>CM049392.1:9734935-10174935 GCA_026937815.1 Etheostoma perlongum
CAGTGTGTACACGCCCACAGAGGCCTAATCAGGTCAAAGTGGAGACGCCTGTGTGGGTGGAGCATAGGGGAGCAGGGGCTACAAAAAGCCCAGAAGCCGTTTTTACACAGACCTTCTCCTGCATGTGTCACATAAAGCAGAACTGTATAGCGCATTGGGATCAAATGCTGTTTAGCAAAAATGAAGGCTCTTAAGTCCTCTTTGTTGAAGACCTGTGAGGAAATCTAAAATATGAAGGAATGACAGAATAAAAGAGTGGTTAGATATAAAGTAACGGCTTGGGTTTGTTTTCTCTGACACTGCAATGTGTACAGTATCAACCTGAGCACACGCTGGCCGTTTTCCACAGATGTTAGTGTGTGCTGTGGGCAAACGGCGTGTGTCAACACGTTTGATATACTGATAGACTGAACAAACGCAGGGTCAAATAAAAAGTCACAAAGCTCACATGGCAAAAAAAAAATTCCCTGAAAGTAGGATTTAGTTTTGTACCTTTCAGTGCAGTCCTCAACTTTTTTTCTGTTTTGGGTGCACTCTTAAAAATAATGTTAATCCTCTGATGAGTCAATTCAAACAAAGATATAAGTGAAAGTCATATCTATCACATTATTTTTTTTGTTTTTTTTTTTGTTTTGTTTTTTACAGTAATTTGCCAGACAGGTATTCATTTACTTTAAATGCAGTTCTGTCAATGTTAACTGAGTATCTGTGTGTTGCACTAATAAGACCAGAGACAGCTGTCTCGTCAGAAATAGAGTTGATGTGGTGCCATGCCCGTGGCAAAGCACCTGATGTTCAAAATCTCACTGACATATGAGATTGGCAGCTTTGATTTCTGGTTAAAGACAACCGCGCCTGGATTAGCTGTTTGAATGACAAATTAAAAATCAGTCAGTGATAGAAAAGTTGTCCGTCACAGCTTCGTCCATATTTACAGCTCCGTGTGAAGCTCAGCACCTCCCATGACATTTGTAATTGGTTTTAAGAAATACCATAAACCACAGAACGTTTATCTCCCATCACGGAAGGCTGTGTGGACTCTTCTCCGCATCACAGCGTGTGGATGGTCTGGCACAGCGACACAAGTCACAGCTTAATGTTCTGTAGGACCATTTAGTTAAATAATCCTTCTTTACTGTTTGATTTGTCTCATTGTTTCTGTGAAAAATGAGGCCACGCTGGACAGATAGTCATATGCTCATTTGAAGTTTCTTTCAGGAGATGGAGGTTAGCGAATTAGAATCACTGTAGCAGTGTTCACCTATAAACAGCCGGGCTACTTCCTGCTGTCTTTGATGTTCCTGCAGGTACACCATGTAGTGGAGATGGAAGTGAAAGGATGACGGTCTGATGGAGAAAATGATGCCTCCTAACTACAAATGAGGGCCAAGATGGTCATCATTAGCCAGCATTCCTGTATCTTCCTTTTTATTGGGAGAACAAAAGAGAAGCTCTGTGTTCTGTAAATACAGTTAGCGCCACTGCTGGCATCCCTGCAGCTTTAATAAGGAAGGGATAATCAGCCGTATTATGGTCCAGCCCTACTAATGGGAATATCTCCACAAAGGCTCTGGCAGAGTATCAAACAAAAGGCTTTTTTTTGGATGGTAAAGAGACAAATATGGCTAAAAGTCCTCCGCCCTGGCAACTTGACCACTGGGCAGCCTCCAGGGTTTGGACAGCATCGTGTGTTAGTTGGCAGCTCAGCAGCAACAACCAGGGAGAGTAAATAACAAAACCTCCCTCTTTGCTTCTCATCTACTGAAGTAAAGTGCCCTTGAGCAAACCACGTCCAACCTGCGTCGGTGTATCTGTTCAAATGGGCACCAATGCTGAAAAGGTGAAAATGGTTCCATATATGACACATTTATAATCTTGGCTCCATCCTAGTGAGAGTGGATAATGAAAAAATGTGTAAGACGTTTTTTTTTCCCTGAAACGCGTGCCCAACCAGCTAAGAATCTCTCTCGGTGTGGTTGTCGCTGATGAGCAAATGCAGTCGGTAACCTAGATTGTTGCCTAGGAAGTCCTTCATTAAGGAGCCGTCTCTGAGCAGCAGAAAATACCTTTTTTATGCTTTCATTCATCCCCAAGGACACAAACAGGTGTGTGAGTGAAATAATTATGCATGGCATGTTTGCTCTAAAATCTTCCACACAGCCTTGGTTTGCTGCGACTTAAGAGATAGAGAGAGATAGAGAGACTTAAACCCAATTGAGCATCTCTGGAGAGAGATATATATATATATATATATATATATATATATATAAATACTATATATATATATATATATAATATATATATCATCCTTGAGATGGTTTTTCATTGGAGTCCAGCTGTGTTTATATATATAAAATATATATATATATATATATATATATATATATATATATATATATATATATATATATATATATATATATATATATATATATATATATATATATATATATATATATATGCGCGCACTTACCATGATAGCGGTTATCGTTTCCTGTTTTACAGCGGTGTGAAAATGAAATTATAAAAGCATGAACCCACTGTGAAACTACCAGTACTAAATGACATTCCTATCAGCCTCAGCTACAGCAAGCTCAAACTCAGATGAATATGGTAAACATAACTGTTAAACATGAGCATGTTAGCATTTCCACTGTGAGCATAGCATTGGGCCCAAAGCTCAACATGTATAATACTTTGCCAGGTTACTGGAAATGCAAAGCAAACAAGAGTTCACCTTTTTATTGAGGATATCAAGAGTAGCTAGGAGGAAATGTATATTTGATGTGTAGAAAGGGAAGATAAAATCAACCACATGTCTGACAAGATTGACTCAGGAGTATCTACCCTCAGGCGACTATAGGATGCTGAATGAGGACACTGACTAATGTCTGACCCACACTAAAAGATTTTTTAAAACTTAACAAATGTTAAATGGGAGAATCCCCACATATAAAACATGTTTCATTAAATTTGACAAGGTTTTATTTGTGGAGAGCAATGATTAAGCTAGAACAGCACGCTAACAGATTCCATTCACAAACAACAAGTCTTGATTGTAAAAAAACGACAACAAAAACGTAAATCTTGGTCCTTGGTGGGATGGTTCAAGTTGATCACTTTATTGTCCAAACAGCAGTCTAAAAGGAGACTGAATGTGCTTTAGAGCCTAATGTTAATCAGAATTTGGTGTTTGGTGTTTTTTGTCCTCAACGTCTCCTTCCAGGCAGCGCGACAATAGTAATGTTTAGGGTTGAAGTTAGGGTTAGCTCCCTGGAAGGAGACGTTGGAGGCAAAAAACACCATTGAGCGAATTACAACCCTGCTATCAATGTGCGGAATATTGAAGTTTAACATTCATAGAGTGTTCGATAACTCCATGGTTACCTAATGTTTTGTTTGCACTGTAGCTGTAGCACTCTCTCTCTCTTTTGTGATTTGCTGATTGGCAGTATGAGCCTCGTATGAGCACCCATCTCCCACTAAAGCCCAGGCCGCGTACAAAAAGACTAGGATATAGATTAAACTGGATATCGGATAGTAAATATTGGACATCGGCCGGGTTGAACTTCAGAGCTAATCGGGATGTGTCATTAACACTTGAAACATATCTTACACCACAGGGAAATCTAGCAAGATAGTTTTTAGAATCATCAAAAATCAGGTCTTAGCTGACTAGTGTCTGGAGAGGGGGGGGACCATGCTGGATTTTCATGGCGTGTGATTATTATTCATGCACAGGTTGAAGGAGCTGGTAGGATTACATTTCACTGGAGTTGTACCTGGTACAATTTTTTTATGTGACTAATAAAATGAATTGATGCCAGTGTATTAGACCAGACCAAAAAACACACAGCAAAACTCTAGCTCATACACACACAAACATGGCAAAACATACAGCATGGCATTGCTATCCTGATGATGAAACTATATACTGTACGTGGTTGAATAACTAACAGAAGTCAAAGTCTCTTTGTCAGTCTCCCAAAGGAGAAATCCGTTTGGACACTGAGACAAACTGCTGTAAGAATTACAAAAGAGACACACAGCAAGCACCGGAACATCTGGGTTACACAAAGAGCTATGCAAATGGCCATTTTCTATGAAAAAAACATCCTTCCTACATTCTTCTGTTCTCCCGCACATGCCGTCCAAACACTCATTTCTACTTCCATAAGCATCCATGCATTCAGTCATAAATAAACATTCAATGACCCTTTCATATGCATACATAAATTCAGTCACAAATATACATTAATGAATTCATAGTACATAACTTCATCGCTGCTGATGAGCTTGACAGAGAGGAACTCATAAGTGCTTATAGCTGTTATATTATAGGAATGTATCTATATAGGAACCCTGTACCTCTTTCTTACAGATAGCAACATGTGTTTACAATAAAAACACATTTATCCTCTGAGAACTGCAGAGTGAAAACAGCAATGACCGCTTAGCAGCAGGGATTATTAAAAAATAAATATAACTGACATTACCACTTCAAAGAACTTAAGATGGTAAGAAATAGTTTGAGCATATGCATATGACCTTGTGGAGTGTTTTGGTGTTCGACAGAGAGGTGCTTCTCCGTGCACGCATCTAATCAGACAGCTTGATTAAAGCCGTGCAGACCCCCTGTTGCAGGAGGGCTTTGCGGCTCACATGTGTGAGCGTACACTCATTTAAGAATCACTTATCATGGTAAATGAGTGTCAGTCAAGGTCTGAGATGCTCTGCATAGGTATCTGTCACAGTGTCTTCTCATTAATCCTTCCCTACAGCTCTGTGTCTTGGTGGGCATTTGAACCGAACATGCAGAGAATAGTACTAATAGAGGGCCTTTCTTTAAGTGGCAAAAATTAGTTATTTTTTCACTGGTACATTTTGCCATTAAGTCAAGGTCAGGATTTTTGTTTTTTTATAGAAAAAAGTAACATCTTTGAAATGTTTGGACCCCATTGTTGAATAGGTGTTTACGATGATATGACGAATTATCTAATGGGGTGAAGAGTGTTTTTTCACTGTTAATGCGTTGGATGAGCCCCCAGTGTATACAATATCAGCTAATTAACTTCCCTTTCTGGACTCAGTCATGCTCCCACTTTCTCTATTTCTTTTCTCACACCACCAACACCATCAGTCCATCCCCCTTTCTCTCTCTGTCTTCCTGTTTCACTCACGTTTTCCATCTTTGGTAATTTGGCCCAAGTTCATCTTGTCACCTAACGTATTCCTCTGCAAAGTGAAAAATGACATTTTGGGTCGGGGACTTCAAGGATGGTCAAGTTAATGAATGGCCACCAGATGGCCCTTATTAGGGTAATGTGTTCCCCCTCTCTGCAGCCCCAGCACTCGCCTGGGGACTCAACTGGCTGGCAGCCTCTGTGTGTGTGTGTGTCTGTGTCTCTGTCTCTGTGTGTGTGTGTGTGTGTGTGTGTGTGTGTGTGTGTGTGTGTGTGTGTGTAAATCAGGTTAACCCGAGAGGATGTTAGGACGCCGCATCTCTACTTTAACTCAGCCGCTCTGTGTTTTGATGGGGTCAACTGTCCATTTCTGTCCTGGTCACTCCAGCACCCAGCTGACCCTCGGCCCTCCCATCTGACAGCCTGACACCAGCTGTTGGCACTGCACTCAAGTCTGAAGTTTACATGCAAAAAAAAATAGGATTTGAATGAGCAGCGAGGCTTTTTCCCCACCGATCTGACAGCGTGTTAATTGCCTCATTTATTATCCCTGCTAATCAAAATGAGTAATTGTTGTAATGCACACATCTACCACAAAGACCTTTGTTAAACTCCAGAATTATGCTAAACATGGTAATTAATTGAGTTTAATGTATTAGATCGTCATCAGTGTATGGTGCCGCTGGGCCGTTGTCTTTCCGTAGGTGGATGTTGTAGCCACGAGGGATGAGCAGAGAACTCTCAAAGCTGTTTCAAATGAGGGAACTGTTAACTGCTCAACAAGTTAACTCGAGGCCTCTCTTGTTTTGTGAGCAGAATTTAAACAGTTTTTTGAGCATATATTTTTTTTGTAATTTGTTCAATATTGTAACTCTCTCTCTTCCCATCCTAAAAATGTTTTTGTTAAAATGTATCTCATGTCATTGTATGCACATGTGGCTTACAAACTGTAGTTTTCTAATAAGCTGACGTAGCTTTTGCACACTTATGGCACTGTTACATCCCCCAAAAAATGTGTAAATATTGATCGTACTAATCCTGTGTTGCTCCTCAGGCTCTCTTATGTTATCCTCCTCCCTTATGTTATTGGCTGTTCAATGTGGATACCAATCAAAGAATATCATGGTGTATATAAAAGCTGAGAAGCTGCACATCTGGGGCATTTGGCCTTTTCTGCTGCCTGCTTACACCCAGTGTTTGTGTAGGGCCTTACAGTAAAGGTTTTGTCACACCAGAATTTAAAAAGTCACGCCGTTGACCAATGGCAAGCAGTCTTGACAATGTTGACCTTTTTGAAGGGAGAGCCAGAGATTCCAAAATAGAGGAAGCTATAATAGCTTATTAGCTTATTAGTTGCATCATTCACTTTAATTTAACCTTTTCTGTTGGAGTTACTTCTGTTAGAACTGTTTCACAAAACAGGCATCTACATACAGCTGTGTGAATGTATTGTCCTGTTAGCGACTGAGCTAAGCTAATGTTCTTTCAAGCTTGCTAACAGTTAGAAAACGCACTAGCTCATAGGGGGCTTTATTTTCCTTCTTTTAATATTGTTTTTTTCTTTTTCTTTTCACAAAATGGTGTACATTGGTGAACAAAATGTCACCATTGACAGAACAGAGAGAAAAGAGAAAATAGTTCCAGAAGCTATCGCAACTGACAAGCAAAATAACCTCAGCCGTAAGGCAACTAGCCCTGCAAGTAGTCACTAAAACACCAAGCTTCTAGCTCTATCTATTTGGCATATTATGGCACATTTTTCTCCATGTAAAAATGCCAGTTTTTATAAAAAGGTGTGGTTATAAAAGCAGTGGTTGCTGCTGTGGCACTGCCAAAATGGTGACGGCCGGAGCTGAGGCACCCACTTTGAGCTTAACTTTGGCTCTTCAGAAATCTATTTATACCATTTTGTTTCTACTCTTATTAATCCCCAATGGGGAAATGACAATTTACACTCTGTTATTATACACGACACACAGGCCTGAAATACACACACACACGCTCAGGTCCTTTACAAGCCCTAAAGTGCATTACTCTGTAACACAAACAAACCATGTACTGTAGCCTATGCTACAGATAGCCTAAAGGTAGTTAACTAATATAGGTTTTATTATTTATGGTGCAGATGAAAGCAGCTTAATATGAATGCACTGTAACAGCATTTGACCCATGTTTTGCCACAATAATAAACATGAATCAAACACAAATGTTGTGAAAAGGCTGGATTAACAAGCCCCTTTACATAGAACTTAGTTTGACATCTCACAGTAGAAAACATTTAACTCCTAAAACCTAATTGCTTGTAGCGGCTTCAGTTTCACAGTCCTGGTGTTGGGCATGCTGGCTCACTGTCACATTGTCTTAACTTACTGGGACATAATACAACAGGTGTTGTTAATGTTTTTCTACTATGACAAGTCAAATTGTTTAGGGCATGTGAAAAATGCCTATTGTGCTTCTAGTCAAATGTTAACACTTGACTCTTACTCAGTTATGTTTGCATGCACAAAAAACTAATATCAAGAAAATGGGTTATTGGTTTAAAAGGGAAATTTGTTCCACAAATTCAGTTGCGCCACTGAATGTCCAGGCGTAGCTAACCGATCTATGACAAGTGAGCCAGCACACAAATGAAATGCAACTGAATGAGTGTCTGCGTGAATACGGGTGCCACAGCAAACTAAATAGGGCAACAACATCATCATTATCCATCACGCTGAAGGTATAAAACTGTAATAAGGGAGTAGGGTGACCTCAGGCGGGGCTGAGACTCCTCGTGGTGGTGGTGCTGTGCCATCAGTGGAGGTTGGGACATAACTGCTGACGCCACCACATTCCCAGGAATGACAAATGGGAGCTGAATACATCTGGAGGTGCTTCAGGGGACACTGGGGAATGGGCACATTGCGAATGGCACGATTGCCAGTTGAGGTTAGGAGGGAAAGAGAAAGGCAGAGCAAAGAGTGAGCTCAACTCAAATACCCTGAAATAGAAGCTCTGCCTCCCACATCCACATCATCCCTCTGCCAATAGGAAATAAGGGTCTGCGTACATAATCTAGAGAACTGTATGGGTGTATAATATCAACTGAACTCCTTCTAGCCACAGTTGGTGAGTGGAGCTACGGTATTGAGGTAGAGTATTACCGATGGCTGCGGCTCTATCAAACACATCCATACAGCTAATGGTGGATTTAAAGATCAAGAGCACATTATCATTAATTGCTTTCATGTTGGAATGTTTTGTGTAACTTATTCAGCAAAGACCACTGCCCTACAAAGCTAAAACACTACAAGTACATATTTGGTCAAAATTGAGTTCATACCAGAAAATTTAACTCTCTAACATCTGTGTTATCGTATAAGAAATAGTGTCCCATAGGAATGTGTCATTTTGGGGGAAAAGCTTTCCAGTAGTTGCTCCTACTATTGTAATTATTGAGTTTGTTTGCAGGTTATAACTGCCCCTCCCCTGCCGCTGCAGTGATTTTTTTTTTTTTTTTTTTTTTTTTTTTGACCCGAAAACAGAAGAGAGCTAGCCTGGCTATCGCCAAGCCAAGCTCATTAGATGTGAGATTGAGCGTTGGTCTGGGGAGTCTGTTCCGTAGTTTCTTGTAACGAGAGGCGTGACCAACGGGCAGCGTTCAAATGACACTGTACGCCATTGGATAGTACTTCAACCAATCAGACCAACGATCCGGTAGAAGTAACAGCTGCATCAACTGAACTGTAATTTCTATGTATTGCACAAAAGATTTAAATAAACAATGGATGTTAAACTTCCCAGCAGCACCTCAAATAAGCATATCTAGAGATTAAACAAGACGTATACTGTTCAACTCCACATCAACAGTTTACATGGACCAACCAGATGCATAAACTGCTCATTAGCAGATATTTAAGTAGGTAACATTCCAAATTAGAAAGTGATAGTTATGTGGACAATTAATATAGATATATGACGTATATATGTCTTATGCCTGACTGTTGTTTCAGCAGTGAAGATCCTGTAACACAAGGTGAATTATTCTGGAAAATCCTTCCAGTCACTTCAATAACACAAGGCAGGATGATGAACTAATGCATTTGGAACAGAGGGGAAAATTAAATGTAACTGAGACAGTAGCTTACCATACAGAGTGATAGTTTCCATCATCTCCTCTGCTCAATGGGAGTGGATCAGAGTGAGCTCCAGGCTCCTGTACAAACCACAGGGGAGGAAAGACTTCCAAGATCTCCTGGACATGTGGAAGTACCCCGGCCTTTTTCTCATCATTTCTTATAATGCATCAGACTTTTACCTGGGTATTTATATTTCTATTGCAAAATAGATTTCCGTATGTATATATCCAGGAAGCTCCTGACTTTAGGAGCGGTTTCTGTTCTCATTTTTTGGCAATGATGCAAACCTTTACCTTTTCAAAATGCCTGGGGTCAGATGTTCTCTTCTGTTCGCTTCTCTGGATTGCATCATTGCATGGCACATGCGCACACACACACACACACACACACACACACACACACACACACACACACACACACACACACACACACACACACACACATTGTATGCAATGCAAAGTAAACTGTATAGAATAAATAATCTGTAAAGGACTCCTGCTCGTGTCCAGTCCATTGTATATTTTTAGACTAACATTAATATTAAAGTTCTGAGAGCTCAGCCAGCGTCAGCTGTGCAGGTGAGTTGCTAGTACCTGTAGATCTTGAAGGTGTATATAATAAGTCTTTTTGTACCTTTTTTAAAAAGATACAGCAGAATGTGTTAAATGTCAGCACGATGTGGCTAAATAAAACTTTAACAAGTAAAATAATACATTTTTACTGTTACATGATGCTGATTATTATTGAAGGCCATGTTCACCATCTGGTGTTTGTGCGTGCGTGCGTGTGCGGGAGGACACACTTTCTGTACTTGCCTGTGTGTATTTGATTTGTGTCTGTGACTTTAGGCTATGACAGAGAAATGCAGCTCTGAAAAGTGATCTAGAGTACTAGAGTATGCATGAGTGTAAGACTTCATTTAATGCCGCTGCCAGTTGGAATGAATGCAATCACCCTGCACACACTTTGCGGCTGAAAAATGCAAAGCCATGTCGACATGCACGCAGGGATGTAGAGGGCATACATTCGCTTGAATCAACACATCAGGACCACATAACTATGTATGAGAATAAACATAATAAAGGCTAGAATAATGTAGCTGCAACCTGTAAAGAAAGATGCCGATAAAGGTGTGTGTGTGTGTGTGTGTGTGTGTGTGTGTGTGTGTGTGTGTGTGTGTGTGTGTGTGTGTGTGTGTGTGTGTGTGTGTGTGTGTGTAAATGGGCACGTGTGTTAGTGTGTGTTTTATGGTGATGAGCTGTCGGAGTGTGTTCCGTAGACAGCACCTCAGTGTTTATGCAGTGCTGATAGTCTCCAGGAAAACAAGTGGGGGGGGCGAGAGTGCTGCTTGATATTTACACACAGCAGCTATAGCGTCTGGCAATGATGATGGCTCCCTCATGGCCCCAAAAGACAGCACTAAACCCAGAGAAAGCACGAGCGAGACAGAGTGAGAAATAGGCCGGGATATATAGAGTGCAGTTGAAGAAGTCCAAACATGACAGAATAGATGAGATGCAGGGATTTGGAAAAAAGAGATGGATGGAAAGCAGATAAATGGCCGCGCTGTTAAACTGAAACAAGAGAGAGGTTCAGTTTACTGATCAGGTCATTAAGTTCCAAATGGTCCTCAATGGTGTTTTGGCGTGTAATAGACAGTTAACTGCAGCATGAATCATATATATTTACACACATCTGGATTGACATTTTTCAATGGGATGTCATTGATGCTGCTATGCATCTTTTGGTTTTTATTTGAGTCAATGCAAAAGAAAATCTGCTTTCAATATAGGAAACCAACAGTTTGTTGTCTCATTGCATGTGACGTTGCAGATGAGAACAACCCCCGAAATCGCCCCCTTGTCAATATTTTAAATGAACTACCTGACAGTTCAGAGTCCTGTGATGTATTTTTACTGCGGTCCATCTTTAATTTTTTGGTTTACTTTACTTTACATGGCACGGAAGGTGGAAAAAATGTAGCCATTTTAATACAAAATGATTTGTAGAGCTTGGGACGGCAGACAGAGTTCTTCATTTGAAACGGTGTTTTGGTCTCAAACATCCATGGGTGCATGACACAATTTTAAAAACATAACTAACTATGTTTTGGAAAAAAAACGGACACGACTGTTGGCTAGAGGAATGATGGACGGGAAGCTTGCGTCTATTTCTGGGCTACCATTTATTATCGGGATAGGAACAGAATAAATACGTATTGCACACTCGGGTATATTTCTCATGGACTGGACATGTTTCACAGCAACCAGCAGCAAGCTACTAGGAGATGGTGGTCATGAGCCACTTAACCTACACTGCAGAATCTGTCACGCAGGCAGAGTTTAAGTGTGTACTTTGACCTGTGGGGCCACACTGAAGACTGTGAATGTGCCCAGGGGCAGAGCCAGATGTTTTAAACATTTGGGGCTCAGCCCTAGTCTACATCCTTGACGTTCCACTTTCCGAATTGCTCCAGGTGCCGCACAAAATTCTGCCGGATGCAAAACGTTGGAATTTTAAACTCCGTTAGAATTTCTGAGGACTATGGTTAACTGCTCCTTAGATCTCTGCAGGGTAAATCCAGACAGCTAGCTGGACTATCTGTCCAATCTGAGTTTAACTGAGTTTAGCGTTGCCCATGAAGATTGTGATTGGTTTAAAGAATTACTAATAAACCAGGGCATGCTTTTCTACCATCCCAGAATGCTGTGTGGACAACCCGGACCCTCCTCCGCTCTGCAGCGTGTGGATAGTCTGGTAAAGCGAAAATAGCTCAGCCCAAACCTCAGGAGATTGTTTACCACTATTTACGGCAGCTAAATGCACTATATGTCAAGCCATGTGATAATAGAATGCTAATAGAATGCTTAAAATGTGTACATCATTAGGGGAAAACATGATGGTTGCCAAGGAAAAAGAATCATCATGAAGAGCCTACATTCTATTTTGTATCTACTGTTCTCCAACTGTCTTCATCATTCTGAAACCAGAACACAACAAATGTTGAGGATGACACTTTTTTTCAGTCCTGCCACCATGAAAGAGGCAAAAATTGTCAGATGTCTCTATTTTTAAGTAACGTAACATAGGTTGGGTAGAAATTTGATTTAAACAGCATTACTAATTTTGAAATCTATTTTTGTATTTACATTAGAGAATGGGGATATTTCTTCAGTAAAAGACGCTTTGCTCCAGTGAGTTGCCAGTTCAGTCAGAGAGACTGAGGGGAAATGATACGGGGTTGAAGTTATTTTAAAAAGCTAAAGATCCGCTGCTGCCTGGGAATCTCTGATCCGGGTAAGACCTCAAAAGCGGCCTCTGCTCTTATATTATCAGCTCCTCATTCTATCAGTCTCGACAACACATAGGTCTTTGCTCGTCTTGGAAATCCATTTCATAACAGAGAGGACTGCAGCAGTCCAGAAAGTTGGTCCTAGCAATCTGATTGCTGTGAAGAGGGCGGGTGTCACCATCTCTCGCCAGCCATCTGTCACACTGGTGGTTCAACCTCAGCTGGAAGGTGGATCCAGACTGGCCCTGCCAAGGCAAAAGCCCACCTGGTGGGTGTTCAGTGCAGCATCTCTTCCCCCCCCCCCGCAGTGCCAGCAGCACTGGCTGCTACAGCCGCCACTGCTGATCCTTTCTGGTGTCCCAGCCTCAGTCTAGCTTCGACGACAGCTAACCGGGTACCAGATGGCCAAAGACCACCACCACACACACACACACACACACACACACACACACGAGTACAGACCTGCACATGCCTGCACAATAAACTTTTAAGAGAAGATGACAGTCAACATCAGCGTGTCACACACTTGTAGTACTATTCACTGCATGTTTTCACACACCCACAGTACTGATAGCATTCACCTGTTTTTGCAATTTATTTTAACTCGCTATATTTAGAAGTTTGGTTAACTTGGTTCATTATTATCAGCAGGGCATTCAACATTCATTCACACCTATTAGCCAGTAAGCTAGTGAGAAACAGCACCCTTCTGGCTGCAGGTTATTTAGGACCTGTGGAGGGAGCAGCAATAACACCACAGCGGCCATTTAATGAGCACTACTATACTTCAAGGACCAAGGACTAATTTTAGCCAGGAAGTCCCTTCTGAGCATCCTGGGCTAACACAGATGAGGCTGACTACAACAAAGCCAGAGACTGAATTACATTCTTTTGGATTTACTGACGAGAGTTGGCAACTCTAATGAGTGTGCTTCTGTTGCTACGTCGATGACGTCAACCTCATAATCCTGAAATGATTCGTTATTAGAGTCCATCTCACAAAAGAGCTTTTCAGTGGTCGTTTTCAAGTTTGTCTGTTAGCATTATGGATATGAATGAAACAGTTTATACATTTAAATGTCATTTGAAAGTCAAAATGCTCAGTAAAACAAAACCTTACACCAAGAGATTAATTACTCATCACTCATCCTTCAATGTGGTACCCAGCACAATATGCTCCTACATTTGCTCAAGGTATTTGTTCGCTGATTAAATTATCAGTTAAAAAACCTTAAATATGAAATATATAAAATGATATGGATAATATAGGTACATCCTTCAAATGAAATATAGGCTATGGTGCTTGCATGTTAACACTTTGGCATAAGAGTGACATGAAACTGTCATGACACATGAACCCAAACCATAACTCTAATGACAAAACGGAATAACACTTACTAGAGTTATGTCATAAATGTTTGACTTGTTTATAATAATTATGACACCTTTTATGACAGTGTCATGTCACTCTTATGTAGATAGCATGTAGATACCTTTAAATGTCTTTCAACATACAAGTCAAATGTACTTTGAGTATCATAATAATACTTATGCTTATTATGCATATTATTATGATTTAAATTTTGTACTGTTTTTAATGTACTACATTTTAATCGTATTCTTTTTGTAAAGCACTTTGGTTGAAAGCGCTCTATAAATAAATGTATTAATAATAATAATAATAATAATAATAATAATAATATTATAATGCAGTTATTATACCTAGAATAGTATTACTTGTTCCAATGTGTAAGAAGCATTTAGTGTTGTATCAGGTGGAGCTGATGACTACCTCACAATAAATACCGTTGGGAAGCGGCAATGCCTTAATTAGATATTAATTTATTTTTAATAAAGTCCACCTTTCAAATATGTTTTGCTTATTGTTCCTTGACTTGGATGTCAGAGCTCAGTGTGCACAAACTCACATTATATGTGGGGAGGGGATCTTTTAATCTTTAAATTTACTATTTACTAACTAATTTACTGAATTGTTATATATACAATTACAATTCTATAAATATTGGTTGCTGAAATGTAGTGGAACAAGTGTGTGAGTAGCTGAAGGTGGAAATACTTAAATTACCTCTGGTATCTCACAATTTGTACTTAAAGGTCCAGTGTGTAACATGTGTAGTTGTTCATTGTCAAAATCGGTGTTGCCCGTTCACAAACTCCTTTTCATTAATATTTACCAACCACCATCAATTCAAAGTATTCCTATTGGCTTGAAATTTTACATTTGCATTTGCATGAACTGGGTAAGACGCTCCATATTCAGGTGCCATCTTGAAATACGTTAGTACAGGACATACAGGACATTCTGCTCCGCCTTTCATGTTTCCGCTGTCACATGATTCTCAGGTGCTGCTAATGCTGCTAACGGGTATCTTCGCTTCCCGGCCCACGGCAAGTTTGAAGAAGGAAACATGGAGGACCACACATACTCAAAATCCAAATTTCATGAAAAGGAGTCTTCTTTGCTCAGAAAAAGGATATTGAAAAGAGCAAAAGACCGGCTTTTTGAAGCATGAAGGCTACCGTAGCTGTAATACGTACTTTGAACTGCGTGGTGCGAGAGAGTTGATCGCGATATATGATCTCAACACTAGATGGGAGAAATTTCTACAGATTGGACCTTTTAAATGTAGGAATGTTCGAATGTCTAAACCAGGGCTGTAGTACTCGAGTCCGGACTCAAGACCGTTTTTCTATGGTCTCGGACTTGTCTCGGACTCGCTAGTATTTGGACTCGGACTTGTCTCGGCCACTGGTCTTGCCAAATATGGCTTTTGGTCTCGACCGAGTCCAGGTGTCTTTATTATGTTGATAATAATATTGTAGTGAAAGTGAAACCCAAAAGGATTGTCTTGCTACTGTCATGCATAAGACCTTTTTTCTGTCCTGGACTCGGACTCAAACCTTTTTGGACTAGATCTTGACTCAGTCTTGACTTGGACTCGACTAGTCCTGGTCTTGCACTTGTCTTAGACTCGACAAAGGTGGTCTTGACTACAGCCCTGGTCTAACCTATTGTCAGACTCAACATTATTCAGAAGTTAATGTGTTATAATTATTACTTACTCTGAAAGAATCTGAAGACACTTAAACATTCTACCTAATCTGTCTGTTTTTACTATTGTTTTTCCAGTTAATATTCATAGAAAGTTGATAATCACTGCAGATAACACAAATTATGTGCCACAACAATAATAACAACAATAATGCCACACAATATGAAATAAGAATACATTAAAAGGAGCAATGTATATCTTTATTATGTGCTATGTACATATTTTACAGTATGGTACAGCAACAATACACGGTAATGCTACACAGTCAAGATTGCACGGTTTCAGAGTTAGGCCACAGCGGTCAGATACTGTGGTTCAGAGACACAACATGGAGTGTACAGTATGTACAGCATACATCTTTGGCTTCACAGACAGAACAGAACATGGACATGGAGCGAGAACAAACTTGGGTTAGGAGTGAGTGCTGATAGCCATGTAACACAGACCGGGGTGGATGAATTGTCAATCGATTAAGGATGGATTTTCAGCCCAGGGAGGAAGGAATATTATATGACATATTTTTCTCATGTATGGTTGGCATTATGTTTCTGTTCATATTACTACTTGTCCTCTCAGGTTGCTTAAGGAGATTGTATCCTAAAACCCCTGCTGGGCTAAGACTTGCCTGGCCCTAAATCCTGTCAAAATGTCTCTCAACACGTACATGGTGCGTGCCTCTGCATATGGACAGAATCTGTGCGTGCACACACACACACACACTATATGAAGAGATAACAGTGCTGATAGCCGATTCTAACTGTGTAAAATTGGCATAATTTCTCTTAAATCTACGAATTTGTGTTGAAATTATACTAGTCCTTGTTTCGTTTTGCTGTGGTTGTTTATAGAGAAAATATATTAGTCAGTATTATCCCCTGATAATACTGACTAATATATTTTCTTCTATTCTTGGCATTAAGTGTTTTTTGCCTGCAACGTCTCCTTCTGGGCAGTGCAGAAATGGTTATGTTTAAGGTTAGGGTTAGCTGCCTGGAAGGCAACGCTGGAGGCAAAAAACATCAATGAACTCTATTCTCCTCCCGCCAACATACAGCAGTGGCAGTTACAGCCTACAGAGCATCTAGGTGAGGGACAGAATACAGAGAGAAACTGAGAAGACAAAGATTGGATGAAAGATACATGGGGAAAGAGAGCAGTGTGGAGAGAGAGAGAGAGAGAGAGAGAAGGGAAGTGACAAGGTGAAACAGAGCGAGAGAGAGAGAGGAGCCGACAGAGAGATGGATGCAGCGAGGTCGCTGGGGTGAGGAGATGGTGTAATGATTAGATCACAGATACCCTTGAGCCTTTCCTCCCGTCCCTCCTGCACACAAAAAAAAAAAATCTGGAAGCGGACTCGCAGCGGAGGAAGGCCTGCAGTTGTAAATGGCCCCGCTGTCAGAGTTCATCTGGGCGAAGGAGGAGTGCGGGAGTAGATTACTGGAGTCTGCGATTAGAGAAGCCTACTCTGCCTCTCCAGTTGTCCCGAGACGGGAGAGAGGCGCTAGTGCTGAATCGCATTTGTGCCACTGCCTCACCACAGATTTCCTAAAGATGTTCGAAATGTAAAGTGTGACTGCTCAGAGACAGCAGACATTTCAGGAAGCAGGAGGGGAAGAGAAATTCCTGGAATATCAGGAACAATTAAAAAAAAATAAAAAGTCAGGTAATAACATCTGGTAGAAGACGGGGACTAGGGACAAGGAACTTTACAGTACAACCAATAATTTATTTCTGTGTTTTTAGTCTACCTGCATTATTAATCATGACTCTTTGTGTTTTGATACTTTGGTTTAGTCTATCGGGCATCTTCGTTCCCTCTCACTTACAGCAACAAGTCTGAGGCCGATGCTAAATGCTTCCTTAACTCCTCATCAGATGATGTCATCTCCAAACTTGAGCGTTTTGAAGGTGACTGGCTTGGAGAGGAACAGATGTGTTTGGGATGCTTCCATCTAGTGGCCACTCAAAAACACTGTTGATAATACACCATGTGAAACAAAGAGGGATGTCACGATGCAGAAATACGTTAAAATAACCCTTTTGGGACACATTTCTTCAGTCCAGTTATTAAACAATGTGACTGAGAACAAAAGATCTTTTGTCACATTTATAATGGCGTGGAGTGGCAAGGCTGGCAGGGGGTTATTTAGGATTTCCAATCATAATGGCTCCATTAAGAACAGACAAAAGCTTATCTTTACAGTAAAGTCTTAGTTAGATTCACAAAACACATTTCTGACACAATAGCCAATGGCGTGGACACAATGAGGACATAACGGGGGGAGGATGATAGCTTTGATTGGAAGCCCTGAGGGCTGTTAGCAGGGTCCATAGTTAGCCACATGACGGCTTCCTTGATCTCACGTGGTCAAACTTCCCTATTAGCTGTGAAAGTTCTGACTTCTATGTCTGATGTCTATATTAGATTATCTATGTCTATATTATGTCTGAGAGAATGCTGCCTCTTCGTACACTACCCCAATATTTTCTTTTATGTACATAGCATTATTAGTTTCCCTTAACAGACAAGAGATGGATGATTTTTAAAATGCCATGTGTAGGTGTGTGTGAAAGTCTGTGTTTAAGGGAGTGAGGAGGAACGTAACAAATATAACCAAAGAACAGCTTTAAAGAAAAAAGAATTTAAAGGAATGGTTTAGAGTTTGCTTCTGCCTTCTGTCCATTGTGAGAAGTAACCGTCCAGGAATTAAATGAAACAGTTCAATATGTATGTATATTTTAAACACAGAAAAATGGTTTGTTTCCTCTCTCTATCTATTAAAGACAGAATCAACATCATGGCCGAGGTTAAAACAAGCTGCACAAAGCCAACTGCTCTCACCTCCAGACATAAGATGATCACTATTTGAATTCTCTGCACATGGCCTTCTTACTCTATCTCTGACTACATATTGGTGTGTGTTAACATCACGTGGGCAGCATGTTTTGTTGTAACTGTATTTATTCCCTCAAATGTGGGAAAATCCTCTTTCACTGTGGATTAAGGAGACAGTGTGCATAATGTATACAGAAGGTGAGGGTGGAACGCAGAAAAGGAGAAAGGGGGAGAGGAAGATATAAGCAGTGGCAAAAGGTTTCTGAGAGCTGATATTAGTTCTTTTGGATTGAAGAGTCAATACATTAAGACCTTTTTAAATTTAATGTTTTTCTCGTCAAAATAAATCCCCTAAATTGTAGCTGTTCCTGCACAAATTGTATTCTTGAGCGGAAAAAACCCTCTAAAATAGCAGTCATCATAGAAGACCCAGTCTCCACTAACACTTAGGAAGAACACGCCAAAACATTTTGATGCATAACCTAGTAAAAATGTTGCAAAAGTAAAAATCTGGGTTGATAACCCCCCCATAGATATTTTTTGCAAGAATGCAATCAATCCAACTGCATCATATCCATCATATCTGTAGATGATGGAACTGACAAAAGAATCGAGACATGCTGAACAAAGCAAATAAAGTGTGACAATAAAATTTGAGGGGGGAAAAAAGAGACAAAAAGAAGAATAATGTTGGGCTGCGTTTGTGTTGCATTTGCTTTTTCTTTTTCATGTTGAGGGGACAGCTGGCTTAGTGGAGCTTGTTCCCCGACGAGCCACTAATGCCTCCAATAAGATAAACCCTCGGCGAATGGGCTCCTGTTGACAGGGCTGCCACCGATAAGAGCAGAGGATCACTAACTGCCAAGACAACTAAAGACATGAGAGACTGGGCTGCAGATAAAGAATGTAGGAGGTGGGAGGAAAATAGGAACAACAGCGATCAATTGCTGGCACTGCACAGCGATACTATCCGACGCCATCCCTCTTACATCTCCTGTAAGCGTGTGTGAGGCGATCACAATCTGAAGGGGAGGAGAGGTGTGTGTGTGTGTGTGTTTGTGTGTGTGTGTGTGTGTGTGTGTGTGTGTGTGTGTGTGTGTGTGTGAGAATGAATCTGGGTCATCAAGTCATCAATAACCAACTGCATTAGTGGAAGAAACACAGGCAAGGTCAAAACTAGCTGAAATCTTTTCAGAGAGAGAAGGGCATAAGAAGAAGAGAAGAAAAGAAAAGGAAAAACAGAATAGAGTGTGGGTCTTTTCCGGCTCAGATGACTCTATTCCCACAGGGGGTGGGAGGGAGGATGGATGGATGGATTGCATGAATGGAGGAGCAGCTTTTGAGTTTCTGCTTTTGACAGACTGGTGACGGCCGACTTGGCATACAGAAACAGGTGGGAGTTATGGGCTGGCCGGTGCAGAGAGAGGAAGGGAGTGCAGGGTGAAGTTAGAGAGGGAGGGAGGGAGGAGTGTCTGGCGAAGGCTTGTGCCCCACTGACAGGCAAGCTGCTTGTTGGTGGAGTCACTTAGCCACACAGAGTCAACCAGAAATGATAGGGCATCTCCAGCGTTCTGTAGCCCTTTACCCTCCCAAAGGCCTCTGGGTGGCTGTCGGCAGCAGGACTCCATCGAGGAGAGCGAGGCCGCCTGCTCTGCTCTGAAAAGTAACACTGGGGCAAGCAGCGGTGCAGAAGCTCACTCTGTTTGTTACTGTTATGTTCACAGATTGCTTACTCCACTGATGCAGTTCTTTCTTTATCGTACTCTTGTTCCCATGTTGGACCTTTCACTCCTCACCCTCCTCTACGTATGTAGATGGGAACCAGCCGACCTGGGGGGGGATGGGAATAAGTAATCACACAGTAGTAATTACACTACATTTCAGCAACCCCACAGTGAAGAGCTGTACACAGGAGAGACAACAGTATCTTCTAATAATAAGTCATGGAAATAAGAAATGTATATTTGACATGCGACTGTTGACAAGAATAACTACTCTTCATGCTGAAGTCACCCATTACATGTCCTGTATTGCTAATATTTTTACATTGTTAAATCATTACAATATTAACTACGTTTATAAATTAGCTAGCTTTTTGACACTAAGTTTGAGCATGGAGTCTTTCTTTTTTAACACATAACTTATTCAAAGTTTAAACTCAAGGTTGACAAAAATAAAAAAAAATTAAACTGTCTCTCACATTTCCCAAAGTATGAAACCTGAGCTTTAAAAAAAAAAATAGCATTAACGTGACTGAAAACAGATTTGGTCTAATATATTATATGAAACATTCCTGTTTCCAGCTTTTAATGACAAATATCATGCATGCTGGCAGTCATTTTGTGCAGTTGGCCAAAACCAGCATCAACATATTTGGATAGCTGCTATCTCGTGCCAGTATCTTTTGTTTTGACCACTATTTTTTATAATAACAAGACCATAAGAGCCTAATATTACGTTGAGCTCATATTGAAAGGTTGTAGTGTTTTTCTATTGACCGATTCAGACAACTTTTACCCAGCCAGCTTGGTGTGATTGTTTTCACCGTTTGGCGGTTCTAAAGAGAGTCCAACAGCTCTCAGCAGACTCTACATACAGAGTCTGTAGTTTTCACCAGAGCAGCATCAACACACACATCAACAGACTAGCTTCTTCATTTACCACAGCTATTCACAAAACACACTCATGCCACACAGACATCACTGAGGACTGCAGTGTAGACACACACACACACACACTCAAGCTCAAATGCAATACATGTTAGATTTTATATTTGTAAACATACTATATAATATTTATATACTATAAAGCGCTCTTGGTATTGGATGGGGAAAGGTGTGCATTTAACGCATAAAAGAGCAGCAAATTAACTCTTCCAAGCGATGATATTGGGAAACCAAAACGTTGGAAAGGTATACATGACTGACTAAAGATAAAACTAAATCTTAATAGTCCCTTCCAGGTGCCTGTAGACAAGAATATCTGTCAAATCGTATTTCTTGAAAGAGGCAGGTTTTTAATGCTACCTAAAATTGGATTTAAGGATTTAACAGCCAGACTAAAGAAACATGAATCAGTGCAAAGCTACATGTGTTAAAATGAAAACTAATAAATACGGGCATTTCACTCTGCCAGCGATTTGATTTTGTCCTGCAGCTCGGTCTGGAAACCTGCGCGTTGAATTATCCTGCTTCGGTTCACAATGTTGCGGGAACCAATCACAAACTGGCTTATCCACCTGGCGCGCTATTGGCTGGTTTAACAGGATGACGATAGAGAAGTGACCAAGCAGCTTCTTGTTTACATTCAGCATAGCGGCCACCGAAGCGCAGCAACCCGTTAACGCTGTTGCCTCTACGTCACCTGGATCATTGGTCTGATTGGTTGAAGGACTATCCAATTACGTACAGAGTCATTTGAACTATGCCCATTGGTCACACCTCTGGTGCAGAGAAAATCCAGAGCAGACTCCACAGACCAACGCTCAATCTCAAATATATTGAGTTTGACTTGGTCTGGTGATAGCCAGACTAGGCTTAACCCTAACCCTAAGCAAATAACCCTCAAAATTGATTTTAGATTTGGTGATGGGAGGCTTTGTTTTATTGTTCCTTACCCTGCCATTGACCTCGCCCCTCCACCAGCCGTTGGCTCCTGACTTTGTGTAGATCTTCACCACGTCACCCTTCCTGCAGCGAGAGCTCCCGGGTGTCACGCGAGCTGAAGTCGTACCGCGCTATTGCCACACCAATCACTTTTGGAGTAAACACTAGAGAGAGAGAGAGAGGGGGGGGTAGTATTAAAAAAAGCATGGAATTTAGTTCATTTAAAGCTCTAGAAGATGAAATTAAAAACATCAGTTTCAGGTTAACACCTACACACACACACACACACACACAGATGGGTGATGTTTTTTCATTCACCTAGAAAAACCTCATATGTTTCTCCTGTCCTTTATCTCTTTTCCTTTTGAAATGTAGTCGTAGTAGTGGTGGAATTTAGTAGAAATAAATGTCAGTATTTATTTTATTTATTATTTGAGCCCGTCACACTCCCTGGTCTTTGTAAGTTTAAACTTGGCTCCGATATATTTTAAAGGTCCCATTTTGCTCATTTTCAGGTTCATACTTATTTACAACACGTTTACATGCTTTACTGTCCTAAAAACACATTATTTTTCTCTGTCTGAAAATACCAGTATTGCTCAAAAAGTAATCTTTGTTTAACTTTGTAAAAATCATGTTTCAGTGTTTAACAGCAAGTGCTGCAGTGCATGCTAATTTGTTTCAGAATATAGCAAGTAAACTTTGGGAAAACGGTCATTTTTTTCCAGAAGGATAAATACCAAATGAACAGAGTTAAACAAGCTATGGAACAGAGGCTAGCCTGGCCCTCCTAACATTCTTATTTTTAGAAGTTAGAAGTTTAGAAGAATGCTACAGTTTATGAAGCAACACTGACTTCCTGTTTACCTAAAATGAGTTAATGGCTTTTAATTGTACAGCTTTACAAATGTCCGCTAGAAAACTATTTAAAAGTTACTAAGTTCTTCACTATCTAAGACATTTTTTAAGCTTTATTGGTGTAACCTGAGTTAGTAAGTCGCTAGTTTTGAAACTAGGCAGGACTCAACAAAACACAACAAAAAAGTAATGGATAAGTGATGCAACTCAAATTGTCTCGTCTCAAATAAAGGCTGAGCGTAAAAAGAACTAAACGTAATGTTCTCTAAATTCCTCATAATTTTGCAGGTGATCTGAGGAACGGTTAGTCTGTACTAGCAGTGCTTGTGATTACTACTCACAGTATTGTACATTTCCTAACTAAAAGAGAAAGTTCTTGTAGATGTGATGTGCATGGCTTTAGATGAAAGTCCAGCTGGAGTATTCTGACAGCCGTGTGTGTGCGTATGTGTGTGTGTGTGCGTGCGTGTGTGTGCGCCTGCCTGTCTGCCTGCCTGCCTGTCTGTGTGTTTGCACGGCCGGTCATCATGTCGACGAGACGGCAGTATGAGAGACAGCTGTGGAGAAGGTTAGCTAGTTAACTCTGCTCCATCCTTTTCTCCCTTCTCCAGACACTCTGGTCAGTCGGACTGGGGTAAGTTGACAGGTGGAAATGGAATGTCAGACCTATACAACCTGGCCGTGGGGAGAGAATATCTAATATAGAGGAACTCGGTGTATTTGGACACATCCGGCTTTTGGACACTTCCACCTTTACTTTGACGGACTGACACACACAAGCAAACACCAAACTCAGCCACGCACTGTATGCCTCTGAAAACAGCTCAAACTGTTTCCATCTCACATGCAGAAATGCAGACACATACAATGACATACAGTACATACATGCATTACTGAAACAAATAGTCCCTAGTCAGTCTCCACACAGGATGGCATGTATGTGCACAGCACTATGAAAGAGGTGGAATGGTGAAATAGGAAGCTGGATGGCAGATTTTCAGACGATGATGTGAATACACTGAGCTACAGCCAGTTAGCCAAGCAGCCTTAACATAAATGGACAGAGAAAGAAATAGTGTTAGAGAGGCAGACAGAGAGCGAAGCGATACCTGTACCTGACCAGAAGGGAGCAGAGGAAGGAGGTACAAAGCTGTAGCCGGCAGGAGTTACAAAAGAGAGGCCGCAGAGCAATGGGGCTATGGCAGGGCACGCCAGGCAGGGAGCGGAGAGATGCGAGAGGGCAGAGGGCACGGATGGGAGAGATGGCAGAAAGAGAGAGAAGCAAAGGAGAAAAAGTAAAACAGATTTTGTTTTTTAAATCCCAACTCTGAGGTATAAAGAACATAGTTGTAGCTTGAGCAAAAATAGATGACAGGAAGAGCTCTAGACTTTATTTACACAGCCACTGGTAGCAGTTTATCTGAGACATCTACACTGTTTGTCCTAATGTGGGCACTGTCATAACAAATATAATATTTTAAACTGAAATATGAGGGATCAAACTCTTGTGTCTAACAAAGACTAAAATAAGAATTTTCAATATTGAAAGGTTCTTAGTTCTGAAAACCAAAAGCTGGCTATTAAAAATTCATATAATACCCTTGCAGGCATGAAGCGGTGCTTTAATTAAAAATCATTATAAGCATGTTTGATCTCACAGTTATCTCATTTTCATAAAACGTGAAGGAATGTACATTTTGTGCTCAGGGGGTTCAAAAAAAAAATTGTCTTGACTAAAATAAAGGTAAAAAATTGAATGTCCAAAACAAACACACATCACTGATGGAATACTGTTAAAAAAATGAAGTGGTGACATATCTTGTTTCCAATTTGCCAAAAGAACGTGTGCATCATTTATGGGGGACGACAGCTTCACTTGTGCATTTAATAGGGAGGAACATGTAGTGTGTTCACAATTACAGCATAGGGGATATATTTCTATTTGCATATTTATAAAGATAATCATCGAGCTGTAATACTGCCACAACTGCAGCTACTCTGGACAAATTCCCTCTGACAGACACGTTTAACCTGATAACTTACAAGACAATGATGTTTAATTTCATATTCTATTAATATAATACTTTTCTGTGGTATGCTAATTGTTTATTTATGTAGTTTTTTTGAAGCTCACAGTACAGATTTCTCTACAGGCATTGATCTGATAACAATAACGTCTTATGGTACGTGTCCATTGTCAGCCTCATTTCAACGCTTCCCATTCATTTCTATGGGAGCAACAGTGCAATAATAATAATAATAATAATAGGGAACTTTGGAGAAAAGGGGCGTGGAGTAGCCCGCTCCTCATTTGCATGATGTTGAATCCAGGCAACGTTATGCAAAGGAGGATCAACCGGCTCGGCTCGACACCTCTGAAAAGCGGACAAAAAATCTTTAAAACTAGTTGTTGTCATTCTGAAGTGAAGACAGATTCAGCAAATGCATAGCCTATTTCCTGCATAAATGTTTTCTGAAACACGTTTCGGTGAACTATTTTCGTAAAAAATTAGAAATCATATTTTAAACGAGCCGCCATTAGGGTCTGTTTTTGTAATCTGGGAGCCGACAGACCCGTGAGACATGGTTGCAGGAGGGTGTGGATGGTTTTCTTTGCCTGTCAGTGGTCAGTGAAGAGAAACTGGTGGCAAGCCCACTAGCGTGCAAGGCTGGGAAGCGGGACGATCCCTTCCGTGAAAACAACGCGTATATGGACATGTATCTATTAGAGTTGGCAGTGTTATTGCCTTGCTCTGGAGAATAGGATTGTCCGGTTTGTCTGGGGTGGTGGGAAAGCTCATCCGAACTCTGGTGTGGATCAAACAAACAAACTCTGGTCCGCTTGAAAACGGGGATCTCTGTTTGCTTCCAAGTGAACTAGAGTTCTCACTTTAGGTGACAACGTAATTCAACCCAAAAACAGGAAGAACACCAAAAGTAGTAATGCAAAATGACTACAAAGAGAATCAAAATGTATACAAAGCACTCAAAAGGATTGTAAAAAGAGCCAAATGGACTATATGGAGATGCAAAAAGACTTCAAAACGATACAAAACGACTATAAAGAGATACAACTACAGAGAGATGTACAGTTGGAGTCCTTCCACATGTCTGGGTCCAGGAGCCCATTTTCCATCGCGGTAGGCTATTTGAAGTTACAAATAGCAGCTGTTAATTGATATAATTTAATTTGAGAACATTTAAAGTTGTTTATTTGGCATTCATTCATTGCACTGAATAAACCATGTAATTATTAATAATGTACAGTTTATTCTTGCCATGAGCCACTGCTATAAATCTGAGTTATAACACATTTTTACTCATTTCACAAATGTGCCCCACGTCTTTAAAACTGTGCCCCATACTGCATCGCCCATTCTAAAGTTTCTAAGTCTGCCGCTGCACAGGAGCTCACATGTCTGCCACTGGGAATAGAAAACCTAATGCCCACAATAGCAAGATAAATGCCCAAACTTTATGAAAAATGTGCCGCTGCCAACAATACTGCTGGCAAGTTGACTAGCCTTGGTTATTGATATGCTGTAAGGAGAGCAGAGCTCCAGTGGTATTTAAAATGAATACTAATCAGCACACTGAGAGACAGCTCAGCAAGACCTAATGGTGGCTAGGTACAGGCGATATGAAGAAGGATCGCCCTCCACTTCAAACAGCCACCAAAACACCAGCTGCATTTTACATGCTTCATTTTTGCAAAATCTGATTTGTGGAACACACTGGAATACACAATATGGGCTGGTTGACTAATAGAGGAGACTAAAATCCAGAGGACACGCGTGCACACACGCACACACGCACACACACACACACACTATCATTTCACAAGATAGTAAAGATGAGATAGAATCTAATCAGCAGCCCTGAGTCCCACAAGCGCTGTCAGCTGAGATTGTTCCATGGACACATATTCATCTACATTTTTGGTTAACACTGGTATTGTTTCTGTTGTAGTCACAGTAGTGTAACGGGTTAAAAAAAACACTTTAAATCAGTCAGTTTTGCTATCTGCAGAGCTGTCCAAAATACATGAAACAAAGCATAAACATTAATTAGCAATTCTCCAGCAGTGCTGGAGGAGGATGAAAATCAAAACAAAAGCAGTCATTTAGAAGTGAAAGAGAGAAAATTAAGTCACACGCCAGGAGGAGGCTGCCTACAAGATAGAAGACCACAAGCAAAACTAATTTGGACTGAAGCTGTCTCGACTTGTGTTTTGAAGCGGAGTTTGAACAACAGGCCTCCGTGAGAACAACCAAACAGCTCAGTACAATCTGTCCACATTTCTCCCACTTGGAACGTGATCATCAGCAAGCTGGCACTTTGTTGTTTCCTTTTTATATCCATTGCACGCAGTGGTATTCAGGGTTAAAAAAAATCACATTGTGCCACTGATTGCAATAAGTCATACATTTTCCATTAACCAACTGATGGGCAATGTTGCTGCTGCCTGGCTCACACACTGTTTAATACCTTTTCTTCTGGCATTGCTTGAAGCATTCAGCTTGTGTGGGGTGGTCATGAATGTTTTACAGGGTGAACAACCCTTTCTACTTCCGTGTTCAAACCTCTCTTGATGGTTTTTCAAACGTATTCCCACTGGACATTATCAGCCAAGCCTATAAAACAAAGGATGAAAAGCCCTATCCCCACCCCAAAAAACAAATAAAATAACTCCAGTATTTTTTTTTAACCTTTAAAAACACTTTTCGTCACCAAACTACACTAGAAAAACTATAGTTCTTGTCACCAAAGTTGGCACATATACAATGCTCTGCTGTTTCTTTAGTTGCTTCACTTCAAACCCAAACATCATCTCATTAAAATCTCAGTTCAAAGTTACACACCCAACATCTGTTACATTCCAAGTCAGAAAGGAAAAACATGTTGTTCTCTCTTACTCAGCCCTGATAAATAACATCCCCAACACCTGAATGCTGAGAGGAATCAGGTTAGTAAGGGTAATGACTGACAAAGACAAAACCGCAGCTGCATGCATAAATAATAATCAATGCGCTGGCTGGCATTCCAGGTAGGTTCTGCTCCTCAGAAAGTGTTGACAACAGCTCCTTTGTCTTTCGTGTGGCCATGTGTGTGTTCATAACAAAACAAACAGATCATTCTTAAACGGGTAAAAAAATATCACACAGCTCAAATCTTCCCCACTTCCACTGGCAGACAGCACACCACAATAGCCACAAGAAGAAAGTCAGCAGACAACTCCTTGAGGCGCGGCTAACAGATGTCAGGAGAGTCTGAAGTGTAAAGTGATGTTTGCAGCAGATGTGGCTGAAATATAACAATAACCTGCTACTTGTGAAGTAAAATGATGGTTCAATGACAATGAATCTTAAAACCAATATGTGACTTAGTTAAGGCTATGACATATCTTCATGTGATTGTGTAATACTGTAATAATAACTTAATGTCATAATTCAAAGGAAAAAAGTTCAAATCCCATTTAAATTTAAAATGTATGATGCATTATTAGAATGAACACCATTGATATCATGTACACATTATGTATTTTATGATGTATAAAATGACAAATTCTAAGGAACCATATCTCAAACAGAAACTAAAAATGTAACAAAAAATAAACCACAAAATAATTACTTTTGCATAACACACACTAATAACTGTCATATGTCCATCATAGAGTATATCATTTTTATTTGTGACTTTAGTCAAAATAAAACGTCAAATTAAGAGTGAAAAAAGTCCAAATTTAGATTTTAAAAGTAACTACTGTTATTATTCAATTTTATTTATATTATCAATTCATTACAGGAGTCTCAATCTCAAGACACTTTACAGATAAAATACTGTATATAATTTACAGAGACCCAACAATTCCAGATATTAAGGAAGATATTATTTGACTATCCTGTAAAACCAACTATGTATGTATTTCTCTCTCCTCTGAACCTCTGAATGGATTTAAACTTCATTAAACGTTCAGAGAGTGTTATCAAATCTAATAACATGCTTAGTGGAGTCTCCAACCACCGTTTGACAGTTTTGGTCACAAACAATTAACGTCAGAAGGGACCCCAGTGTTTGGAACAACAAATGGCTACGTAGCTCTCTTTTAAGGCCGTGAATATGCTGCCAAGTGAATTAAAGCGGTGTGTGAGAGAGCTGGGAAGGATGACAGATAAGAAAACAGAACAGGCGGCGAGTAGCGGTGGAAGAAATCAGCAGAGCCAGTGACAGCGGCTTGTTGCAGGTTGAAACAAAAACTACTAATGACAAAAAAGAGCATGATTGATCAGCGCCGTGACGGCGTCAGATCACACCGACTGCTTTACTGACTTACATTTGTGAGATTTCTGTACGCTTCTTAACTGTAATGAATTACTGCTTCTCTCTGTTTTCTATGATAGTAAACTGAATATCTTGTTAGTCACACAAATTAAGCAATTTGAAGACTTCATCTTGGGTTCTGGGAAAATGTGAAGGGCACTTTTTGGAATCTTTTAATTTAGATCTTAAAGCAAAATCGGGAAATTAATCAACAGATTTCGAGAATGAAAGGAACCATTTTTTTGCAGATGTAGCCATGCACTAATAAATGTATATGAGAAACTTAAAGCTACTCAAAAAATAACATTGATTACAGAAGTACTAGTCTATATCTCAGTTCTTGCCAAAGATTCTGCCGGACATCCGTCACCTTCTGCGTTCTTTGTGTTGTAATTTTAAACTCTGGAGGATGTATGAGGACTATGGTTAACTTTCCCTCAGATCTCTGCAGGGTAAATCCAGACAGCTAGCTATCTGTCCAATCTGAGTTTTCTGTTGACTGACTAAATCAACTTACGTACACATTCCACCAAAACAAGTTCCTTGGGTGGCTCCTCTCAGCGCTACTTGTGGCCAAAAACTCAAAAGGAGCCTTTGATGGTCGCATGTCAACAGCTGCCAGTTTGTAATATAGCTCCTGTCTCACTGAAATTACCTGTAAGACCTTTACACATCAGTGACCTGACAAATGAACTAAATGCTCACCTGCAAATATTTTGCATCAAAACTATTCATATTGGCAGGTGAACAGTCATACAGTGTATATGTCTAGGGCTTTTATTTTGAAGGGTAAGAATAGAAAGAGGGAATTGAAAGTTTGCTGACCTGGTTGAGACAAAAGTATACTGTGGGGGCGTAAAGTGGTTGATGTTGTTGCACTGCAGTTACTGTTATTTTAGAGAAACCTGTCTGTGAACCTTTGATAGTAGTAGTTACCATGTCCATTTTTTATATAATTATACATAATAGCAATGTAGTGTGGAGTGTTTCTATTCTTCAGATCTACTCACTGTTGCCACCCGACCGGTTGAGGCGGTGCATAGCAGCGTTCTCCGGTTCCCGGTAAGGATACTTCAGTGTTGTGTCCAGACTCCTAAAACCTTCTCTTAAGGAGTGGTGTTTGTAGTACTCTATCAGCTCCTGGACACACACACACACACACACACACACACACACACAAATACATAAGCAAATTAATAGATATGCAGATATTTTTATTTGTTTTGACTGTCACACATCACGTCATATTTTATTAGAAATCAGTATGTAAAACCAGATATACTACCCATGTTTGTTTTTTACGTCTTATGACAAAAATGTGTAGCATTTACATATGTCAAATCATGACGACTTTGCTGGAAAACAATCTTATTATTGACACAGTAGTGAAATAGCAACAAAAAAGAGGACATACTGTAGAACTACATAAAAGAAATGATGTGGTGCATTATAATATGTTATGAAAACTGACTGAGTTGTTGACTTCAAACTTGTAAACAAAATCTAGTTTTTTTTTTTTAAAATATAACACACAAACATCTGTAATTAGCCAATTTTCAGCACAGAAAGTACAGTGCTTGCCATGAAGAAAACTGGTGAACCTTTCCAATATACACTGGACTTATCAATAATGCTGGGGCCCTCAAGACAGCATAAACATGCCTCTAATCATGGCTATTTTTGTGCACATGGCTAACATAAAATTCAGGTTTTGACACTTCATTAAGAAAATATGATGATTTATTTATGAATTGCAGTGGCAAAAAAAAAAGAGAGGCTAAAAAGACTCACAAATATGCTCCTGAACTTCTTGTTCTCTGCAATGTAAAAGCAGCCCTCCTTGGTCAGGATCTTTATGTGCTTCACATCGCTGTTGTACCTGTGGGCCATTGAATAAGTTATGAGTCTAATTTCGGTCTCTGATCACCACCATCGATCGGTGGTCGGCCCCCTGGCCCCTGTGGAGAGCACGGCCGTCGCTGTAATGCATAGGGTCCCAAAGGTTTGTGACATCTGAATGATGGGTGGCCAGGAGAAAATGTGCACACATACTTGTGTTGCCATTAACAGGGACTCTGAGGCTAGAGGAGTAAAAGCTGCAGTTATGGTGTGCAGAAACCTAGGATGTTGGTCATTCTCTATGATGCTTTTTTTTCAGTGCTGATTCAATCAGTCAGCCGGTTCTTGTCCTGTCTTTTCATGTAACTATTGCATGCAATTATTCTGATAGCTTGCCATTTTGTAGGAAACTGACAGCCAGGTGAACTTTGGTAGAGTATATATGTTGCTTTTAGCCCTTTCATTCTTAGGGTCCCAGGTTTGGGGTAATGTCTTCTTTAATGTTTTGCCGCGAACGGGCATTAAAGTTGGAGATATTCAAATTCACCAGACCAAGCTCAATCTTTTACGATTTAATATTAGTCTGGGGATTCTGCTCTGTATTTTCTACTGTGCAAGAGGCATGGCCAATGGGCATAGTTCAAATGACTCTGTACGCAATTGGATAGTCCTTCAACCAATCAGACCAATGATCTAGGTGACGAACTTTGCAGAACGGGTTGCTGCTCTTCGGTGGCCGCCATGTTGAATGACGACGCTTCTCTATCATTGTCGTGTTAAACCTACTAATAGCGCGCCATGTGGACAAGCCAGTTTGTGATTGGTCCCCGCAGATTTGTAACGGAAGCAGGATAGAAAAAATTTACAGGTTTCTAGCTTGAGCTGCAAGGCGACATCAAATCACCGGCAGACCGGCTGGGTTTACCCAGTCTAGCTTCAGCTTTTAATCGTTAAACTCTGTCATGGTATCAACTGCTTTTTTAAAGATGTATTCACAAATGAACCTGTGGAGAACATAATTAAATGTACTGTATGCGCTTAAATAAATCAAACAAAATACAGATACTGATCCAATTCAAAAGATTACGATTGACCCAAACAGAGAGAGTGAAAACACAGCCGGTCAAAAAGAACAGGCAGCAGTCTGTCGGCTTAGTTTAGTTTAGCAAAATGGCTGTAAAATCAGTCTACCAACATGTTTAAAGCTCAGTAATTACATGTATTGTGTTTGTTTGAACCATCTAAAAGCAAAAATGGTATTTTTTTTTTACACTTTATGAAAAAAGTGAAATAATTTTTTTTCTTTGGACAGAGTGAAGCTAGCTCTTTCCTCCTGTTTCCAGTCTTTGTGCTAGGCTAAGCCAACTGTCTCCTGGCTTTGTATTTAGTGAACAGTTATGAGAGTGTATTTTTATTGTTGTGTTTTCTTAAACTAAAAAGTACAACAAACAATTTGAAATGTAACACACTGTAGCTAATAATATCTAAAACTAGTTATCAATGTTAAAAGTAGACTTGTAATGATGTTAAAATATTTAATTTCAAGATTTTCAAATGTAGAAATTGTAAGGCTTTTTTATTTATTGATTTTTAGAAATTTAAAGAGCCAGATATAATCTCTACTGTGTAACCCTAAGGTTCCGATATGTGCTATGTTGAGTTCTCATTACCAAGTTGGTTCTAATTATAAACTACTGAGATATTTTTTGTGGGTTTTGAGGTTAAATCCATAGCTTAATCCATACTGCTACGTGTGGTTTAACTGAGACCCTGCTCCATGGTTAGCCTCTAGTTTGGTCAGTTTCACACACATCGCTGGGGTTAACCACAGTCTCAAAGCACATCATCCTGCAAGGGAACTATAAGTCTGTCTGTCAAATGGTGTTGTATAGCTGGGAGTTACAGCTGGTCAATACTGTGGTTTGGCTAAAGGCATCTGATGAATCTAGCAGACAGAGCAGCCGCAGACACACAGAAAAACTGTCAAGGTAAAGAGAAATTATAACACATGATGATTGTTGATAGCCAGACCTAAGACAAGTCCATAATAAATCATTACTCAATAAATAGCAACAATTCTAAATGTGTATTTTTATTGTTCCATTAAATCATTAAACGTTAAAAAGCACCCCTATCTGGAGTAGAAATTTTTTCATTAATCAAAATTATGCATAATTTCATTTAAATTTTAGAATTTGTTTTAGAAATTTATACTAAATTACTAGCTGTAATCAGAGGTGGGGTTGACACTGACACTTTCGGTATATGAGGTTTGCTGCGCTTCGGTAGGAATGTCATACTTACTTAATACTGATGGCGTACTCTGTGTACTCTCTGCTGCGGTGGCGGACCAGGTAGGTGCTGTTGACCCGGTTGACGAGTTCTGCCTCTGCCTGGATCCTCTCCATGGGCCCTGCAAACCTACAACACAAGAGCCAAGAAGAAAAGAAGCTGTTCATTACAGTGTGTTGTTTGACAAAATCTGTGTGGTGGCTGTTTTAAAGGAGAACTATGCAGTTTTTTTCTAGTTTAATTTACTTTAACTGAATAGCTTCGGAGGGGTTGGAATGGTTATATGACTTTTTTTTTTTTTTTTAGTTGAATGGTGGTTGTCCCACTCTTGCACCACCCTTGCAACTTTCGTCCGGCGAGTTGCCAGACTCAGCGTCAGGATGTAATGCGTGATATCAGGTCTCGCGATGTAACGAATTGCTTCACGGCACTGCTCACATACAACCATTCAGGAACCGGCTAACAAGGTAGCGATGGAGTTTTTCACACTATTGTCATGGCTGAGCCAACAAAAAAGAAGCAGAAACCTAGGACAGCATTGTCGGAGGAACAGAGAAAGTGACTCCTCACTCAGTCAGTCTGCTGTTTCCAGACACAAGTAAACAAAGGAGCTGCCAAATATCTATTCCGAAGCTGTAGGGGGAGCTCTATAGAGAAACCTGCGAGCAAAAAGCAAGAAATGGGCAAAACTGCATAGTGCCCCTTTTAATTTGCTTACACTTCTGCTTTGATGTGATTGTGAAATAAAAATGACGTGTTACTTATGATAATTTTGCTGTTTTTTGTGTGATCTGAACTTCCGTTCATGTGGTATGAATTGACATCTGTACTTGCCGTTTTGTTCTATCCAATACAACTCAGTGATGTTATTTAGCATGAGTAAAGACTTTTCTGTGAACACATTCAAACAACGATTCTGTGAACATACCATGCTTGAGAGGAGTAATCGACGGGCTTTGGGACCTGGAACAAAGAGCAAATAAAATTGTGTTCTTGTTATTTTTATAAAGCTTGCACTCATCCAACCTCAATACACCACTACAGTAAAAAGTGCTCGCTTCTAGTTCCTCAGTGACTGTTTCCAAGCTGATGTTTACCAATTTATAAACCAGGTGCTTTTACAGCGTACATCCCCAATTAAAACGGCTAAATGCTCTTCTTATCTTTACACCAGTGTAGACATGGCGATAATAGTTTGTTATCTACGGGACGGCTCATATTCCTGGAGCTGCAGGACATAGTGTGAATTTAATTTCATCAAATGGAACATGACAATCCAGTGGTGGGGAGATTCATACAAGGAAGAAAAAAAAACAAGCAATTGATACAAGTCAGTGAAAACGATACACACCATTGTTCCTCCCTCTCAGCTTTTCAGAGTAGTTTGCACAATATAAATTATTGCTTGGTCCATATATTCCCTAACCCTAACCATATATATGGCCCTATGCTTTATGAGCAAGCTGGCACAATGTGGATGAGTGTGTGTGTGTGTGCTCCTTCTAAGTTTTTTTTTTTCTTTGTTTGTTATTGATAAATTGAATTAGACAGTAAACCTGTAAATTCCTTGTTCTCAGAACATAAAAAACCAATGGGCTTGTTTTCTTCTCATGCCAGGTAACATACCCTACTTCCCCTCACAAATCCCCAACCCTCCTCACATCACTGGACTGCTAGTAAATACACGTAGTCAAACACAAGCTGCTACAACAGGCCCTTATGTAGCAAAGGACTACAAGGGAAGGCTGCTTACACATGGGCAAGGCTTCACAGCGTCGCTTGGAAAGAAGCCAACCTCTTTCGTCGTCAGGATTTTGCCCTGAAACCACAGAGAGATAATTGTGTTATGTACATGTGGCTGACTCTGTCTCCATTATTCAGAAACAATTAGCTTGCAACACAGAGCAGGGTAAATGTACAGCCCTAGTTAACTATTGTTGAAATAATAGCTTGCAGGAAGAAGGAAAAAGGAAGAGTTCCTTATTCCTCCCATGGTGATGGCTCTTTAAGCTCAGTGCCTTAATTTATCAACACTGGGGAGACTCAGTTGGTAATAAATCGGGAGGCCTAAGGGCAGCTATCTGTTGGTTGGTGAAGCTGTTTTTGTTCTGTGCACTGACAAAATATTTGGGCCAATAATCCAGTCATAGAGTCCAGAAAAGAAATTAAGGCTCAAAATGAGCTTTGTGCAGATGCATACTGCTGTTACAGTGAACGGGAGTAAATACTCAGGATCATGCAGCCAAGTATCACTTATCCTATTGAGCTTAATCCCCTACTATGTATTTTAGGTCTTTACATATGGAGCCCTATTATAGATGTTCTTGGAAAAGAATATGCTGATATTAAAATGTTTTTCAACTCTTGAAAAAGTAACAAAGTCAACAGGTAAAATCACACTGTTATTGTAGTTTTAAATTGGAAGATGATGACTTTGATGACTGTGTTGTTCCCCCTTTTTTCTTCTTTTTTTTTGCTTTTGTTGTTACTTGTCTGTTAGTCTGATTGTATGGTTAGCCGTCTGAGTTAAGTTGCTTTGTTACGTACCATAGTTTATTTATTTATTTGAAATGTAACACCGGGTGTGTAACCTAAAATTGAAATATAAAATAAAACGATTGAAAGAAAAGAACCTGCAGCATGCATGCAGTGTTTTTCTATATACTCCGAGTACATTTGCCACCGTCACATCTTCACTCCACAGTCCAAGTCCATAATCACTTTTCCTACACAATACCTCATTTCTGCCATTTTACTGTATATGTCCAAATTTGAATGCAATGCAAACATATCCCTTTCCTAGATAAATAAGCATTATGTAAAATTATAGTTTTTGAGTCCTGTCTTGTCCAGTTGTGCGAATCCTGCAACCCCGCACCTATAAAGCTCAGCAGTTACCTTCAATTTATCTCCAAATCAGTTCTAGTGTTTCTGTTTAACGATTAGCCCTATTAACTGGATGTATTATGAGAAACCAGTCTGCCTTGCTGCCAATTTGTCCCAATTATTGTAATTGTTTGTTATACTTGTAAATTTTTATGCATTTTTATTCACATTTGTACTTCTCTTCCACAGTCTAAAAAAAAATTAAAATATATTTTTATTTACATCATCCTATTGTAGTTTAGGGCTTATATTTTGCATGTTGACTTTATATGTAGCCAATTGGCATTAAATAAAAGGGTTCTTTTCCAAATATGGAGAGAAATGTTAATGTATTACATAAAAAATGTGATTTTGAAGTTTAAAGTGCTTAAATTATGCTTTTTGGCTTTTTCCTTTGTACCCACTGCTCACTCTGTAGTAAAAACAGGGCTCAACACACAGCAATGCGCAGTATAACAAATATATGGTGTTTCTTGAAAATTAAACCAAGTAAACCTATTCTGATATAATCTCTAAATACAATTATGAACCTGTAATTGAGCATAATATTATTAATAATTTAAAGGATTGTATGGGTTAAATGAGGGGTCGAAGAACACCCGTATTTTGCACTCTGGAAACAAGTATTATATCACAGGGAATAGTAAATGACGAACTGAGGCGCGTGTTTTATAGCCATAATCTGAGAAGCACAAGTGGCAAACTACCAGTTAAACCCATTGTGATGGTTTTGTGGTCGTCGCCTGTCACATCGCTGCTACCTCAGGACATTTTATTTTATCAGTCCTTGTGGAAAGCCTTGCTTTCTGCTGCATCCTTGCTAACAGTGTGAGAATGATTATAGCTAACACTGACAGAGTAAACAGATGGTTGCTGTTGAAAGAAATGAAATTACAGTGATCGATTCAATTTTTCCACGCATCCCCCAGAACCGAAATGATTATGGTCTGCTGGCTACGAAAGCGATGGATATTGAATGTTTGCTGACTGTGGGGCTCTAGCTGCTTCCAGTTCAGCTTTTACACTGAGGTAATTGAATTCTTTATCTATTTTATCTGTTTTGTATTAAGTACTATAAGATTTATTGGTTTCCTCATTACATGTCTGTTTTATAATACAATTGTACAGTAATTCATGGCAATGCAATGACTTTTTCAGACCTCTGGTAAAATCCCATTATGATGATGATTCAGCCTCTAAAACACATACAGTGACTACTACACAACAATGCATCAGATTTTCAAAAAAAGCTTTTCTCTTCTCCGCCAGTGAAGATTAATTACATGTGTTGTCACATTACAGTAATTGTTGTATAAAACAAACTGCGTGGGGGAGTTCCTAACTTCCTCAAAAGAAGGGCTCTGTGTGTGTGTGTGTGTGTGTGTGTCTGTGGGTGTATACATGTTACTAAGAATGAGATTTTTGGGCGCCCAGATAGCTCAGTTGCTAGAGCGTGCGCCCATATAGTATATAGAGGTTTACTCCTCAACGCAGCGGGCCGGGGTTTGCCTCCGATCTGTGTCATTCCCCCTCTCTCTCCGCTTTCATGTCTGCCCTATCAAAATAAAGGCCAAAAATGCCCAAAAATAATCTTTGAAAGAAGGAGATTTTCCCATGAAGCTTGTTAGCAAGACAGTCCAAATTACCTGTGCTATTTTTAGCCAGAAATAATGAATGGATTAGGGATGCTATGGTTGACAAGGCACAATCACAGGTATAACCTTTCCAACTTACAGTGTGATGTCTACATAAACATATCTTTAATGATGAGCAAGATAATTAAAGGACATTAGTGCAAAATCCATTTATTAAAAAGTGAACCATGCTGACTTATAAGAGGACGGCAGAACTGACCAACCGATACATTATTCCAACCCTATTACAGAATATAAGGTCAGTGTGAAGGTTAGATGGTCTGAAAGAGGAGGAAAGGAGAGATTTAAATATAGTAGGTCCACTTTTTTTAGTGTTGTGAAAGATGTGATTACAGATAGTGTGACGTCTGACCTGCCACCAGGGGCTGTGCAGGTCAGCACAGATTAATTCAATGATGTCGCCCGTCTGGATGCTCAGTGCTGGACCAGACGCCGGGCTCGGCACACCAAAGTAGTTCCTGATTACCAGCATCTTGGGCAGACCTGCGAGAGGGATACGGACAGTTAATTCCTGCATACTGTTTAGGCTTCAAACAAATCTGCCTTGTTAATATTCAATGTACCTCATATATTGTTTTCAACAAAAACATGTTTCTGTTTAAAAAACAGAAGTTAAATACATAAAGCTTTTGTCCCTATTTACTTTATTGTATAATACATAATAATGAATTACATGTTGTTAAAGTAAGTGGTGATGATTAGTTTATATGGATCAATTACTTGTTTTTTATGTTTATGTTTCTCTACTTTATATGTAATGATTTATTTCTATGGACCATGGGTTTGAAATAAAGTGAATTTAGTTGTACTCCAAGTCTCTATTCATTCACATTCAACATGTGAACCACTGATGTATTGTGACAATTTAACCTTTTTAAAACGTAGATTTAAGCAGCTTTTGAACAAATATAATAACTCTTAGACATCTTTGGCTTGATCTCTTCAGTCGTGGATGTCTGGCTGCATATGAGACTGTCTATCTGTATGAATATGTCAGCATGTACAGTACTGTATGACCTCTGGTCTAAAAGGGCATGTTTGCCATTCTAAATGTGCGTCTTTGCCCTACTTAACTATTCATGGCCCTATTATAGGTGGTAATGAGAGGGAGTATACTGTTCATGTATACATATGCACACACATACACACCCGTTGTCAGCAGTGTACTGCCTTTGCAAATCAGTTGGACCCATTATCATATTACGGATAAGCAATAGTGCACTCTGGTGCGTGGCAGGTTATCAGGCTCGTAGATAACAGATAAGCAGGAGTGAGTTTCAGAGGGGATGCTGTTTACTGCTACACGATGAGGAATTCATTTGGAAATTACAATTACAGTCAACTTTTGTTTCATTACTCAGATTAAATAAAAAACTTGAATTTGATTGTTTGAATGACAGTCAGTGCTATTTGATTTTGAACAATGGCTAACTTTGATCCCATTATTCACCAAGAAATCACTGAAATTGAATTCTAACATGTCTGTTATGAAGCACCCACCCATGGCAAATAAATCCCAAGTTCATATCTCATTGTTTGGCGATAGTGTTGTGCAGAGATACTATACGAGAAAAAGAAATTTGCATGAGAGCATGAAGAAAAGGGTAAAGGCTTAAGGCAAATAATAGAGACGTCAACAACATTGTATTGAAAGCTAAAACATCTATATCTGGCTTGCTTCTCTTTCAGGGACTGTTCCAGTGCTGTAGCACTGAGGCTGGCAGCCTGACATGTGCCAGCCTGCCTGAATAGGACTTCTAAAGACACAGGGCCATGGATAATTGAGTCTTGGGGCCATGAAATGCATTCCTATCCACACAAGGACAAGCCAAGTGTTAGTGCACCTTTGAAAACAGACAAAGCGAGCACAGTTGGAATATTATGAAACGCCAAAGGCTGGGGCAATCAAATGCCTATTGATTTTAATGCGTCTTCAGTCAGAAATGATTTTCTGCAGCATAATAGATGGAGGGGTGGAAAAATGAGTGTTGAAGCCAGGTTTATGAGCGATTAAAGGCCCTCAGTGTGGTGTGGGCACACACACACACACTGTAAAGGATGCTGTATGTTATTCATATTCTATTGGAGAAAGATTGAGACAGAATGCCACAGAAGGAGGGAGGCACAAAATACAATGGCTATATTTCCTGCATTTACTGTAAACACCTAGTTGCATTCTTTTTTTATGCATTCTATTTTTATTTTTTTTATTCAACTGTAATGTTTACAAGCCTTATATAGTCATAGATGCAGTATTGGCTGCAATGATAACATCAGTTAATAGCTACAAGGTACACTCTTTTCTCTGACTTAGCCAGGTTACATCTGATACCAGGAAACACAATTATGACACCATGCCAGTAACAAGTCATGCCCAATTGCCAATCAACTTGATAGAGGTGAGCATTTTATTGTTCCTGGTTAATTGAGGTTGTTATACTGTATGTGTGGGGTTTGAAATGAAAAGAAAAATAGAAGTAAAATTAATTAGTTGTGTGAACACACTATACATATTAAGGGTTAAAGGACTTATATGTCAAGTCAACAGGATTTGGAAAAACTTTCCAATTCCGTTCTTTCATCTTCAGTAAACTTGACTACTGTAACGGCATCTTTACAGGTCTCCCTGAACAATCAATCAGACAGTTACAGCTGATTCAGAACGCTGCTGCTCGAGTCCTCACTAAGACCAAGAGAGTGGATCACATCACTCCAGTTCTGAAGTCCTTACACTGGCTTCCTGTGCCTCAAAGAATTGATTTCAAAATACTTTTGCTGGTTTATAAATCACTAAACGGTTTAATTTCTGATCTGCTACTACACTATGAACCACCCAGACCTCTCAGATTGCCTGGGACAGGTCTGCTTTCTGTCCCCAGAGTCAGAACTAAACAGGGGGAAGCAGCATTCAGATTCTATGCTCCTCATATCTGGAACAAACTCCCAGAGACCTGCAGGTCCGTCCCAACTCTCAGCTTTTTTAAATCAAGGCTGAAGACCTTTCTTTTTGATGTTGCCTTTCTTTAAATGATTGTTGATTTCTTTAATGTTTAATTTCTTATACTGCACTGTAACTTTTATTCTCTTGTTTTATCTGTTTTTATGTTTTTTAATTGTTTTTATGTAAAGCACTTTGAATTGCCCTGTTGCTGAGATGTGCTTTACAAAGAAAGCTGCCTTGCCTTGCCTTACAGAATCTAAAGTACCACGATAGCAATCATAATGTAACATATAGGTGTATGGTTAAAACAAAATGTATATTAATATATTTTCCTACACATGTGAGAAGCAGGATACAGATTACTAGAAATTGAATATCTTTGTGTTTTGGACCATTGTTCAGACAAAATAAGCGATGTAATGAAGTCACGTGGCTCTTTGAATTTGGGAGAAGCATTTTTAACTATCTTCTAACATTTTAAAAACTTTACCATTATTTGCATAAGTGTTAGTGCAGCCCTAAAAGGTGTAATATCTCACCATCTGAACTCACATTAGAAATACACAGTTATACTGTACAGGAAACTCAGAGTTGCTGCTGTGAAACTAGGAACTGGTTAAAACCTACATCCCCTTTATGCAACTGGAAGTCGTATGTAAACAGCATTCAATCAAGATTAAGAATGAAAAACTGTGGAATAAATGTATTAAATATGAAGATTACAATTAAATAATACTGGAATATTCAGCCACTGAAGAGTATAAAGAGTTAACTGTGTTTCTGTGTATGGGTATGTGTATATACAGTATATGTAGTGTATGTAGTGTATATGTGTATATGTATGGGCACCATCACACTAGCCTACTTTATTTCTTTTTCTCAATCTATCCCTTCTTTTATACCTTCTTTTTTATTTTTCCTCATTAAATATATTAACATGTAGGATTGCAAGCAAATGTAAATGTACTTTCTTAACATTCTTTACTCCTGCACTCCTGCAATAAAAAAAAAAAAAATTCCAATATATTAAAGTAAAATTGTTATAATTATAACATGAAGCCAATTAGATAGTTGGGTTAAGTGAGAACCATCTAGAAGGAATGTGGCAAAAACTGCCTTTTCAGTCTTTTTATGCAGGTAAGAATCAATGTTTTCAAAGCTGATTTCAGCAGATGCTTGCAGCATGCTGATACCCGGTATCAGCGCATATCAATAATGGCTTGGATTGCATTTCAAAATCGGGTAATTTGTCTCAGGAGCAGCTGCCTCTATGCACAAAAACATTGCCAGCGAGAAAAAGAAAACAGTGGAGGAAGAGATGGGTGTGTGCGATGTGGGAGGATGTCTGCTGTTGTCTTGTGCTCTAAATTTCTCACCTGGATCTTGATCTTTGCCCTGAAAAAATACACACACAGAGTTACACACTGACAAAGGCACATGCATGATCACGGACATACACATGCACATTTAAACACAAATGTTTTGATCTTTTCCTCCATTGATCACTGGTTCATTTATCAATTTCTCCTTCACAAGCACACACAAATCACTGCCATGGTGAAAGGGAATATCCTAAACATCTCAAGTCCTCCAAAGTCAGTGCAACCTGCACCCCATCTACTACCTTATACCCTACTAAATCAGTTATAAGTACATACTCAGTGAGCTGAATATATTCGGACACACATTAATCCTACCCCTTTAGTGCTGCACACACAATTCATATTTTAACCCAGCCTGCTCTCTAACCTACAGTGTACAGGCCATATGCAGTGGGCCTGGCCTAGACGACACTTCATAACATATTAAAACCCATATCGCATTCACTGACACCCCAGGCAAGCTACTGTGTGTCCCGCTGCAGCAGATATGTGTCAAAGTTGCAGAGAGGTTACACTGATATGATTTTCATGGGCAAATACAGATATTTTTAGCTGATTGTGACGTTTTGTTTGATTTTGTGTTTCTGAAAAATTTTGTAAACTGCATGAAGCCAATGGTGGCATTCTAAAGAATTTCTACACAAAATGCAGTATTAATAAGGACCATAATAATACTTCTGTCAATAATAACAACAATACAACACAAAGTATTCATGCATACTTTTTGTGTACATTCCAGCAGATCAGTTAGTCGAAAATGTTTCGGTCTGCTGTTTTTTGTGTTGAGCACTTTTTCTGCACAAAGACAGGTATTAACACTTATTAGTAACTGCAGTAGTACAGTAACTGAGACCAGTAAACTCAGAGCAATAGGGACACTTGTCAATTTCCCCCCAGTTTTGTTTATTTGCTGATGAGATGCACATCTTACCTGCACAGTGCAGTTTTAGCTACATTTTTTGGCATAATTATAGAAAGCCTAGTTTAATTTCCTGCTTAGGGATACGTTTGATCGTTGTAGCAGTAAAGCCAACAGGAGTTTCTGAAACAGCAGAGACAACTGTGGGTAAATCTGCAAAAAACATTCTCGTTTCTGGTGTCAGGAAGGCTGCAGCAAGTAAAGTCAATTGGAGTCTCCTTGGCAAATAGCTGCAGGAGAGAGCAGTCTTCAAAGTGCAGCAAAGCTTTGGAGAGGAGGCGAACCGCAGACATAGGGAGACAGTATACACATCAACACGGACACACACACACGCAGCAGCAGCTCACCTGAGTTCTGACGGAGCCGGGATCTGAAAGAAGTTTGAGAACAGGCATAGTGAATGACGGGTTAGAGGGTGCACGCAAACACTTGCACGCACTCGTTGGTACAAGGCAACACTCCCTCATTAGTAGAGAAGGCCGACACTCGTGTCTGACCGTGGTTCGCTTTATTTTGCTTTGCTGCCACTACCTGACAGCCAGGGGTAGAGGAGGTAACGAGGCGTGGGGTGGAGAGGAGGGGTGGGGGGGGTTGCTCCACCAGTTTCTTTCATTGGCTCCCTGAGGGATGGGTTACACCCCGTAGACACACACCAACACACACCTTTGCACACACAAGTAAGTACTCTTGTACCTGTACAAACAGAGCAATTGCATAAGCATACACATACCTTCACAGTCACAAACAGCCACATATACCTGCAGTACCTAAACACACACACACACACACACTCTCAGCAAGCCTGTAGTTCCTCAAGTGAACCTTGACCTGTTATGCAAACACCTGGCAAGGCAGCTGATAACAGAGACAAATTCAGGAAAACAATGGCTTATCTCTGACACACACACATGCGTGCACACACACGCACACATACACAGTATATAACCCTATACTGTGATGCTGTGATTGTGCGTTTGTGCAGCCCTGCTTGTGTATTGATATAATAATATCTCTACATGCAGACATTGTGTTGGCTTTCTGACCATTGGAGTGAATAAAGTTCCATGTTGTCAAATGGACATCAGCAAAAAGTGATGCCTCCCATTATTGTAACTCACTAGCTTTTTTGTACTTCTTCTAGTTCAGATTTCTCAAAATACCTTTTTCTAGTAGGTTCAAAAGTATTGGTCCTGTCCCTGCACATTTTCCTGTACTGTACCAGCAGAGAGTGAATAATGTGTGGAGTAATAAGAGGGGGAATTCAAACCGACACCCCAGTCTTCACCCACTCTCGCCGCCGGTGTCGCCCAAATCTACTCAGGTACACACTGTGCCCAGGTGGGCCTGGCAGTGGCGTTATTGCCTCTGCGACCTGCTGGCACCATGACAGATGCTCGGGCCAACAGGAGCTGGCAGCTTGCCAAGAGGAATAGAGACAAACACTCACAATTGTGACACACAGTGTTGTAACAGTAAAACCTGCACGCTCACTTGCTGTTAAAAAAAAAAAAAAACATTGTGCAGAGTTCTGGTGCCATGAGAACACAAGCATGCACTTTCAAGACCTAGAGAACTTCCACAAACAAAGTATAAATTTAGTTTTTTCACCTCTTAGTCTTTTTCTCTCTCTCTCTCTCTCTCTCTCTCTCTCTCTCTCTCTCTCTCTCTCTCTCTCTCTCTCTCTCATACACACACACACACACACAGAGGACATGCTAAGCTAGTTTCTGAAGGCTTTCTTTTTATGCCACATGTCTGAAGTATTCCCACCATTTCTCTCAGAGCTGTCAGTGCTCCTGCTCAGGGAGCTGAGTGACAGATACACAATAGGGGCATAAAAAAAAGTCAGGAGTTTTATAAAACTCTTCAGTAAATCTACTATTAAGCTTTGGGGATTGGTACAATGATACACAGTGACATTGCCTTTAAGGTGCTTGGAAGTGTCAGAACCACCCAGAGAAGTGGGGGAGCTTTGAATAGCTGAATGAATTTCTGCAATACGGATCGAATAATTGAATAACCTTGGTTGGTAGAAAATAAGGACACTTATAAAGTTGTTATTTATTTAGAGTCCCACAATTCCACAATTCAACAAAGTCACAGTGAAACAAAGTTTCCTAATACTCATAATTAGTCACATGAGACACTCATACATCATTTATAATGTCTATCATCTGTCATTATGTTCATACTGCTACAGTATGAGTGCAGTTGTGTTCATACGATTACATTTAATGTGTCCCTTAAAGTCATTTTGTTCAGTGACAAATTGTTAACTGCAGAATTATTGCAGACTAGATGTGACTGATATGAGTTTGTGTAATAAAGTGAGATACTTTACTTTTATTTGTGTAAAGCAGCAGTGTGTTACCTGTTTTTCCACAGATGCCAAAGCGGCCTAGGCATTCTTTATGGGCACCTAAACCACATTTGGAGCACAGGTAGCCCTGGTTAAAGATGCCCCTGCAGACAGATGAACAAGACAAGACATCACAATCATTACTTGACAGTATACACACGCAGTAGTAATAGTATATTGATGCAAAGAATAGCTAAATTACTGTTATGCTTATAGGAAAGTGAGCATCCAAGCTGCAGTCAAAAAATTTAATATTATGTAGAAATGTCTGTGACATTTTCTAACATTTTGAGAAGGGCCAAGTTTGGAAACCTACACCTGTGTTTTTAGCCAAACTAGCGGCTTGGCTCTATGGTTGACTGAAATATCTCTACCGCTATTGAATGATTTGCCATGAAGTGACAATCATGGTTCCAAAGGTGGTGAATCCTAATGACTTTGGTGATCCCCTGATTTCGTCCTGTTCCACTAAGAGGTTAACATCAACTATTGGATAGGATCACCATTCTTGTCCTCCTCTGGATAATTTGTTATGACTTTGGTGACCCCCTTAACACAATGGTTCCCAACCCTTTTGGGTCTGAGGTAACCGAACTGCCCTGTCAGATGAACTCAACTACCCCTTTATCAATTCCCAATGTACTGTATGTTCCAAATATACTGTATAACACTATTCATTATATAAAAGTAAATATTCCTTCCTTTTTTCATACAATATTTAAGTTGGTTTAGTCAGCAATCATGCTGCTGCTACTACTAGTACTACTACTTCTACTACTACTACTACTTCTACTACTACTTGGATTGAAGCTGAATGTTTCAAATGTTTATTCACGACTTTAAGCTACTTGAACTTTTAGTTCTGTAGGCTACATTTAGCTAACTGATTTAGCCACTTATCCAATAATTCATACTAACTATTTTGACCCTTTACCCATTACCTTTAGCTAACTTTTCAAACCGTTTATCCATTACCTTTAGCTAACTATTCAAACCGTTTATCCATTACCTTTAGCTAACTATTCAAACCGTTTACCCATTACCTTTAGCTAACTATTCAAACCTTTTATACATTACCTTTAGCTAACTATTCAAACCGTTTATCCATTACCTTTAGCTAACTATTCAAACCGTTTATCCATTACCTTTAGCTAACTATTCAAACCGTTTATCCATTACCTTTAGCTAACTATTCAAACTGTTTATCCATTACCTTTAGCTAACTATTCAAACTGTTTATCCATTACCTTTAGCTAACTATTCAAACTGTTTATCCATTACCTTTAGCTAACTATTTTAACTGTTTAGTCAGTACTATATTCTACCATTTAAACATTACTTTTGACTACCTGTCTGAACTTCTGTTGGCTTGCTAACTGTTTTCACTCACTCATCACTCATTACATAACTTTAATATGTAGTGTTCAGATGTTACAGCGGACTTATGTGGATATATTCTTTAAATTAATAATCATAGAATCATAGCATGTTGGGAATCCCTGACTTAATATTTAATCTAGCGCCACCATCAGGTCAAAAATTAAATTTGTCAAAATCTTTTGCAGACCAAAGTATCCTAACAACTACCTGCTAAACTAATTCAAATTTCAATCCATCTCAGCTGTACATTGTGGTTAGTGCTTATTAGGTAAATGAATATGGTCTACACATTATACCCGCTGAACAGCAGCATTACAACATTGTTATTTTGAGCATGTTTGTATACTGATGTTAGTGCAGGTGTGGTAGGTGGATGACATACAGCAGGTTATAATAAGTTTCATTATGAACTATTTAAGACCAAGAAAATCTGCATCAGCTCATATCTCATAGCTCAATAACTACTGAAAAGAAAACACTGAAATTATTGGTGTAAAATGCGCACACACACACACACACACACACACACACACACACACACACACACACACACACACACACACTGAAGCAGCAGCAGTGTGTAGTTCTGTTGTTATTCACGTAACCATCTCAGAGGCCCTAATTAAAATGTCATGAAAGTAAAGGCTGCTTTGCTCTGCTCACCAGCTAATTGTCTGTTTAACCTCTTCACATGCAGGTACACTATTAATAGTTCAGGGCAGTTCAGAACTACAGGGTGTGTGTTGCATTGGTGGAGGATGTCAGAGCATTGCATTTAAATGAATAGGACACCACTCCTTCACAATGTTTATGCAATCACATGAAAGGAAAAAGGTTTGCCTAAGATTTCCCTTTCAAATTAACGTAAATATATGTTACTGTATATTCATATGTAGCATGGTTTCTTATTGACACGATACCTCAGCAAGGCTTGTGCTCTTGTATATATATGTATGTGTATGTATGTGTGTGTGTGTGTGTGTGTGTGTGTGTGTGTATATATATGTATATGTGTATCTATGTATGTTTATTATAAAACATTAAAAGTCCACTGAGTAACAGTGTAGTACACATGATCTCAGATTTGTGCTGCAGGCTTTATAAAATAATGGCATACACATCTTAAAACCACAGAAAAAAACCTGACTCATTGGACTTGTGATTCATGAAGTCATTTGATATTTGGTCCCTATTAGATAAGAGGTTTCATTTCTAAAGTGTCTTTTCAAGTTAATCCAGTGCTCTAGCACAATAGTATTAATGAAATAGTCTAAAGGACCAATCCTTATTTAAAGAAATACTTGAGAAATAATCAAGAAAATAAGGACACACTATACTTTAGATGCTTCTTGAGAGCTGCCCTGCATTATTCTTGTTTTTCTTAAATTATATTCTCAGAAAATGTTGGTGAATTCAGTGACCAGCTCTGTTTATTCACAGTGTAATAATCTTGTCCCCTTTCCCCATCCATCGCCTTGAAGAAGTGCTGAAGTGTGACACACATTTTGCGTTATGGTCCTCGCTTGGTGAAAGCACTTATTCCTTCCCGTTGTGAGAAAGACCGTGAGGAGCAGTCCTCTGGGTGACGATACCATTCAACAAATTCAAAAGAAACTTTGTGTAACTAAGGCACATGTGCAGAGGAAGAGGGGAGTCAAGGGAAATAGACGAATAGATTGTTAGGGTACACTGGAGAGGAATAGGAGGAGTGGAGGTCTTTTAAAGGAGTCCTGACAGATGTTTGAAGGGAAAGGGTCCATGTCTCGTCCTCAGTCTTTCTGTTTCATGATAGCCTTGAAGAGGGCTTTGTGCTGCTTCCACTTTGTGCGTGTGAGTGTGTGTGTGTGTGTGTGTGTGTGAATAAAAATAGGCCTCTTACCTTAGTAGCATGTGGCAAGAGTTGCAGGAGGTGATCCTTTCAAAAGTGTGCATATTAAACTCATGGGAGTTGTTAGTGGCGTTCTCAGGACGAATGTTGGATCTAAACGAGACATACACAACAAAGACGTGATGTGGATGGGTTAGTTTTTAGGCTGATTTCCTAAAAAAATAAAAAATAAAAAAAAAATAACTTGCAGGAAGTTGAAGCTTGGTTGAGATAAGTGGTCCATGACAGTAAAGCAGCGTAACCTCACTATCATTAGATGCTAATGCAGTTCAAGCACGGACTTTTTCCAAAAAAACTCTTATGTTTATGAATTAAGGGTCAAAATTACATCCAGAATACAAACAGGTAACAAATATTTCAAAGGTATAATGCAAATCTGCTTCTTTCTTTCTTTCTTTCAAAATGCAGTGTATGCAAAATCGTAAGTTGAAGTGTCCTTGAATGCACCACTGAGTTTCAATATAGTCTCTGCTCATGTACATGCCTTTACTTACTACATGATGATACAAAAAACTTGTGGTATGATATAAAATAATCTTATATACATAGTAGGGTTCAGGATCCTGAACTTAAAGCTCCCTCTATCATATGTAACCCGTTACATTTACTTGAGTAAGTTTTTGAAAAAATTATACTTATAGGAGTAGTTTTAAATCACTATACTTTTTACTTTTACTGGAGTAGACAGAGAGAGAGACTTTCGCTATAGGCTCTGCCACGTGACTGTGTTTCGCCAATCAAACGTAGTCTCGACGCGTGACCGTACTCAATCTCAGCGGCAGGACGGGTTAGCTTTACAGTCGTAGCAAAACAAAGACGTCAGAATCAACCGTCGGAAATGCAGACATAGATGAGGAGGAACACCCCCGGCCTCATATTGAAAGCATGGTTACCTTAGTAAAAGTGTGAAACAGCAGCTACATTATGTCTGATTGAATTCTTGTGTTAAAAAATAAATCAGACGTTACTCAACAGTTACTCAGAACTTGTGTAGTTTTTTTACAAAGTTTTTTTACTCTTACTCAAGTAATTATTTGGATGACTACTTTTTACTTTTACTTGAGTCTTATTATTATTATGAATTAACAGTACTTTTACTTGAGTACAATATTTAGCTATTCTACCTATTACTGTATGTAACTAACAATTTCGCAATGTATGTGCTATTCTGTGTCCCTGAACACATCCATTAAAAAAAATGGAAGAATCAGGACAAGCAGTTGGACCAAACAGTACAGTACATGATGACCACTATTGTAGGTTGTACTTCAAAGAGATGAGCCCAAATGAATGAATGAAAATGAAAAAAATGTTTTGCCCTTTTTGTTAGTTTTCAAACAGCTTTGGTCTTTGATGAAAACATGAATTTAAAAAAAAATAAAAAAAATTTCACTTACAATAGTCAACAAACTTTCCACTGATACGGTTCTTTGAAGTGGAAAGCAGAGAATTGCAAATAGACAGGCAAGGTCTGCTTCAAGTGAACACAGAAGTATTTTTGGCCCCTTGGGACATGGATGTGTGTGTGTGTGTGTGTGTGTGTGTGTGTGTGTGTGTGTGTGTGTGTGTGTGTGTGAGTGAGTGAAAGAAAAAGACCGGATTTGCCCAAGTTTGCCTGTAGTACAAATGCCTCTATGTTTCAAATGTAAGAGGTCTTTCCTTTGTTTTTCAGTTTTATGATGATAGCGAGACATGATGACATTGTTGCATAAGCGTTTACCTTAATATGCACAGGTGCTACTTTTGAAACTGAAATAATAAATGAAACTGAAGGACGACATGTTTGCTGTAAAATAGGACAAACGCGTCAAAGAAAAAAGAAGACCTTCCGTGGTGTCCTCTGCTCTGTACTGGGGTCAACCAAGAAATCCGCTTTGTAGGGAAGATTGTTGTGATTGTTAACTATGAATTGTATACCGCTGACAACAAAGGGGGTCCATTGCTCCCACAAAAATAATCACACTGACACTGAATATGTAGCTATGACATATGACAAAAAAAACTCATAAAACCCCCTGAGCTTCCTTTACCCTCCAACTCTCTCTTCCAGTTCTACTATTTCATTACCAGCTAGTGCTTTTAAAGATGTCCAATGCAACTTTGTACAGTCCGCTGAGAGGTAGGACTTTGAAAGTCTGAAATACAATATGATTTCATTTGCAGTCTTCCTCTGACGTTCAAGGATGGACTGGGTGCTCACTCACGGCTGTCTAAGCAACAAGTTTCCATTTCTTGCTTTCTGTCTGTGGAGCGGTGGGTCTACCTACCCCTTTGTGGCTGCTGAATCTCAGTCAAGCAGCAAACAGTGGGACGTAAGGCGGCGCGTGAGAAAACAACTGTTCACAGATCAGCTATTAAACATCGCTGTGGGAGCATGTGATTGTCTGGCAACGGCTTTCTATTCTGCAGCTCGTTAATTCCGCCTCAAAAGTCAATCAACCAAAGCCCCCATTTTCTCAGTCGCACAACACACTTCCTCCTCCTAATCTTCTTCTTCACTTCCTGTTAGGGCCTGATGCTTTGTTCTTTTTTTAGCTTGAAAATGACATTTCACAGATTTTTCTTCTCTTTTCATTAGTCTCGTTTTTTTTTTCTCAGGCTCTATTTCTATATTTTCAGTGTAATTGCACGTGTCTAAGAGCTCATCAGCTCAATTGTCACTGATGTCACTGGCAGTTCATCCAGGGATCTGATAACAGCTGTCTCAGCTCTAGCTAGAGAAAATGCAGGATGCCTGGGAAGATGTTGGGTTTTGGATATAGTGTAGATAACGCAAAAAAGTCAGTGCACTGAAAGTACCCGGAGGACCCTCTAAAGACGGTCAAAAAATTCAGTGTGGTACGATGGACCCTACTTGCACTAAATGGGTGCCATTGTGACTACAAAGCAGAAAGGGGAGAGGGACCAGGCACGTCGACCGGCAGCTGGTGGGGCGAACGCATCACGTCGGTCTGGCTTCTCCCGGATTTCAATACCGAGCATAGATGGCGACTCGTTCGTGATACAATCTCAAATTTTAATATAATAGTTCACCGAAACACAGTTGCTGAATCCATCAACGGACAGTTTAATAGATTTTAGCAGTGAACATCCGCCATCAGCAGACTTCGCTCATGTCCTTATAAGGAATGAACTGTATTGCTACGCTCTGCTGCCTTCAAAAATTACCTGTAAAAACCTCTGGTAAACGCACAAATCTTTCAAACTCCACACCTTCAGTTTATAACATGGGTTTTCTGTGTATGTATTGCAGTTTCCAGGACCAACATCCCTATGACATCATCAGGGTTACTTTATTGGGACTTGACACAGTTTCTTAAGAACCACAGAGGAGGTCATACAGCTCTTTAAATGTCTCCTGCTGCACTATTTGTGTTCCGCTTCACTGTGCAAGATGTCAATATCTTTCTGCTTCTAATTTCATAAGACAATTTCCTGTACATGCCTTGGTCATGATGAACAGGATTCTGATCTCATTGAATTGCAGCTTTATGACATGGTTTGGAATGAGAGAATTGAGTCTTGTGTGACTCCTGGCCCCCTGCTGTAGATCAAACACTAGCTTGATACAACAATTCAGCTAACAAGCCACATCTTCACAAACCTTCCTGTGGTATAAGATCTTTACTCTCCTGTTTTTATACTCATTTAAACCATTTACAGTTTCCACATGTTTGTCCAATGTGCAGACTTCAGTTACTCTAGTAATCTTAATATCTAAGTATCTACTTCTAATGGTATTGTAAACCTTATACAAGGCGTCTGGCCTGTGTGTGTCAACGCTGTGAAAGACAGAATGGTTGGTCAAATATCTTTGAGACAATTAGTTAGTCATTCGTCTTTCTTGGCTCTCTCTTCTATTTGTCACTCTTCGAACCAGTTTCCCAGTCAGGTCACTTGGATTGGATCCACTTCAGGATGCAGACTGGTTGCTGTAGTTTAATTAAACACACCTGATGCTGCAATGAAATGTAACCAATTTTGTCATCTGAGTATAAAGTATTATATGTTTATCAAATGGATTCAAAATGTAGTTAATTTAGTCAGGTTGTGCTTTTAAAAGTAAGTGAGCAACTTATAACCTGCTTGTCTTTGTCACATTGTCGCGTGTCTCGTAAATCATGTAATCAAGTAACAATGAAGTCTAACTTGAATAACAGGACGGGCGATGTGTGCATTTTGATGCTGTGACAGAATGCAGCTGGGACAAAGAGGAACACACGCTTATCACGCTCTTATGAACGCACACAGAAGAAGCACACTCACATGGCCATGCCAAACTGATCCAGCCACTTCTTTTTCAGCTCTTTGGTCTTGAAGAAGAACTCAAAGCCGCTCTGGCCCTGGTTATGAGTGAGGTAGAATCCGTAGGACCACTGCAATAGGAAAGAAAAAACACACACATTTCAGACAGAAAATAAAACAACGGCGACATAAATAAATTGAAGGTTTCAAGTGAAAGACAAACGAAGCACGAGGGGGCAGGAGCTGAAGGAGACAAGGTGCAGGGAGACAGATGGAAATAAAGAGATGCAAAATGAAAGATGGATGCCTTGGGGAGAGCAAGCACAAAGACTGAAGGGATGGAGGGCGGCAGAACTGACAGATACAAAAGAGAGGAAGAGCATGAAGGGGAAGAGGAAATGACTGTGAGGTAGCTGTGCCATATAACTGCTGGGCATCAGACAGCATGCGTGGGCCCCAAGTGGTGAGTGGGCCTGTAATCAGCCACCATTACCCACTTCAAAGGCTAAATATTGGTCTATTAGCCTCGGTGTCAACACATGCCTCTGTTTTTTTTAGATGGCATCACTCAACAGATGCTTGTGAGATGCACTTTTTATGGCTCCTAGGTGGGGTTTTGAACTTCTAGCACTCAGCTCTGAAGGCTAAAAACATGCCAAGCTCACAGTGCTGTCAGGGAAGCGCAAAGGCTCATCTTTTTCTATTGAAAGAAAAGAGAAAAGGGAAGCAGCGCTTTACAGAGGCATTCCCAGTGGACACCATGAGTTACGCTCAGCAAAGATATCTCGAGCAACCAATTTGTAAAGAGAAGGAGATGGTGTTGGTCTGTCTCTCTGTCAGTCACTTAAGGTCTTTTGTTGCTTGGTAGAACTTTGGAATTGAAACGTATTGCACATTCAGACTGATCATGTGAAGTATGATGAAGTATTTTTTTTTTAAATCTTAATAAAATAATTAATCTGACCCATGCTCCTGTCATTCACCGTGTGGACCCATTACCCCTAACCCTAACCCTCAAGTGAACCCCCCGTTATTTTAGAAACATTGTTGACATTATTCCTGCAATAGTCAATATCCACAACGTTCCACTGTCGGGTGTCACTCTTTTCGGCCAGATGTCCATTACCTTACGTTTTCTTTGTGTTGTAATTTTAAAGGTCCAATATGTAATATAGTTACTTTAATAAATCCACAAATGACCCCAATGCGGAACCATGCTAAGTTGAAATACTATCTTTTCTGACAGCAATGCTAATGCCATTATTCTCTTCTTTTGAAATTTCTGTTCCGTGACAGAATTTCTGTTTTGTGTTTAGGCCTGTGTGTTGTTATCAACTGCAATTTTGTTAATTAGACTTTTACAAAAAAGCTAAAAGAGCTTGTGTTAAGTAGCAAACTTGCTGCTGGAACCTTCTATCTTCAATAGAAGCTTTGATTGTAGAAAAAGAAAAACAAAAAAAAAAGTAAAGCCCTACTTTTAGCTCTGTTTTGGGTCTCCACCAACTCCTGAGGGAAATTACTCTTATTGTTATTACTGCCTAAAACAATGCTGTGAGAGTGGCCAAAACCAAAAGTAAAGTTTTGTGCTTGAAACCCCAAACAAAAATCTAAAAAAAGATACTTAAAAGCTCCATTTAGCCGCATGGAACCGCATAGTTAGCTGATATTTATCCGTTGGTTAATCATTACAAGCGGCACCTTACACCATACACATAATTTGATATCTTATGTTATTATAAAAATTGTGACTGTGGCAGTTGAAATGCATATGAAGCTTTAACTCTGTAGCAAAGGTTCAAACCATCAGCTTAGGTATGAAAAATGTCCAATGGTGGCACACACGTTTCCTACTTCTGTGTACAACAATTAGACTTAGTTTGGTTTTACCTCCACTTGACTTGCCTGTAAATGTGATTATTTTGCTCCTATGACAGAGCATCTTATCGCTGCTTCTCTCAGACAACCATTGTCGTCTTTGGCATTTCCATAATAAATATATAATCAAACAAACTGCATCACATCCATCACGTCAGAGGTGAATGAAAAAACTTGTATGAGACCATATGGGTCTAAGCCTCCTAATGCCTTCTATTTACAACATCATTATTACCCAAATCATTGTTTCCTGGCACACCTTAGATATCATTCTTCATTATGAATGGCAATATTTCTCACCACTTGGCACTTAGTATTCACGGTGTGTGTGTCTGTGTGTGTGTGTGTGTGTGTGTGTGTGTGTGTGTGAGTATAGCCAGGCCCAAAGCGAGGTATAATGATAACACCATCTGGGAGGAGGCAGACTGTTCTAGTCTGACACTTTCAGTATTATGCTGGTGAACGAACAAGACAATGTAAAACGTGCTGGATGTATCAAATTATATTCCGGTCATTATTTAGTTGTTTGTGTTATGAGCTGGAAATATGTTTGCATGTAGTTCATTTTAGCAGCATATTAGTGGATTCAGGGCACAAAAGGCAGCAGTGGGGTGTAGATGTTGGTGCAGGTGCTTAAAAAACACTATCAGGAAGCAAGTTAACTCAATTTTGAATTTTAAATTAAATTTTTTTAACTTGAGTTTATCCGATAAATTGTTATGTCTACTCATTATGCTGAAGGAGCACTGTTAATTGGTTTGTCAGGAGTCCAACATGGTTTCTGAGCTTTGCTGACTCAGTTATAAAGAGGCAATAATGGATTCAACAGTGCACGACTTCCCTCCATTATAGCTGATTTGTTGTTATATGAGATGCTTGTTTTGTGCTTTTTTTATTTTACAGAATGTTAAGAAGTATGTTCTGCTATTATTTTTTAAACTTTTACATGCTGTACATTATAGCAGCAGTGAAAGTAGACGGCAGAATACGCTCGGTACATTGTTCTAGTCCTATTAGGATGGACATGGCATACAGCCCTGGGTAAAACTAAATATCATTAAAAGCTGTTATAAAATCACTGTAAAGTGGGTTATTGCTTTTTACAAATGATGAGAACACACCATAAACTTAAAAGCTGAATGCTCTAGACATAATTTCTTTTTCAGTCAGTGACCTGAATCAGTGAGGATTCAAAGTAACTCCACCAATCAGACCCGAGAAACCAAAGCTTTCTTATTCTAGGTTAAAACAATAAAATTAGACTTGTGCTTTACACTTTCCTCTCAGCTGTGATGTATGTGAAGAAGTGTTAACTGTAAAGATGAACTATTTGGCTGCCAGAATTACTGGGAAATTGTTGGATTAAAATCAAGACCATATTCCATTGCTTAGAGTCCTGATTTCAGTGTGCAGCACAATAAGGATCAGTTGTAACTGAGAGTGGGTCTGGGGAAGGTTCATTCACAGCCCATTTCCAAAGGATGTCACCTACGGACACCGCTCAAATGCCTTTGGGCGCAATTGGATAGACCTAAAACCAATCACAGCGATGAAGGAGATGACATATGCAGAGCGACGGAAAAACATCTCAACCAGCGAGCACATTGCAGAGTTATCGTCATTGCGTGCAAAGCCTGCCTCAACGGTTATGATTGGTGTCTCGATTTAAAAAAATCAATCTATTTCTGTGATTTCATACATGTAAAATCCAATGATGCAGCTGTGAAGTAAGTGTGTGATTTAAGTCCTTGACTTTTACTGTCTGAAATAAACCTCTGCATACAACAACTATGTGGGTGAGAAACACTGCTGGTAATCATGCTGATGCTAACGGTAGCTATTTTGAACATTTACATAGGTGTAACTAATAAATGGCTTACACACACAGCTAAATGTAACTGGGTTGCCCAGGAAACAGTGCTATCATTGATGATGTTAGTTAGGTGTAAAAAAGTTAGTGGAGCAACATTCAGGCCCTTAAACCCATTCTAGAAAATGATTTGACACCTAAGCATGACCTATTATACCCTAATATTTGGTAGGGGATCCTCTGCAACAACCCAGAGCATTTTTTTCTCTTTTCCTAGAATGTATCTATGGTGTAGCCAGACCTTACTCTACAGCGCTGTGGAGATAGGTCTGGCAATGCAATACTAGGCATAGAGAGAAAGAGTCAGCACAGACTGAATGCCACAATAACACAACTAAACAGGGCTGTGTCTCAATAGAAGCTATATCCATTTGTGTGTGTATGTGTGTGTACGTGTGCGCGGACCTTCCGGTTCTCCTTGTCCGATGTTGGGTTGTTGGTGATCTTAAAGAGATGCAGGTCGATCACTTCCTTCATCTCATAGTTGTCTCCTCGCCGCTTACAAACAATCACCGCGGCGTCGAACAGGAAGATGTGCCTGCGGTTCAAAGAGCATCATGTCAAAGTCATATTAAGCATATATCATATGGTACTCTGTCCAGTGCATTGTGTCCCTTACATTATTATTAACTTAAAGCCAGAAGTACGGTTTCTGTCATAATAGAAATAATTAAGATTCAGTTCACATTATCAGCCTATTTCTCTGGAACTCATACTTTTATTTTGTTTTCACCTACAAGACACACAGGTTTAGTTTCTAAAAGTACTTTGGCTTAAAGCAATGCATACTCTGGCAGTTTTCCAACCACAGCACCTGATTCTAGTCAAGCTGCAGTCCTTCAGTCAGTCAACCAGCGTGTCACCTGACATCTCACCTGTCCTGTTTAGCTCGTTTGTCCACCGAGGCTACGCGTACCTCCCCGTCACCTTTGGGTCTCCCGTAGTTACTCAGAGGCTGATTCTACAGATAAGGAGACAGAGAAATGATGGGGTGTAATCTGACAGGAATGAGATCAGCATCTAATTATTTGGAAGAAACAGGTGGCTTACCAGATTTTCGATGGATTTCTGATACTGATCTATTTCTCGCAACGTCTCATTGTCTCGCTTGACTTCATTGACGTACTGAGCCAAGTCCTGTCAACAAAATCAGAAAACAAAGGCTTTCCTTTTTCAATTTTTTTCCTCATTACGTGCTCAGGTTGTTTTTTGTTTTGTGCTGTTTTTCTCTCTTTCTACAGTAACTATTTGCTGACACTGTAAATTACATTGGGCAACTGAGCAGCCTTTCAGGGCTACACAGTGAGAAGGACCTGCTGCAGAAATGCTGCATTTAGTGGAATGTCAGACTACAGTATGTGTGGTCAAAAGTTGTGGACTGTACAATTCTTCCAGTCTCCTTTTACTGATGATCATGTTATGTCATGTTTGTGAGCCTACACAATTTTTTATAACAGCTATAGGAGTTAACCAACAATCCAAAAAGCAATATTGCTTCCCCTTTGAGGCCCTAAACCTAATTTATTCCCGTATGAACCCACTTTTCTGTGTTCTTCTCACTAGTTTACAGATTTCTGTGCACCAAGAAGGATTTAGCGACATTATCCAAATTTGATGACAGTTGTGGGGTTGTTTGCAGAAGTTGCCCAGTTAGCACTGTCAATCAAATTGGATGGCAGCACGCCCACACAGTCCTACTGAATGAATTAAGGGAATAAAACAAGACGTGTGCACTCTAAGCACCTCATTCTGGAAGAGTGACTGTGAATATGTGTGTGTATGTAGCTTTGGGTTGGTCCTTTCACTCGGTGCATGCTAGGATAAGTGTGTTGAAATAAAATAAACTGGATAAGCTGCTGATGTACCTTCATGGCATCCAAAGCCGTCCGCAGATTACTCTTCTCTGTGGCATCTTGAGTGTGTTTCACCAGCTCCTATTGGTCAGAAACAAAACGCACACAACATAAGCAAGTGTCCTATGATTACACGTCTTTTATGTCGTAAAACTGATTGGAAGGATTTCCATGTCCAGCAACTCTAGGTGCTGTATAAATACTGTGAATGTATCAAAACTCTCAACTCAGCAATATAGAGATTTAGGTAGAAAGTGAGAAAACAGAAAACTCAGATTGGACAGATAGTCTAGCCAGCTGTCTGGATTTACCCAGCAGAGATCTGAGGAGCAGTTAACTATAGTTCTATATAGTATAGTAACTATAGTATAGTAAAACGTTAGAATTCCAACACAAAAGAAAACCTTAAGTAATGGAAATCTGGTCAAAAAAATAAGGACATACGGCAACATTTTCGGTGGCAACGGGGAAATCCCGGAAGTAGAATGCCAAGGATATAGACTAATAACAAGCTAACATCATTTTAATTATAAAGTTAGAAATGTAAGGAGGAAAGCTAAGGCTATTTGTGAATCACAAAACAAACAGTGAAAATTCACATTGTTATCCTGCTGCTGACATACAGTACAGCCACATTCCATGCTTGAGATCATAATGCTTTGGCTCCAGATATGAAATGAAAAAGGTTACACCGAAAAGAATCCTGTTCCGAAATGAATCAGATTTGGTCTGTGTATGTGTGTGAGTGAGTGTATGTGTGTGTGCGTGTGCACTCATCTATCGCAGGAGTATGTGTGTATCTGAAATTGCTTGCCAGTGCCTGGCTGCAGCGTAAACAAGACATCTAGACCTCAACAGTGGAGGATAAGGAAGGATGCCATGCATGTCCTTTATACAAGCCCATACAAACTGTGTACACACACACACACAGATATATGTGCACACACTGAGCCGCTAAGGGAGATATATGTGTCGGCTTGGCCCTGCTCAAATCCCTGGTGTCAGTCAAGCTCAACCTGGGCATTATTATCACTAGCAAGACGACAGAGTCCTATTTATCAAGGCTTGCTCCCACCTCCACACATCCACACAGAGATACGGAGGAAGGGAGTGGTCACACTGATAGCCAGGACCATACATGATGGACTCGTTGAGGGAATCGTGTTGCGGTGTGTTCAGGGGGGGAAGAGAAATGATGAGCGGAGGCAGTGAGGAAGAAAGAGAAAAAGATTGATGACAAAAAAAGAGAGAGAGAAGAGAAAGAACCAGTAAGAAAGAGGAACTTGAGGAGCGAAAGCAAGTGACAAGACATTTGTTGCACACATTCTGGCTGTCACCATGTGGAAAAGTAACCCAGCCGATGCTTTATTCAATGCAGCTAGATATTACCTGGCTGTTCCGCAGGGTTTTTGGCCCACAATGACATAACGCAATTACTTTATTGCAGGTTTTTGTTACAGGTTTTTGTTTTGTTTGGTGGGACACATCACAAGGTTTCAGAGAGCCTAATTTAGGGCTAGGAAACAGCTCTTTTCTGACTGAACATACCAAATTTAAGCTGAGAAAATATGATAATTCTTTCTAATGTGAATAGAAAAAGAAAACATGCAATGGTCGCTTCTTTAAAGGCATGTACAGTATATTGTTCTGTTAAACTGTTCTGGATTCATTTTAGAGTGGACATGCAATAACAGATCCGCCATTCATTAGTGAAGGAAATATGTCCACTATCAAATGCATTTTAATGCCTGTAAGGATTCACAGTAAATTATACATACTTGTATATAGTATGTATTGTATACATACATGTATACAATACATACTATACTGCAAATCAAACGTGTGCCTTACAAACAGGTATACACAGCTATGGAAGCAAAAAAAGGCTTTTATAATTAAAATTTTGTAAGCAACTAAATACCTCATTTGTTAAATGTCACTAGTATTGAATACTCATTGTTAACAGTGAGATACTGTTGAACTCATGGAATTGAAATTTACAAACTTTGGTCAACAGTCAAGTGTGCAGGGTTTCTTTCATCTGAAGGCTCCACTACTTATCCCTGGTGGCATAAATGTTCAAGTGGAATTTTTTATCTTAAATTTGCAGATCTGAAAATGACCAACTCAACGTGAGCAACTGTCTGCATTAATGAACTCTAAAACCAAATACTTAAACGTTTTTAACATTGCATAACCTGAAATTACATACTTGAAATATATATAAAGTCAGAGACTTGGTTCTCAAACTACAATATTTTTTACATTGAGTATTCTGTAGTAACCACTTTTGACAAGTAGGTGTTTTAAGATTCAAAGCGCTTTGGGTTTTTTGTGTGTCCTTCTTGCTTCCGTTCTAAGGCTCCTAACTCACACTATCCTGCGCACATTGCTCTGCCAAGGTTCCACAGTATACAAAATGAACCAAAAAATAGTAGAGCTGCATCGGTTAGTCAGTTAGTTGTCAACTATTAAATTAATCGCCAACTATTTTGATAACAGATTAATCGGTGTGTCATTATTATAAAAGGAAAAAGTCAGATTTTTTAGATTCCAGCTTCTTAAATGTGAATATTTTCTAGTTTCTTCTCTCCTCTGTGATAGCAAACTGAATATCTTTGAGTTGTGGACAAAACAAGACATTTGAGAACGTCAACTTGGGCTTTGGAAAACACTGATCTGATGGGTTTTCACTTGCTAAACGACAGTGATCACAACTCAAGACACATGTGCAAAACTCTAACTACAGTCTTTACTACCAACAGTCTCCTGAGCTAAACAGTTCACATCAGCTGCAAAACTCATTCCAAGCAACACAACTCGTAACACACATCTCCAAACAAGCTCAGAGCAGCCAAACACTCACTGAGATAACACACACTGTCCCTCAGAACACACAGAGTAAAAACATTAGCAAACACCAAGACAGAAAATAATGCTAACTTTCTCATCTTTACAGTTTAAACTATTTGAGTGACTTCACACTACTCAATAATTTCTTTCAAGAAAATATATAGATTTGATGTATTATACCAATTCTCATGCAAGGTAAACAAGAAGGAATGAAAATCAGCAGTTTGCTTCAATATAGTATTTTGTCTCTAGTAATTTATGGAATTACTGGACAAAAAGGTAAAGGTACATAACGGCAGCAGAGAATAGTGTGACTAATCCTGGTCTCTCTCCAGCATCATGCTGCAAGTTATCTTCATCACACTGGATGTCTGCAGCATCTCTAAATACCAATGAATGTGATGTTTCCATTGCTTTCACCTCCATTACTTTCTGAAAAACAGGAAGAATGCCGTTTTACTATAGTAAAGATATAGTGTTTGTCACATCTCTTTTATATCTGTGTATATTACATCAGACATCTGACCTGGACATATTGGCATCGTTGCTCTTTTACCTGTTTATCTTACAGTAAACTGCGTATGCTTGTTTCATTCTTATTTAGTGTTTGTATACAAAAAAGGCTTTTTGCGCTTTCTCTGTATAAATACCGTATATGTTCACTAACTAGTCTAAAGCAAGACACCTGCTTAGGCTTTCAGCTGAAATTACAATCAGCAGTGCTTGATAGGCACCAGACTGAAATCTATTCTGTTTTGAATGCATGGTTTACAGTTGTGACAGCAGTTTTTTTTAGCATTTGAACAAAGTGCTGTAATACCACAGTGTTGTGCACGGTGTTAAAGTCATGGGATAAGTGTGTAGAGTTTTTGAAAACTGTGTTCAAGAAATGAAAAACTAACGAGAGTTTGGTCCACATGAGCTGCTGCTGTGCAGCCTGGCGTTAGTTGTGCCCACTGTCGTTTAGCAATTGGAAATAAAACTGCAATGAATAAAGAAAATGATCAATATATTAAACGACAATGAGGTATTAAAATAAGACACACTGAGATTGTATGCACTCCCTATGGATGTCAGCTCCACACCCACCCACGCACATAGACAACGAAATGCTGCTGCTTTTCTTTATAATATTGTACTTTTTGTACATCACTGCAAACCTACATGCACAATATACACAGACCACCTTCAACTTCTTTGATTTCTCCTGTGCGATGAATAATGAAGACTGTGTGTATGCGTATTTGCATGTGCATTTGCGTGTGTGTGTACCAGATAAAAAGGCATGTCAAAATTTCAATATTTGGATTATGAAAACTTGATAGAATAGTATATGCAGTCAATTCAAAAATTCTAATGGAAGAAAAATCCTGTGAGAGATTTCCAGTGACATGTTAGTAATTTCTCCCTGACCCTGTCCTGAGTTTCCACAGCCATCGTTCTGCTTCACACTGAGATTCTTACCACTTCAAAAACACTTCCTGTCTCCGTCTGTCTCTCTTTAGCTGTTTGTCTTGTTCCGTCTGCTGCTCTGTCCACACTTCACGTTATCTGTTTTCTCTCTCCTACTTCTTGATTGTCTCAATCAGATGACAATTATGTGCTGCTCTTTTTCATTCTGAGAGTCATGCAGAGGCTACAGAAATAGACGAGGGGGAGTGTGAAGGACGAAAGCAGGGGGACGGGAACCAAACGTGGTCAACAGCACCACCTAGTGACAGTGAGTCCTGCTGCTCATAAAGACTTATCAGTTATCAATTATGGAGCCTTTTGGATGAATCCAAATCTCCCGGACGGGGCTCTGTCACCTACTGACAGTCATCCATAAAGTCAGTGTAGTCTTTAAGTTTCTGTCCAGCTTTATTTACAATGACAGTGACTGACATTATATACAGCAGTGAAGAGTATTATTGGAAATACAAGGTGATAGATAAGTATAGACAGCTTATTACACAGCTGCTTATGGACAGTGATGGAAGAAGAAATACTCCATTATAAGTAAAAGCCCTGCTTTAAAATTTTTACTTATGTGAAAAAAACAGAAGTATTATCAGGAAAAGTATGTGTTATGTTACTATATCCATATATTAGCTTATCTGATTATTATAACATGTATGCAGTATTTTAATGTTGCGGCTATGTTGAGGAGTAGCCAGCTTTAACTTCTTTATATTCTGATGGGTAGTTTAAATTAAAAAAATGTTTTATTATTTGTTCATAAAATGTTTTGCGTGTAAGAGCTAACCCTGCAAAGCAACTATTATATATAACAAATAATAGCAGACAAATGTAGTGGAGTCATAAATATCCTAAAATGGACATGTACTACTTCACAACACTACTTAAGTAGAGTACTTGAGCAAATGTACTTAGTTGCTTGATTTCATACAAAGACTGTATACATTTTTGGCAAAGTAAAGAAAGAACAGGGGACATATTTTTTATTTCTAAATGTTACTGTGAAGATGTAATGTATAACGCTGCCAGAAACCAAATAAATCAGGAAAAATTATAGAACAGTTGAAGGTTTAAAAAAACGTTGTTTCACTTATTATATACATAGAAATACAGTGGAGAAAAATGTATCAAATACAACTATAATACAGTCTATTTACATGTTAAGCAATTTTAGCCAATCTTGTTTTTCTGCCTTTTGTCACTGAAAGTCATTGTATGCCTGTAAATCACTGAAAATATTTATATTTTAAAATAAAAAAATAAAAATTAAAAGAAAATTTCAAGAAGTGTTTTTTTTATTGTCTACAGGCATGAAAATATCTGTGTGTGAAAGCCCACATCACCACTTTCAACTGGGTTTCTCCTCTAAGTGATATATTAAAAAAGTTACTACTAAGATACTATAAAGTTCATAGAATCATAACTTTGAGCAGGTTTTGTTTTTAGTATTTATAGGCAGACTCCAGAGGGATGGAAACAGTTAAGCAGAAATCTGTGACCAGGTTTTCCCACGTTTACAGCATTAATTGGAAGGCTACGGCTTTAGACCATGACGATATAACAACTGTATGACTACAGTAGGAATAGTATAGTATGAGAAAGGCTTTAGTACTGCACCTGCAGCAGGAGGTGATACTTTAAGACTCGCTGCATAGGAACCACTAGTAGATCCCTCAGTGTGAACTTGCCGTGGTTGGCTCTCTTTGAACACTCCTGTAAGAAGACAACAAAGAAAGCAATTATATACTGTATATTTAAATTATTAACCACCCTGTGACAGTGCGTAACACATGTAACCTTAAAGGATCAGAACTGTTAAATGATGTTCAGAGGCTCCTAATTAAAAAAAAGCTCATTTGAACACAGACTGACGGCAGAATTAATGTAGGACCCAAAAGTTTCTGTGATGAACAGAATGATGGATGGAATCGCAAAGTTTAAAAAACGTATAAGAGGGCGGTACAATTAAAGGGGAACTATGAAGTTTTTTTGCTTAATTTACCCTAACTGAACATCGTCGGAGTCGTTGGAATGTATTGTCAGGAAGTATCGCGTGATATCAGGTCTCGCAATGTAACGAATTGCTTCACGGCAATGCTCACACACAACTATTCAGGAACCGGCTAACAAGGTAGCGATGGATTTTTTCACACTATCGTCATGGCTGAGCCGGCAAAAAGTAGGGGGAGCTCTATAGAGAAACCTGCAAGCAAAAAGCCAGACAAGAAAGAAATGACCAAAACTGCGGAAGATTTTAAAATATTTCTGAGCGTCAACCGAGCCGCCCCACTATAACTGTAGTTTTAAAAAAAAGTCTTAAAATACATTATACAAAAATTCCCAGTGACTTAGGCCTGGTGGGCAGCAACTTAGGGTCCACCAGGCTTGCAATACACTGGGTGAAACACTACAAGATATTAGAGCTTAATTGAAAACTTTACAATCACTGCCAGTTTTAGGGTGTCATCACCTGCAGTGCCTCAGATACACACTTGAGGGCATTCTCTGACCATTCGGAGGGGATGAGAAATTAAAAACTCGTCACTGCTGCTCTTCAATGGTGTCGGATTGGGGGGGTGGAGGGGACTGAGTACCCAGGTCCCACGTGTGAGGAGGGCCCAAAAAGATGCTAGAATGAACAGGTGTGGATGCAGGAAGGGGGCCAATAGAAGATGCCTTTCTACAGGGCCCAGAATGTTGTGCTACTCCCTTGCTGCTAATCATGAAACACTATTTACCTCTAGCTTCATGCGTATGTCCTCTCTGTCTTTGCAGATGTCATCCAGACTGGCGATGGCTGTCTCCACATGGCTGCAGTATTTCCCATAGATCAACAACCTGGGACGGACGCAGCAGGAGGTTAAGAGAGGGAGCCAAGGTGCCTGCTTTATTCTGACAACAGCAGCTAAGACTCTAAAAGGCAGTTTAATAATGTCTTATATGTACAGAATGAATTGTAGGAGCTTTGCAGAAAATAAAAGGGCTTAAGAGAGGGTACTAAATTCATAGCTTACCTCTCTTTAAAAGTGATGAAGATCTGGTAAACGTTCTGGGCACTTCTGTGCTGGACTGAGTTTTGGATTTCCAGCAGTAAACATTTGTGAACTTTAACCAGGTCCTGGAACACAAAAGCAACTAATTATTTTTATGATTTATTATTATCAAGTATTTCAGTGATTAGTCCATCATTTGGTTCACACATATATTGTCGTATTATCACATATGACAATAAGAAACGTTGCAATTCACAATTGAGAAGCTAGAATGAGGAAAGGTTTGGTATTATCAAAATAATCATTTATTTCTGCTAGACTGCTAAAATCATTATTATTATTATTGAATTACATGTTACTGGAATTTTATTTTACATGGGTTCATGTGTAAAATGAATTAATCGGTTGATACTCATTTCAGCTCAACACATTTTAATGTATGACACATTCAATACAATGTGTGGTACTCTTTTAACAGTAATGTGTACCTTCTCCTTTGAACAGGCAAACAGTATGCTCTGTCATTGTGAGCATGTTAGCATAACATTCAATGTATTCAATACATATTTAATGCTGTGTGAACAGGTGTGTTTCAATTTGGAGAATGAGAAAATACATTATAGTGTGACACATTCAATGGGGAAACCATTAATGTTATATTTCACACCTGCGCCTTTCTTACTGAGACATGTCAACATGTCTGCAGTGAAAAGGGCCATTTCAAAAAAAATTGTGTGAGCGCGGGTTGACAACAGAGTCAGATGATTACACTGAAAAGACAATGACTTACCGGGATATTTACAAACACCTTTTCCATCTCAGCCATGGATAGAAACATGGTGAGGGGCATCATAAAGTGCTGCAGCAGAGAAAGAGGGAGAGAGAGAATGTAAGAAAATGTAGCTTGTCCCCTCCACAATAAGAGTGGGAAAGTTATTTTGCAGAAGCTATTTTATTATGGGGCCACTTTGCAAAGAGCTGCAGTCAGCAATAACGGGAAGGACTGTCTGGGTCACGACAATAATCTCATTTTCAGAGTTTGCAATTTAATGATTTCCTCTCACTGCATAGTCACCTCTACATCTCAAAGGAGCCGGCAAACACAAACTAACTTCCACCATCCACTTCATATCGATAATCATCTACCGAGTACTCCCGCTGGGAGAACAGGCAAGGTCTTTTTCCAGACGTGAACGTACACAAGAGGGAGAAGACAAGTAGCTGTGGCGAGGGGGCGGGGGGGCCCAGAGTCCTGTAAAAGTGCTGGGTAAGGTGGAAAACATCCACGGCAAAAGGGCTTTCTCATAGCTTGTTTTTAGCAGTGCTGGGAATACTCATTACCCACCCACTACTAATTTCAAAAATAAAAATGTATTTTTTCACTCTTTTCTCTCTGGGAGTACAGATTTGTTACACTACTCTTTATTTTTTCCATTATACCCCAAATGACAGTCAGTCAGTTTTACAGTTTCTCATATTGCAAGTGATAAGGAGATCAAATTGATTTCAAGTGCTCTTGTTATGCTTTTACTGCATAAAATCAATAGAGCGGGGACAATTGGCGCACTAAAAAAAGTTTACTTTAGATTCCCTTTTGACCCTTTGCAGTGGAATGTAGGCTCAAATTATTGATATTATGATTAGTAATAAATACATTAAAAAATCTGCTGATTCCATTTGGGTCTAGTGATAAGTAGCATTTCTATAATTGTCCTATGTCCTAAGTTTGGACATAATTTAGTCCGTCAGGGACCTGGGATAACACATTATGCAATGATATATTGTAATTTGTTTTCTCATTTAGAATAGTTTTCAAGGTCTTGATGTTTTCACTCCATTTACAGAAGAGGAGTTTTTTTCTGTTTCTAAACACATCCCACTCACAGTGTAGATAGAAATTCACTTGGTCAAACTAGGCCAGCGTTTCCCAGCCTGAGGGTTGGACTCTCTACGGGATAAATCAATTAATGATTATCAATGGGACAGGAAATGGGATCACTGGGACTCTTTTTTTCTAAATTCACAAATTTTTCTCCATATAAAGTACTTAAAGGTTTTGCCTCTTCTTGAAGTGAAACTTCACACATCTCATAGACATATTTAACCTGTGACACAGGGTAGCACACGGACACTGCTTTATTTAAAGGGCTCATCACCTAAAAAGTAACGTCATTTGTAAAATCCAACAAACTTCTACAAACCATACTTGACAATACACCAGGGACTATTTGTTCAACAACCTTTTCCATCAAATCTAAACTCTCTTCATGTAACATCTGTGGATAACAGCAAGCAGATGTTTGCATTCTCTACACTGTATGTGTTATGCTTAAAATTATAATAATTTGCATATATACGCAGGAATAACATGTTCAGCACAAGTGTTATTATAAAGTGACAATAATAAGCCCAATTAGCAAGTCAGTACCTTCTCTATAGACTCCAGGGTCTCAGTGTATTTCTCCTCTGTCTGCTTTATCTCTGTCAAACAGCAACTCCTGATGTCAGTCTCTGCTTGCTTCTGGAACGCCTACACACACACACACACACACACACACACACACACACACACACACACACACACACACACACACACACACGACTGTTACTATGTGTCAGATCTGTGGGCTGACAAACTGAGTCTTCATCTAGATGTAGTCTATGTAATCCTTTTAAGCAAGGTCAGAGTCACACTTGCTAACATGCTAGATTGTCAGTCTGCCAATTATTTCAGAGTATGAGCTACCATCATATATTGCAAAGCATTTATAATGTGAGTAAAAATACAAATTCACTTACTGTAATAGGAAATGAGAGGGAATTTTTCATTTAATTCAATTAGCCTAGAAACTGTATACGCTAAATATGAAGCTACAGTCAGCAGCCTATTAGCTTAGTTTAGCACAAACAGTGGAAGGTATGCGGGGAAGAAGCTAGCCTGGCTCTGTCCAAAAGTATCCACCTACCAGCACCTCTAAAGCTCAGTAATTAACACGTTGTATGGTGTTTGTTTAACCGAAACAAAAACTGAAGAGTAAAAATGACAAGTTGTAATTTTCTGGAGAGTTATCTCCTATCACTTAATGTGTACGACAAGACTCAGCAAGTCACTGCGCTTGCTCCACATAAAACCACAAATAGTGTTTTTTTTCAGTTTTGGTACGGATTTAAACAAACAACATATACTGTGCTGTATTATGTCAATTAGTGAGATTTAGTGGTGCTGTTAGGCATATTTTGTTCCCTTTGTACAGTCATGCTAGCTTCCAGCTTTTATGCTAGGCTAAGCTAATTGGCCGCTGGCTCTAGCTTTAGCTAATGAACAGACAGAGTGGTATCAATCTTCTTATCTCTCTCAGCAAAAAAAAGCAAATAAGCATATTTAATGAAATGCCAAATTATTTATTTTAATGCAGATGGTGACTCAAAGTGCCAAGTACAAAACTGAGTCAGCTTGTATTAATGAGGTATGGCAATAGAGAGTGTTAGGAGGACTAACCGGAGGCGGGATAGCTTCTGTCTTCATCAGGTCCTCATAGATCTCTCCTCCATCTTCATCGTCATACACGCAGTCATATAGATCCTCTTCATCCTCCACCCCGTTCTCACTGCAGCACACATGACAGAATATGGTACTGACAGGATGACATTACATTACACATCTGTTTGATCCTGAGTTTTACTGTGAGTGGGTAATGGTTTTTACTCCTCATGACAACCACATGAAATGTCGCCGCCAAAACACAGTTATGGTTTTTACAGAAGTGGATTTCACTACTATACTACAAATCTTGTTAGCCGGGGACTACACTTAATCCATGGCTGTAAAAGTAGCTCAGAAACACACACACACACACACACACAAGCAAAGACTGTTATGTGTGACGCCACAGGCCTGTTCCGACTGCTCACATCTGAGCCAATTACTGTACCTTGGCAAGCGGGCTAAAATGACATGACTCAGTGCTTTGTGTGTGTGTGTGTGTGTGTGTGTGTTTGAACTATGTGTACCTTAGGACCAAAAGTCCTTAAGAGGAAAGTAACATGAGTTGGTTCTCACACACAAGATGTAAATCACCTAAAGCACTTAAGTAGGTAGGCTATGTTAGGGTGAAGTATAGAGGGTGAGGGTTGAGGATTAAGCATGGACTGTGTATGCTGTGGTGGTGTGAGTACGTTGTTTTTGTTTACCTTCATATCTGAAGTAAGATAGCAAGCTGTTTTGACCAGCAGGGAGTGATATTCTTATTTGCATAGAAAGAACAAGTATACTTCAGGTAACTGCACTCATTGTACAAGTAAACAAACACCCCTGAAATAAATCCTAGAACAAACTTACACCTACACTGAGCTAAAGAAATGTCAAGACAGAGTGAAATAAAAAGTAAATTTTCTATTTTTCTTATAATCCTGTGTCCCTCTTTTAATTATTCAGTTATATGAGTTATATAATTCCAGCATTTTTATACATTAAGTTATCCAATCAAATGTGATTTGGGATTACCTGATAACCCTGGCCATATTGTATAAAACAGTAGCAGACCGTTGTAGTAGCTGCCACAGCAATGTCACAGTAGGAGGTGTGTGTTTGGATCCAAGACGGCAGAAACTTTTGTTTTCATTTCCAACGGTATGGTAAAATGTATGAATACCATGTAACCACATAATAACAATGTGAAGGGTAATGGAAACATGGCTGGAGGCCAACAACCCTCATATTCTGGTTAAAATAATTTTAAAAAGTATTGTCAGTACTAGAACCGTTTTGGTTATTTCACATGACACATTTTCATTATTTTTCAGACTTTCTCTCTGCTCATCTTACTTGTTTGAAGTGGGCGGGGCTTCAGTCGTAAAAAAGATGATCTCATGTGCTGCCGTGCACCAATCAGAATGTGATGTCAGTTGGGGAGTTGTTGGTATAAAGTCAAAACATGTTTTGGTTTTTAAATTGATTGTTGCTTATTTAGTCATTGATATTTAATGTTACAGATAAAATCTTAAGATTTGTTTTTTAGGGGCTTTAAAATTGTTTTAAAGCTATAGTGCGTTGCTTATGTCTCCCCAATGAGAAATTCTAAGTAATGACAAATAACAAAACTGTTGACGCGTCCACGATACAAGTCTTCCGTGATTGCACACCACCCCGACCCCTCTTCTACGCAGTTGCTAGTAGTGCAAGGAGGATACCGGGGATGAAAAAAAAACATGATAGACTCTTCAGGAGAGGTCATTATCTTCATGCGAGTTTCTGCGCAGGAAAGTCACCGGACGCCACAATCTTCTGAACATAGTCATACTGAAAAATACAGAGAGAGTTGTGTGGATCTGAGAGTCTTACTCCAGTTTTCTGTTTGCTATGCTCTGTTTTGTTTTTGTGCACAGCTTTACATGTGTGCCTCGTTGCTTCTCTAATTTCCTGAAATTTGATGTCTGGTTTTCACTCTTCCTCTAAGGAGATATCCAGCTGGTCAGTTCCCTGCCAACTTGAGACATTTATGTCAAATAAACTACCAACCTGTTCCAGTTCTCTGCTTTGGTGATATTAAACATAAATGTAACCACACAACACAAAACACTACTAGCCAGGGTCAATTTCCAACTGTTATGTAAATGTACAAGAAAGAAAAAGTGAATTGCGTTCCTGTGTTATTTAAAAAACAAACAGGTATAATTTCCTATAAATAAGGTTAATTAACCATAAATAACTGTAAAACTAAAGGTAATAAGTAAGTGTTACGTAGTGTTGAAAATGTCAAAAAAAGTGACAAATTGGAAAAAAAGTGTCAAAAGTGTTTGAAATAGGGACAAAAACGTAAGAAAAAAATTAAAAAACATTGATAAGATGCGTTGATTTTTAATTTTGGTGGGAAGACAACACAAGGGGTTAATACCCTGCGAAAACCATGACAATGGGCCTAAAATAGTTTAACTGGAGCAGAACCCTCCTGTTGGGTGAATGGCTATGTTTGTGTACACGTTGTGTCCATTTGCTGCTGATCTGAGCAGATGGCAGTTGAGAGGTGAACAGAGCTCTGTTCAGTGTGATCCAGGCTGCCACTTCCACCTCCCATCCACTGCTGGCTGCTGACAGACCGCTGTTTTTGCTCTGTCACTACTAACTACAGGCTGCTTCCTACTCTAGGAGCTGTCAGCGCTGAACACAGAGCAGAGCACCGCGTCAGTGTGAGGCTGCCCAACAGCATTTTCACTGTAAGATTATCTGTCTCTACTGACTTCCATTGCCGCACAATTTACAGTAGCTCTGCCTTTGCAATGCAACTCAAAACCAATCCTGTAGTTCTCCATTTGTGTCAATGGCTTCTGCTTGGATCCAGGAACATGTACATTTGACTCCAGGCCAACAATAGACTAATATAAGCCTCATCAATCAAGCATGTGCTGACTAGAAAGGAAATTGTTTTACATTAACTTTTTATTGCTGCTTTGCATATACATAAAGGATTTTGTGTCAGGAGTTCTGTTCCCAATGTAGGTGTCTTAACAGTTTGTTCCTTGTTCACTTTCAAAAGGGGAACATGCAATATTTGTTTTATGATATAACTGTAAAACAAAAAAAAAACATTCAAACAGGCTTTAAGGATATTTGTATGCATGTAAATCTGTAATACTGTGTGTGTGGGGGATAGGGTGTGAAAAGGCTGGAATTATTATCAAGCCACCTGACTTGTGATTTACTAAGAAGAGTGGGGAGAGCTCCTGCTGAACGCCTTGGTGGAGGTGGCTGCGTTCCAGTAAACACCCAGGGAACAAATGTCGCAACCGTCTGTAGAAGAGAAGAGAAGAGGAGAGAAGAAGAGACTTACTCTATGAGGTCCTCCAGGTGGTTGTAGATATCATCACGTTCAACACTATCCTCGGATGGAAAGGGCCTTTGAAGGGAAACAGAAAGCAATCTGTGACAATCTTAAAATGTCATCAATAAATAGCCTGCCATAGGATACACAGTAGATTGCGTCATGTAATACTGTATTTTGTCACACTTTATTGTATATAAGTATGTATCGTGACATTTCACTTCAACATACCTGACTCCAGTTTGCTGTGCAAACACTGTGTGGGAAAGTTTCGAGAGTGTGTCCATAACCTGCAATGGAAAAGGGATTTGTTTATTTATCGATATTATTTACATTATAAAGCATATTATACAGTCTGGAAGGCAGGACTTATGACAGAGGGGGGGTTGTTGTTTGGGTCTTGGTGCTCTCGGGGTGCTGCATTTCTAAGGGGAGACACATGAGGGCAGCATTCTCAAACACTCCAACTTTTATTTGCATGCAATAAAAGAAACAGTCATGAGAGCTAAATAACTTGCACTTATATTGTGAAATAAAACGTCATTCTAGTTTCTAGCTATTTATTGGTTGCACTTTGTCTTTCTTTGTGTGTGTGTGTGTGTGTGTGTGTGTGTGTGTAGGGCATTAAGGTCCGTTTTAGTCTTATCAGTGATTGCACTAGTTTAGATTTGTAGGGATTGGTTGTAGTTGCATTTGTGATGGTACTTGTTGCTCAGATTGTATTAGTGGTTAATGATGTTTTTTTTTTATATATGTCTGTATTTATTTATATAGATTTTAAAAACTGACACCTTAATGATGGATTATAGGACTTTAACCGCTGTGAATGATGTGATATATTCCATGTATCCCATGTGGTTATTGTCAGTGCTCCACTTAACGTCAATGTCTTTTTTTGTTGTCTTTTGTTGTGTTGTGTGTCTGATTGTCTGACATGTATTCCTTGGGGGACAATAGCAATCAAGTTGAAGAAGTAATTAATGTACATAGTCATACAATATCCCTATGTGGAATATGTTGTGTTGACTCATTTGACACGGTAAACAGCTAGCAGTACAGTAGCAACACATCAGAGTCACATAAACTGTTTATATAATGCTATATTATACTGTTAACTATAATTTATAGAGCTGCGAAGTTAACCGCATGCTCTCGTGGACTGACATGATTGCTATTTGTACGGCATGTTATTTCACGCTGCTGTGCTCAGTCCTGCCAGTACCCTTCACCCCCTTTTGTGTGTGTGTCTTTATGTGTGTGCTGAAATCACCTGCCTAATGAACGATAGTTTCATAATCTGAGTCAACGCTCGACAGGCAGCTCTGCTTATTGTTTTGCCATGTGGCAAACAGCCCACAAACCTCTTTGTGTTGAGGCATCTACCCACTGATGTAACACGCAGACGTGCCAATGAAAACATGCCAACACACACACACACACACACACACACACCGTAGATGTAACAGTAGATATGTACATCTGGCCTGGAGCAGAAGCTCTCAGAGATCAATACTGATCACACAACTGTCCTCTCCCTTCCCCCACCAATCAATAGAATAAACAGTGGAACACAAAGGACAGACAGAGGCAGAAACATGTTTCTGCTCACATCCTTTAAGCTATAAAGTGTAATACTGTGTACCACTGGAACTAATAATGTGACATGTTGTGTGTTGCTGATTCAAAATGAATGTTTGTCCGATGTTGGATGCTGAAGATTGATGGACTTGTAGCTTGTGACTAGGGCTGCACAATAATTGCAATTGTATGAAAATCGCAATATGGACTAGTGCAATATCCAAATCGCGGGGGGGAGCGGCGCGCAATATTTGTTAATGACAAAATATGTGTCAAACCATTTTGAATAAGGTATTGTTGAGATGTCATGGCCTACAAATCATATCCTACAGAAGAAGAAAAATCATTGTTTGGTACAGATCCTCGCAAAAAAAATCACACTATAATCATTTTAATATGTTTCAATGTTGATAATTTTCAATTAAAATGAGAATACTGATACAAAAACCATCACTCTCTCGCAATATCAGTCAAAATAATCTCAATTCGATATTTTCCTCATACAGTGCAGCACTACTTGTGACAGAGCTCAGCAGCAGTGATTATGCCACATCATGAGAGGAGGTAGCACTAATGTTTCACACCTGCATTTACCCACATTGGTAACATAACAAGTAAGGCAATCTAACAAATAGGAATTGGTTCATGTGCTTTCCATAATAATTCACTGAGCCTACTTAAATTTTTTTTAATTCTCTTGATCAACATACAGTATGTGCTCAGGAAGTACAATGAATGCCAACAAACACAGATATGAATGAGTACAGTAAAAATGACATGAGTGTGTCATCTAAAACTCAAAGAGAATCTTCCTTTTATCAATCCTCACACAGTTATCAGACAGAGTCGTCAGAGTTCTCCTTACAATAATAAATGAAGGGCATGACATCCGGAGGGACAGTTGGTTGGTACAACATGTCCAAAAGCTGAAGATCCACTGCGCGATGAAGAGAGCTTTGGAGGCTTTTCAGTTTTAGCTGGCAGGCACTTTTTCAAGGGGTGGGGGTGGGGGGGGCAGTCATGTATAGTTGTGCTTTTTGGCTTTACTGAATACATGAGTCACACACTCATTCCCATCAAAACTGACCATCTACACACAGCCAAAAAACATATTATGCATCAGCGGTCACACCACTGTTAATAGAAATGTCCACAAAGGAAATAAGGCAATGATTTTAGGTTAAAAAACTTAGTCAGCATAGCAAAAAACTAAATGAATGGATGATTACTACTATTCTTAGAGCTGCATCATGTCAGACTTAAAAATATATCATGATTCAGCTGTCACAAGGACTCCAATGCTAAACTGGCACAGTATCTGCTCTTTAAAGCTGCACTGAGCAACTGTGTCATCAGCCAAAATCACTAAGTGGGGCTGAGATAGCAAAAAAAGATGCTCCATCTAGGAAAACATGATCCAAGACTTCCTAATTAAAAGGTCAAAGGTCATGCATTAGCTGGGGTGTCCAATGTGTGGCAAGGGTGGGGGGGGGGGTTATAGAGGCTAATAAAGGTGCTCTGTCTGACCAGGATGAGAGATGTGTCTGCCCAGACGACCGGGATACAAGTACACTGTGTGTGTGTGTGTGTGTGTGTGTGTGTGTGTGTGTGTGTGTGTGTGTGTGTGTGTGTGGGGGAAACTACATTAAATATGGACATCATGTTCAGTGTTTTCACAAATCATATTTGCTATTGGCATGCAAACCCACTCATTACCTCCTCCAAAATCTGGGGTGATGTATTTTAGATGTGTGACATGCGACAGTTTTACTGGTTTTACACATAACCCAGCAAGCCGTCCCAGTTTTTGCACTCCGCTTTTACTCTTCTATTCTGTGGCTTTGCCTTCCAAACAAAGAAATAGGCGCACTTAATCTTGCTCAGAGATTGTAATTGGGGTCACATCCACACTTCTGAAATCAGTGCTGAGACTGGTGGTTACCGGCAGCATTTCACAGGAAAACAAACTCAACTGCAGTGTCAGAACAAAGCTCATGACTTAGCTTAATTACTTATTGCTGTCATTTTAAGAATCCAAAATAAAAAAGAAATATTGTTACATATAACTGCAATCTTGATTAATTTGCCAATAAAAACAAATCTGTAGCCATTAGTCACTCTGTGCCCATACCGGTGTCCCTGTGCCATATAACACATAATGCATGAGCATTATTATTTTTATTAACTAAGTCAGCCCCAAACTATCTGATCCCTGCATACCTTTTGAAAAACACTTCAGTGTTTCACATGAAAGCCACCTGCGACTATCTAACTGACCAGGGATCAGCTGTTTGCTTTAGGGTTTTCTCACCACCACATACAGTATGAGATAAAACAGGAGAGAAACCCTTGGGGGGGCGGGGGGGGCGGGGGGGTGGTGGTGGTGGTGTCAGTTGATCAGACCACACCAAAGCAGGTGTGAGATATTCAGATGGTGTTAGCATCATCTGCGGCCCTCGCTGACTTTTAGGGGATTCTACCACCTGATGATTTAGAGCAGGGGTCTTCAACATTTTTTAAGCCACAGACGGAGGAAGAGAGACGGAGCAGAGACCCCCTACTAACATATTTTAAAAAGTGAGTTGCATATTAAACTAAGCCTACAATAACATGTAGGGTGGTTTAAAGCCTTTATACATATTTTTTTTTGCATAGAATACTAAGCTATTAAAATAGCCTAATTGTTGGCATGATTTTATAAATCCTATTTGTATGTTATTACAGTGAGTCCTTAGGACGAAACGGATCTGTGGATGGCTACCTTAGTGACTACCTGACCTATAGGCCAGTAAGCCTATCATCAGTAGGATGTATATATTTGCTAATATGTTGGATTCATGTTAAAGGGTAACTACCATTTTCTTTTCAACCTGGACCCTATTTTCCTATGTTTTGGTGTCTAAGTGACTGATGGGAACAACAATCTTTGAAACTGATCTAGTATTAAGCAAGATTGCTGCAGTCTGCAGCAGCAAAACAAGCTCCAATGGAAGTTAATAGGGCAATTGTCCAGCTTTTGCAGCTGACAGGCTCAGCTAAATATAAAGTGTGTGGCATTATGGAAAGGATCTCTTCAAAGATAGACTTTTAAAACCTCTTTGAGACCTTTCTGTTTAACCAGAAAGCGCTAAACCCACCAGACTCCATTTAAAAAAGCAATACTTTTAGCGTGTATAGAACCAACATATTTTCTCACATAAATCGGTAAAATGTGTTCTTGTGTCTTCTGTGTGTCAACCAGAACAATAATACCAGTACAATAATCGCTGTACCAGTATTTTTGTTATTTTGTTGATTGTTGTTGCCATCAGTCACTTAGACACAAACATAGGAAAATAGGGTCCAGGTTGAAAAAAGAACGGTAGTTACCCTTTAAGACTTTTATATTTTTGAAAAACTCAAGACTAACTTGGAGGCGCCCCTGCATTGACTCTGACATAGGGGTCCCGGACCGGAGTTGCTTTAGTTTTCTGCACAGAAGACTCAAAAACTAAAAGAGGGTGAGTGCCGAGGGTGTCTAATGCAAGGGTGCTCCATGCTGTTTAACCTGAAAGAAGTGAATGCTCCAAAGGACTTTGCTAATATACTGCAGTTCTATTGAAGTTTGAAAACACCTCCATACAAAAAAGGTGTGTTGGCGTTGAAAATATTATCTGTAAACACTAAGTGTACATCAAAAAACAACTTTTCTAAATGTTCACTAACCTCTGTATACCACCGTAAGTCATTTCAGCGTGCCACCCTTGATAAAACATTTATGAAAAGCAGGAAGGGAAGTCAGCAAAATGGTGTTTGTGTTTTAGGAATAAAATCAAAAGGCTTTTCACGTCAAAAATTTTGATGTTGAAACCATTTGGAACCAGGACATACTTCAACAGCCTCCTCTTTTTCTCTGTTATTGTGCCTTGGGGCAAACAATGTATGTTACATTCACATAAAAAAAACATTTACATAATAAGAGAGTAAATACAATGTGTGTTGGTATAAAAATGTGTGTGGGTGTGTCCTAATTGACTTCAGCTTGTTTCCTGTGGGTGTGTGTGTTGTTGCATGCGAGATTAATTATTGTTATTTGTGCATAGATGCATACATGAATGTGTGCGTATGTGTTTGACAGATGCAGCCGGTGTATAAAACCCAGTCCACAAAGAGAGGAGGCAATAAAAGCCTGATTGGCTCAGAGAGAGACTAGCTAATGTTTGGCAATCAGTGCCACGGCTCATTAACGCCCTTGATACATAATTAGCGTGTTTGGATATACAGACATGTAGCTGATTGGAATGTGACACACGTTTGCATTTTTCTCATCAGCCTTCATCGCCTCCATCACTTACTCCACTGCTCTCCTCATCAAACAATGGTTCACTTGCATTAACTCTACAGTCGTGCGTGTGATATCGACAGCAGAGCTTCCTAGAAAACAGACCGTGTCCATAGATGTCTTTTTTTCAAAGACAAAGACAGCTTTTACAAAAATGCACCCCAGGATGAATAAAATCCCTAAACGCCAGCCTCATGTTTTAGTGTGGATGAGAAAAAAAACTGGACTTTTGGAAAATTATGACACAAGTTCGCTCACATACAGTCAGAGGCTGAACGGCAGTAAAGATCAGGAGCCGATCACTTTTGGAAGTAGTAATGTTTCCTAAAATGCCAATAAAATGTGTTTATGAAAGAAAAGTGCCACAGATGTGTTAACTGGAGAATAAGTAAGAGTTTTTCTACGCTTAGTGGTCCAACAGCTGACCACTAGGCAGCTGAAAGCCCAACATTTGGAACAGAATATGTCCCAATAGAAGACACTCCCAGTCCTCTAACTATGTCACACTCTTACTTCATCTCTTGGACTTGATTTCAGTTCAGTTATGTGCTCTGCTGGAAGGAAAGTTTCCAAGAGTGTATGCTTTGAGTGTGAGTATAATCCTTTATCTCTTTCCCTTCAAATAAAAAAACATTTCAACAGCGTCAGGTCAAAATCAAGGGCATCATTGCTGTCCAGGTAAATCACATCAACCTCCACCGACTATAGTCCCTCAGGACACACACACACACACACACACACAAACACACACAGTCAGTGTTTTATGTTCACATTAATAGGGCAGAGTGATCCAAGTGATCACACGTTTGCATGGTTTTCACACACACAAACACTCCACGAGCATACTGATGTTCCCACGCAGCTTGAGGTGCGATGCCCAAACATATCTCATCTGAAAGAATCTCACTTTGCTGACAGGTGAGGTAACTCCAGCTGAATTTCACACTGTCTGAATCAGCAGGCTGCTCACAACTGACCAGCAGTATACCACCAGTTATATTGAACCAACACACACACACAAACACACACACACACACACACACACACACACACACACACACACTCTGTTGTATGGACAAGATAAAAACATGTATATGGGACATATATACAGCAAAAACGTAATTTACTACTGTGGCTATCAGTACTTATGAGCCAAACAAATGCAACACCAAAACTATGGTGCCACTCTATGCTTGTTTATGTTTGTGCATGAATACAGGTTACAAATGCAGAACTAATTTTCATTTATTTATGGATTTTCACAAAACCAACATGCCGGCTTTTGAGGTATTCTAATATAGATATATAATAATTCAGCATAGCACTGGCATTGTTGGGGGAAACACAAGAGGCAGATATTTTAGAAGTAGAGCTGAAACGATCGGTCAATTACATTTTCAAGCAAAAAATTCTAAACCTTTCTAAGTTTGAGGTACTTTTTAGTGTCTTATATGGCGAATATATTTTTTCTTCAGGTTTTGGAGTGTTGGTCGGCCATAGCAAGCCATTTGATGACATCACCTTGGCCTTTAGGGAATTGTGTGGATTTTTCACTTTTTTTTTAGGGCTGTCCTCAACTAAAGACATTCTTAGTTGACTAACACTTACATGATTTTGTTGATTAATCGATTAGTTGATTTGATAAGGACAAAAAATGACTTATCAACTAAAGAATTCTTAGTTGACTAAGACCAAAACCACAGATTAGTTGACTAATCGGCTAAGAGGGGACAGCCCTAATTTTTTCAGTATACTGTAAGTTACAGACCAAATCAAAGCAACAGAGGCAGAGATATCCTCACTTTTAGTTCTTGGCAAGGTTCCAGCTCAAAAAACACTGGATGCAACTCAAATAGCCTTTTGTTCAAACCTCCCCGCTTGGTAAATGCCAACATCTTTCAAACTCCACATCTGGACTTCGTAACACAGGCTTTCTCAAAGAAATTGAAATCTCCAGGTCATGATAACCCTGATGACATCATCAGGATATCATCAGGATTTCTTTCTTAGACTTGAGAAAAATAACTTTAGAACCACACAACCCATTGAACAGTACATCACACACACATCAGACTCCTCCACTCAGCGATAGCACGAGCCATCCCACAGCATCTTTCTATTGTGTTCACTGCTGGTATTATCATTGAATCCATGTTAAAGACATAACCTCATCCCTCCACCCACTCCCAACCTAATCGACAATACAATCTCCATTGTTTCATCACGTTGACATGACGATCTCATTCCCTCGCCGCCGAAACACTATCCTGCAGTCAACGGAGGATGAAATGAAGCAAATGGGGGAAAATAAGTCTCCCAGAGGGGTGTTTTAGTTCAAAAATATAAACTCTGTTTTTAACGAGTTTATCAAACAACCGCTGTAGTGAAGTTATCAGAATGTTGTTTAAAAGCTGCAGATTGTAGACTCATTTTGGGAGCCAAGATTTGAAAGACTCGCCAAAACCGTAACCAAGTGTAAGAGCAAGTTTGAGTGGGTTGTTAAACGATGTCCTTAGGCGGTCAGTGAAAACCCATATGGACATTTCTCAGGATATGGTCTTTTTTCTCTCTTTCTTCCTGGAGACTTTGATCCTGCTGCGGCATCTGTCATGGAGCCCTACGCTTGAGTTTTATCGGGCCGGTCTCACCCCATGGGACCTTAGGATTCACAAGTGGCAACAACCAAATGCCGAAATCAGTTGTGGGGATTTACTCTTCAGCATGGCATCAGTGAACCTATGGCCACATTTCTAGACTTTGGGTATGTTGTGTGTTGAACTTAAGTATAGGCAAAGGAGTTAATGTAAGTGTAAAAAAATAAAAACAATTGCTTGATCTTTGAGTGTGTTGCTATGGATATTATTGTCCCACAATGCTATGTACAAAGACAATACACCTTTTTCACGGCAGACATGTTGACATGTCATAGTGGAAAAGCACAGGTGTATTCAAAACCATTAATGATGGCTGCATTCCACTTCGGAGAGGCCCTGGTATTGTGCATGCTGACCCACTGAAATAGCTCACCGGGACACTTGATAGAATTGAGGAATCATTATCAAGTGTGGTGGTAAGAGCTGAAGAAATACATTTCTTTTTGTGAAGTTTAATTGGCTGCGGTATTCCAAAGTCACACACTGTCAGCACATGTATTGCATCATTTCCTGTCTGTACTAAAAAGTAAAGTATGTTGTGTTTAATAATTCAGATAATGGTGCTCTTGAGTATCTATTTCATCATTCTGTATGCCAAATTTTATATTCACAAGCTAAGATTTCGAACTCATCTCCTAATTTTGTACTTTTTTCCTCATAGAATTGAAATCTCTACTGAAGTCACTTACGTGTTGGATAAGAAAAAAAGTATTAAAATTGTGGAAACTGTAGTGCTTTTTTTCCCTGAAACCTCTAACTAATTGTAAATTCATGTCTTCTTGTACCTTTTTTTTGTTTTTAGTGTTTTTTTTTGTCTATGTAATGGTTCCGTTATTTCTTTGCTAGTATTGCTTCGTATGTTTTATTTTTTAGTTTGTACAATTGATGTTTATGTGCTATTATTATATACCTGATTCTCTGTATACTTCATTTTGTCAACAAAAAAAAAGTATGTTGGGTTTACAATTCCACATCGTCTTGAAATGACAATGACGCTATTTAAATTAATCCTGCTTAAAAAGGGAATAATCCACCGCAGCCTTAACAAACATTTTGGACGCAAAATAATGTAAAATTTAGTGAATACCTTGAATTTTAAACCCTTTGCATGAAGTTATATTCTAATATCTAAAAAGATAAATGATTTAAAGCGTTTCTTCTTTCAACAGTGGAAAACTTTAAATTCACTTCGGAAGAAACAGCAGTTGTTTTTTTTTACTGCAGCCATCCAATCAGGAAGTGATTAACACCTGGGTCACCAGGTGAATGTAATTAACTCGTTAAAAAGGATAGAAAAGCCAGGAGGTCAGCAGAGCTCACGAGAGTTAAGACTGAGAAGCACTCCGTAGGGAAACGGCACCCAGCTGAGGGAAGCCACAGCTCCATCAGTGGGACTTGTTGCCTAAATTAGGGAGAAACAACCCTAGCCAGTATATTTAGATAAAACCTTTACAAATAGCAAATTCCCTCACCTTATATAACCCCCAGCAGCTCAAACAGTTATTATAACAGTTTTCTGGCCAACAGACAACGCATACAGCATCCTTGGCTCTACTTCCAATATGATTTATAACCATGCTGGCTGTAGGTAAACAAAGGCTGAAGCAGGGTCGTCCATCTTGTTGCACCTCACACCACTATTCATCATGGTAGTTTACATGTCAGCCATTTTATTGCTTTCTTTTATCCTTTACATCAATGCTGGATTATAGTGTTGACCAGAGCCATAACAGGCAGATGCTCTAAAAGATGGTGTCATAAATCCAAATCTCCAAAAAGTAAACATCTGTATTATTGGCCCAAAGACTGGAAAGTAAATAAGGTCCAAGGTCTTGTATGCTCTTTTCAAATGTAACTTTCATATGTATTGGCTTGTATTGGTCATTGTTTTCATTATCTTGTTTAGTGTAGTAAAGATGCAATAGGCTTGAATAATATGTAAAATGTTACTCCTCTAATCACAAAGTAGAGCTGCAACAGAGACGAGCGTCCACTCATTGATGTTCATCCCGCTTGTTAAAATTCTGATGTAAGTGAGGGAAATCCTTTTGAGGTACGTGACACATCAAAAACCAAGGGATGAAATCTCAAAGTAAAATGGCAGCATACAAGCAGAGAGAAGGCCAGACTAACTAAATACGACCCACTCCCTCTCTTTATTACAACACATTTGTTTCCCCACTGATGTGCTGCTAAAGCTCTGGCCACAAATAGCGAGGTTGTCATCTATATGGCGTAAGTGGGTTAGCATCACTTAGCATGTCCCCCGGGGTGTTCCCATAAAAATCATGAACAATTAAATACACCCAGATAGCTCCGTTGGTAGAGCGGGCGCCCATGTATAGAGAGGTTTACTCCTCGACGCAGCGGGCCCGGGCTCGACTCCGACCTGTGGCCCTTTGCTGCATGTCATTCCCCCTTTCTTTTCCCTTTCCTGTCTTCATCTGTCCTGCCAAAAATGTGCAAAAAACAATCTTAAAAAAATAAATAACTACACACTGTTTAAATCTCACTTCAAATTCTGCACATTAGTCATGCAGTGTGCAGTCTCAATGTGGTGTTTCTCAGTGACTTTTCGCTTCAGTAATTTAATATCAAAGAAAAAAATGTGGCGCTTTGGAAGCCTTTTGTATCTATTAAAAAAGCTCAGAGTAACATGAGACAAAAGCATGTAAAGTTTGTTGATTGTGTTTCACCACCTGGGGAAAAATGTTTAACTTTAGGGTGGATTTTTTTAGTCGCCCTAATCATAGTCCACATTTAAAATATATGGATATAAGGAAGAATTGATCTCAATGTTTCATGCAAAAACCATAATCTTCTTTGGGCCTCATGTCCATGCATACCTTGACCTAACTAATCATGCAGTCCGGTATCTCTTGTATTTACATACTGGATAGATCCAAACCTCACAATTTACATCCAGTGCCAATGCTGGAGGCAGTGTAGATATTTCTTACCTGACACCACCCTACTTTAAACTACATTTAAGAGGTAGTGTCTATTCTGATATATATATTTTATTTATTTCCTACCTGACAGAATGAATTTTAACTACATTTATAGAGATAGGTAAAGATTGCTTACCTGACAGAATGCTACCCTACTTTTAACTACATTTATAGAGGAAATAGTCCATTCTGATGGATATTTTCTACTTGACAGAATGACCTACCCTACTTTTAACTACATTTATAGAGGAAATAGTCCATTCTGATGGATATTTTCTACTTGACAGAATGACCTACCCTACTTTTAACAACATTTATAGAGGAAATAGTCCATTCTGATGGATATTTTCTACTTGACAGAATGACCTACCCTACTTTTAACAACATTTATAGAGGAAATAGTCCATTCTGATGAACATTTCCTACCTGACAGAATGAGCTACCCTACTTTTAAACCAATAACAACCGTTCTGGGGGGCGGTAAGCCCCGGATACAACGACTGTGGCCTTGCAAAATAGATAGCGCCTGATGTCAGGCTTTATTCCAGCACTGTACATCTGGTGAGCCAGAATAGCAGGAATATCACATGAACATACCTGCACAACAGAACAGAACAATACTGCTAGATAAATGGAGAGATAAGTATTGATTCATTTCCCTCGCGACATGAGCTGTAATGGATAACACACGTTATCTGCCAGTAAAGATTGCATCTTAAGAGGAACATTTGAAGTCATTTCATGATGCTGATGACAACCTGCGTCTGTTATCAGTGTTTTACTATTTAAGCCACTGTGTCCAATTATTAAGTACACTTTTACTTTGTGTCAACACTGGAGTAACAAGCAGACTGATCTCATGTTAGCCATTTCTTTTGTTGAAATATACAGTTACCATGTGTGGATTATTTCTTATCAACTCAACTAGACAATGATAAATGCTGCAGTGCTGTAATCCTCGTCAGTAACTTTTCATCCAGAGTGCTAGAAAACATAGCTCTTGATGTATGAATCACAAGCATTCCTTCATCTACTGATTGAATCTTAAGCTTTTTCTCCCATTAGCCCATGTGCTATCAGATTGCTGATAGCACATGGGCTATCATCTTTTTGGATATTTTATAACACATAACAGTTGGTATATTGTGAGGTGGGATCCAATTTTCTGAGCAGAGTGTGGAGGATGGAGATTAGCTTTTAAGAATGCCCCCACTTTGAATGACAGCGCATCCACCCACTCCACCTCCACCTCTGGGAAGCAATACAGAGAAGAAGAAACCCCCAACCCCCCTCATAGCTGAAGCCTTAAGCATCTGGAGAAAGCATCAACGGCATACATGCAGTCCTCTGTATGGCTTCTGCAGTATCTTTTATATGACAGAATAACATCTGAGCAAGATCAGGAGAACATAAAGATCCCTCTGAAATCCCATTTGTTGCTGTTAGCTCAGATGACAGATGCTGCCTACAGCATCTCTTGAAAGATTTAGAATAAAGTTTTTAAAGATGTGTCAGGGAAAACAAAATCTCCCTCATTCATCTTCTTTTAGATGACGCTGGCAGGTGCCCAAGGGAAACTTGTTTCACTGCGGGGGAAAAAAGTGGACTGAAGAGAAGGAAATAAACATGCAGAATCTAAATATTACTTCATCTCAGCGCATGGTTGCCCATCTGGAAGACACCACTGACCGTGGGCAATTAATGTTCTGAATCTTAATGCACTTCGTGCAGTCATTTGTAAGCAGGATCAAAGAAATGCCTTTGCAACTCAACTTGCGTTAAATAGCAGGCCACATCTATGTTTTTGAGCAGTGTGGTTTTTATTTTTTTTACACCTGATGAACAAACTGGACTTTGGGGTCAAGTGTACTCTGATTTGGGCCCATGTTCCTGATGTGAAAGCCATGTTTTCTTCTTATGGGAGTGGGAAAGCCTCCAAAATAACATTTTGGCCATAAAGCTATGCACTGAAATTCACTGCAACAAGCTACTAGGAATAACAGTGACAATAAACCTAAATCTATGTTGATACATATTTCAGTGGAATCCAATTGGTGGTTATATTTGAAAGAGTTCCGTTATACTGTAGGTCATCCCTTCAAATTGTAGAAGTAATAAATGATATATACATAAATCAAACAGCATCGGTCGAAATGGGTCAACAACACTGACACATCATCTTTAGCAAAAGGCTGGTATCAGCTTTGCAAACCAATACATCAGTCTAACCCTATCCTTATTTAGTCACAGTGACATGTAGGTAGTGGTTGAGGTAGCTCAGTATTGAAGCTGGGGGGGAAACTGTGAGAAAGTAGGGCAGCGAGACGTGGAGGGCTGGTTTGTGGACCTGCACTTCAGTCTTTGTAGGCTTTGATCCTGACCACGGTGGCTTAGCTTCACATGCACTCTGGCTGGCCCGGACTCAGCAGTGGCCTATAAATACCTGGCATATCTGCACAGCCAGGTTAACTCAAATACCCAGAAACACCCTGAGATGCAAAGCTTTTGCACCAAGGTCCATGGCAAGCAGAATTACCGTCAACCTTATTACTATTTGCTTCTACAGTAGTGCTGTCAATCAATAACAAAGGACAACAGGGTTTGCATTGCATCTCAAATGAGTTAAAAACAACACAAACCATTATAAAATGTGTTTTTAATGAAACAAAAGATGAAGAACCATTAAGAATTACAAATGATTTTTTTTGTGCTGTATTCTTGTTTATTTTTCTCTTTATTTGCAGTTAAAAAGACTCAAAAGACTCAAACTATTTTTAAAATGAAAAACATTTTCCTTTTGAATGGTTTCACTGTAGGGCTACCCGCAGTGTTTATGTGTTATAGCCTCAATGGGAGGCTACCTTTGAACTGGTATGGGGAAAGGACACACACACAGGAAGAGTATATAATATACTTTATAAAGCCTATGGCAGAGAGACAAGCTGAGAAAATTAGGGGAAGTCCAATTGTCTTGGTCTCACACACACACAAATATAAAAAGCTAGACTTGTTGGCCCCATGAGGCCTTGGTGTGAAATACAACGCACTGAAAGGGAGGTAGTTTTGATTTTGACAGCTTAAAGGGAAATGGTGCACATGTGCCAGTGTGTATCTACACACACATACATGGATAATGCTTACACTGGTATAAGTGCACCTTTACACCTGAAGCTAAATAATTTGAATGTATCCACACACTCATACAGAGAGAAACAACTCCAGAGGGGCTCTGTGGTGACCGTTTCCTTTTTCCTGTTTCCTGCTGCTTACTGAGACTTGAGATGAGTCAGTCCTCAGGAGAGGCACTGCTAGCTCTCTCTCTCACACACACACACACACACACACACACACACACTATAGCACATAGCCACTCACAGACACACTCATAATCAAACCTCTTATTCGCACATTCACATCTAAAAGGTCCATGTGGCGCATCACTTACCAGCAGTTTGTCATTGTAAGTGGACAATTATACAGTTGTTGTCAAATACTATGCCACCTTTGAATGTCATGATTATGTTTAAATATTAGTAATTATTAAGAATACCACTTATGTAGTGTAGTAGTCTTAATAAATAATAGCTAAAGTTGTCCATTTTCCTATTAAAAAAAAATATAGTTTACCAACGTATAAGTAGATTAGGATGTAGGGACAATAACCCAAAACTCAGGTTTGAACTCAAACTAACAAAGCTATTGGATAACTGCATAAACCTTCAACTCTATTGTTACTGGATGTCACCTTTGTGCTGTAGCAGATTGTCGGAAAAATTGGACCTTGTTAACAATGAAATAATTCTATGGAGAGGCCTGTCAAAGCAACATTTTGTCTGCATATGTAACAGTTGAAGAGAAATTCGCTGTAATGACAAGCCGATTTTTCTGCCTTTCTAGGAGTGTGTATTTGTACACAGCAAAGAACTTTTGGTTTCCAGATGAAATACCCCTACATCTGTGGAAACCTCTAAGACATCCAGCGTACTCACACAGGGATCAAACAGTTGTTGGCAATCATCAAAGACGTTTCTCTCTGACACCCTGAAACAATCAAAGAGACAATCCATCACAGCGAGGCGCCAAGCTCTCCGGCCAAGCAATCTTCTTCCAGCTGTGTGTGTGTGTGTGTGTGTGTGTGTGTGTGTGTGTGTGTGTGTGTGTGTGTAAAAAAAGAAAAAATGATGCCAGTGAAATCTTTCATGCAGTCAGTGACTGGGAGTCCATGGGTTTATTCTAGAGCCCAACCGATATGTCGGCGGGCCAATTTTTAGGCATTTCCCGACCTATCGGTGTCAGCATTTATAATGGCCGATCTCTTTTTTTAAAATATTTATTCATCAGAATAATAGACAAATAAATGATTTCTGATAAATGCATATTTAAAAAATAAAAACGAACAGTTAACCATGTTATGAGCGTTGGCATTGCATAGTCTGTCCACTAGAGGGCGCTCTACAACGTCCCTGTTGGCAACACTGACTTTTTTGTTATTGTGTTTTTGTTCAAAGGACTTTAAGTTTCGTATCTTAAGTTTGTATTTTTATACATGTTATTTATCAGAATATACTATATTTTACTTATATATTACAAAAAATGCAAATCAAGGAGGATTACATGCTCTCAAAACACCTAGAGGTATGGATCTAAGAACTCACCATATACATGCTCTTTCGGTCAAGCTACACATGTTTGCAGATGACACCTGCCTTACCGATCAGAACCAATTAGCTTCCAGAAATAATCCAGACTGTCAACTACACAGAACTGCATTATTTTATGGCAGATGAAGTGGGATAGATAACAATAACGATGGCTCCGTTAAATTTAGGTGTGACAGTGAGCTAGCATGCATAATACAATTGAAAAGTACCCATAATATAAAGGCTTACACGTGCATTTGACAAAATATCTGTCAGAGAACAGTCTGTTGCACAGCCATCTGCCAATAAAATCACACTAATTATATTTGCACCTGTTCAGCCAAGCCAACAAACCTGATGTGCACAGCTACAGAGCTTCTGACCAATATGGGTTTTTGAAGGCCACATTTGGGTGCCTGAAACACCACAAACGTACATAATTTCAGTGATCCTGTGTATTTGTAAGGCTGGGTATTGTTTAAAAATTACCGTTACCGATGGGATAGAAAAGAAATTGCAACAGCATTTAGACCATGATGGAAAAGTAAGGCTCTGCACTACAAGCCAGACTAATGAATCTAAGTGAGTTCACAGCTCCTTAAGGCTGACGGTTTAATTGCAGGTTTAACTGACTGACACCTACGCAGCTATAAATTAAAACTCCTACACCACACTAGAATTACATCTCTGTCATTTTAAATAAAAGACCCAGTATTTAGTCATTTTAGAATTATTCCCAATGGCAGCTATCAGAATCCCGTCTCCAAAGCAAATGTGGGACCACTGTTACTGCAGCTTGGCCATCCAGTACAAAGATACACCCCAGATATCCATTAGAGTTAAGGAGACATATGATATCTGACCACACAGATCTGCTGGAGAGAGCACAACTGAAGGACAAAGGAAAGAGACGGAGACGGAGAGATGATTGGAGAGCTGGTCGGGAGATTCATCAGCCTTTAGTGGGTTTCCGTGGTTAAATTTATCACAGTCAACTGAGGAAGAAGACACTAATCAATAAACCTTTTCTGACGGTCTGACCCCCTCTTCCATTCCATCTTTGCTTCCCTGTCCTGCGGATGCCATTTTCCACCCCCCACCAAAATAATCAGCGTCTTCCACCACCTAAAAATGCTAGAGAGCCTGCGGTAGAAGATGGTAATAGAGAAGAGCCCACTGGGGCTGAGTGGGCACTGTCTTTGTATGCAGAGGTCCATAGAGAGTAACATGTGAGGCCTTTGAACACGTCTTGTTAAAAGTGGTGTGGGGAAACTTCTCTCAACAACATGTAATTGTGTTGTCAGCACTCATTGACGTGGCTAGAAATGCTAATTTTTAACTACAACAAAAGTCTCAAAAATATTAACACATACATTTTTTGGCAACAAAGGTTTGACTTACATAATACAGAGGCATAGAGTGTGGAGGTAGGTTTTGCTGAAAACAAATTTTGCTTCAAAACAAGTGTAGAGTAAGTAAGTAGTAAGTGGTGGAAGACACAATTAAACCTTCATCTGTGACTGATAAATGAAACGGCAACACTGTATCTACAGTAAATGTGGGGTGATTTCATTGCAGATGGGCGACTAGAACGCAGCTGCAAAAACAATGGCACCCACATAAATCTCTTATTGCCAGAGTGTTTACATTTACAGCTAAACACATGCAGGTGTGGCATCTCCTGGCGCGTTCATAGGAAGTTTCGGTGCAGCAAATGCTGCATGGTCTACAGAAGGGAACGTAGCAGATGATCTGAGGTTGCTTTACCATGTAGGAATCAGCCCACATGAACCATACAGCGTTCATCAACCATCCAGATGTGCTTTGTGTCTCCACGGCCTGTCCTGAAGATTTTAAATTGGGTCTTTATGTTCGTTTCATGTAAATGCCATTATTTATTCAGTCAGTGTATCAGAGCCACTGGCGGGTTAGCATAGCTTAGCTTAGCATACGGACTGGAAACGGGGGGAAACAGCTAGCCTGGCTCTGTCTAAAAAGAAAATCCCCATACTAGCTCCTCTGAAGCTCACCGATTAACATATTTTATCTGTTTAATCTACAACACTCAAAAAAATGAAAGGAAATTAGTGTATTTCCCAAAATGTTAAAATATTCCTTTAATTCAAAATGAATTCCAATTTCTATGCAAAAAAAGTAGTCATTTGAAATCAGTTTTAGTAATGACTATTAATAAATACCCGGTTTAGTGGTAAAATGGGCACAAAATAATTTCAAGATCTGAAAACTATATGATGTAATAAATGCAGTATGCTGTAATAAACCAGGCCCCTATTGCTGTTTGACTGGCATTTTTCATAGTAATAGTCACACTGCGTTTATTAGCTTATATGCTGTTTTACACTGTTACAGCGAGAATGTGTGACTGAGATTCCAATGAGTCACTTCAACAAACTCTGTTCTGTGGTCAGTGAACACATCTTCCAATCAGCTGAGTGAATGATAAGCACAGCAGCGAAGATGATGTGGCTGGTGTCAGTATGATCTTAAATTAAAGTATGCTGCCTTATTTAATAGGTCAGTCCTTGACACCTATTTTTTTCCAAGTACTAAGCAACTGTCCATCATGTGACTGTCAGTATGTAAAGCGCCTGTCAGCACTTTGATTCTATTTTTGAAAGAAGCTGATTTGAGGTGATTGGAATTAGCAATAAAATAGAAGTGAGACAGTTAGTCATTCACTCTAAAGGCGATGATGGCAGCGTTTTTTCAATCATGTCACAACCAAGGATGCATGGTGTTTTTCCACGAAATCGGAGGATATTCAGGTTACGCCAGTAAAGCTATATGTACTCTATTCGCTGTATGGAGACATTGTGTCATACACAGTAAAACTAGTACGCATATTTTTCGTCGCTGTCATCATATAGCCACCAAATGCCTTCACAGATTAAAAAAAAAATTGACTTGAAACAGCAACAGGATATTGTAGCTCTTAATATCTTTTCTAAATTCATCTTTCTCACTGCCAGGTGTATGTCAGTGTGCATGCCCTGAGCAGCCAAGTTTCTGTTCTCCCTACAGAGCCCACAACCCTCCATGTGTCTACAAGACAGATGTACAAACCAGATGTCCCTGCACTGAGGGGAAAGGGCTACAGACAGACCTGCTCTGTCAGTTTTCCTACTATTGCAGTGTTGTGCGGCCACAGTTTATATCTAAGAACACCAAGTCAAAAGCGGTTTGTCAGATGTATCGGTGTAATCACAAATTCAAATACACAACTGCCTTTTGAGTCTGCTCATGTTTTCTAAGACTTGAATCTTATCAGGGACTCATCCTTTTTCTGCTGGATTCCTTCCTGGCTTTTAGGGTGGAGGAGTCAACCACTTTCAGGCTGTATGGTTAAAATTGTCTCATGTGAGTTACGTTCCAAACATGTCCAGTATAACAGCAGGTAGGAAAATACGTTAACATTACACCGCATAACTGTTGAAGCCCAAAGAGAGATCATCCAGCATGTGTTTCCTCACACAGACTCTATCAAGACTACTACCAAACAGGCACGGTTGATGTTTTATTCAATAGGTGTCCGGCAGCTATTTATTTTTAAAACAAAGGCAATAAAAAAGTGCTGGTCCTGCAAGTGAGTGGCAGCTTCTCCCGTTCCCTCCTCTCCTCACTCTATTAGCCTCTGTAGAGCCAGCCAAGCGAGGATTATGGAGCCTGCTTGCTGTCTAATTTCAGAGATGTTAAATTCACTCTGGGCAATGCAGGATTCACTCAAGAGAGTCATCAAAGTGTTGCGCTTGAGAAAACTCATACCACTGAGGGAAATGAGGAAGAAAAGGGAATCGAGAGAAATTGGACAGAGAAACTCAACCTCACACATACTCACAAGTATTGACACGTAGCCATTTAGTGTAAAGTTATGGTACGAGCTGTCTGAGAAAGGGTCGAGCATTTAGTGTTCTCAAAGTAGTTATTGAGTTTAATATTCTCAAACAACATTCTAACTCCCATTTCGTAAAACACGGATGCTTGGTCAGGTGCCTCTGTCGTTGTTATTGACGCTAAAAGTCACCTTTAGCGTCATATAATACATGCTTGGTCGGAACTATTGGTGTCCCTTTTGACGCTGTTAGGTTAAGGAAAACCTTGTGGGTGGGCTTAAGGTTCCGTGACTCGTGGGAACGGGACGCTTGGGTTTAGGGAAAGGTCGTGGGTGGGCTTACGATTCTGTGACACACGGGAATAATGGGCCAGTTAAAGAATAAAGTGGCTTCCCTCACATGCAGCAATAACGGGACGGTTAAAGACACACGCGGTGCACAAACTCCGCTCTCCTGGGTTAAAGTCCTGTGTTTACTACTCTCTAAACCCCGTCTAGATGCCACTCTCCCCACTATGTTCTACACACACGCCGAAGGGTGTCACTGCCCAGTGTGAGGAGAGTGCAGATTTGAGTTTCGCATGCGTCACTTTGCAACAAGTGAAGCTGTGAGTTGCGCATGCGTCACTTTGCGACAAGTAGCATATAAGATGCTAACGAGAGACTTCTGTAATGTCAACCCAGTAAAAATGGACCCGCTTAATGAAGTATGTTCACCTCCAGCTACAAGTTAGCATCAAACACAACAAAGGCTGTCAGTCGAATGGTGTTTTGAGCTAACGTTAGCATCAAACAATAATAGATAGCTCAAACGTTTCTGAAATGATTTCCATCTTCTGTTTGTAATGACAAGTTTATTATTTCATGGATTTCACAAATTTAAGTAAATCTGAGCATGTGCGACTCACACCTGCACTCTCCTCACATTGGGCAGTGACAAAGGGTGCTTTTCTTGTCGCATCAGCCACTGACAGCCACTGTCCAAACGTTGTTGTTTTTTTAGACGTTTAAACTGGAGAAAATGTCAAATATTGAAGCAGTTGCTCAACATTTAGTTTGCTGAGCGTTAGATGATAATAGATGACACTCAAATGCTGTATGTCTGTTAAATAGGAAGCTACAGCCAGCAGAATGTTAGCTTAGCTTAGCTTAGCTTAGCTTAGCTTAGCATACTGGAAACAGTGGGGGGACAGCCTGGCTCTGCCTAAACAAAACTCACTTACCAGCACCTCTGAAGCTCAATTCACATTATATTTAGTTAATCTAATCAAAAATAAAGTCATCCAGAAGAATTTAAACCACTAATAGCTAAGCTAACCGGCTGCTAGCTGTAGCTTCATATTTAGTGTAGAGACATGAGAGTGGTATCAATCTTCTCATTAAACTCTAAGCAAAAACCAACATATTTTTGTTATTTGGATTTAATGATTGGGAACTTCCTAAGACTGATTACAAAGTGGTATTTTGTGACTGTTTTTTATATACATGTATAGTAAGGTGACCAGATTTCTCAGATACGTTCATAAAGTGCTCGTTTTGCCGCTGACAGACTCAGATTAATATTCTAAGTGTCTGATACATTATGGAAAGGATTTCTAAGGAGGCTGACCTTTCTGTTAAAGATTAAGATCATTTTTTTAAAACATAAAATTCCGAAATTTTGTTCGCTAAACCCACCAGACTCCATGTAAATAATCAGTCATTTTAGCATCGTAAAATACAACTTTCTAAAACATCTCTGAGCTCTGAGCAGCGCTGCTCGATCGGCTCCGTTTGATCAGAATTTTCTTTCTTTAATTCCAATTTTAGGTCTGTCAGTCACATCAAAATGGGGGGACATTTCCAGGGACAGATCCAGCCACCAAAATCGGGGACTGTCCCCGGAAACCGGGGACGTCTGGTCACCCTAATGTATAGGATTTTCCATCAGTCTATAAATCGCCCTGTGTCATAGTCTGATTCTTTAAAATGCTCACACAGGCTAAAATTTGAATAGAAAAGCACAGGAATGCAAAATCACAAAGATGAGCACATCTTGTAAGCCCTGAGACAGTAACATGTTTTGGTTTTCCAGAAGTAAGGATAAAGATTTGTATTTGCATATCTTACAGAAATACACTGAGCCACTGTTGATTCTTCTGTAGCTTTTTCTCAAAAATAAAATGTTTGCCTATAAGGGTGAAAAAAGCGGTCAGCCAGCGGTCCAAATGGGTTTTAATTATAGATGACTAAATGAATAGATTACTTAATTAAGCTTGGCACACCAGCAAAGATGAGCGTTCAGTTTGGGGTAAAAAGAAACTGTTGACCCTGAGATGATATTGCTGAACCTGTATCCAACACATCTGAATCTGAAACACCAAGAATTGCAGTGTGTTGGTTTTGCTATACTACAGACAAAAAGGACTACAGCTCTCATTTGTAAGAAAATGGGAACACCTACAATGGGTGCTTGGATCAAGAATATGGTGCAATGTATGTCAGTTGAGAGATTAACATATAAATCAAATTGAGCTTGTTTGTGTGTCGTATCGTAGCTTTGCTGGAGGGGGCATTGTTCTGTACATGGGATACTGTCATCGTTATTGCTTTTTGTGTTTTAGCTGAGTACAACAGAGGTTAACAGAGAATTGTTGTTGTTGTCTAATCGGTGAGCAGATACGTTAAAAGAACTTCAGTCAAATGAGCATGTGGCATCTTTGGAGGACAAATAACAAACGTTTGCCACTGTTAAGTTCTGTGGCAATTTCCCAAACCTTCATTTCACAAGCTGTTACCTTACGTAACATTTCTCTAGTAAGAGTGTGAAAAGGGAAGTTCAAAAGACAAAATATTTCAAGGTGTTTTTTTCCATTCATCATAAAAGACCGAGTCATGTAGTCTTGTATTGTAAGCGGTGGTTACTTATTTTTGTCATACTGTAGGATGCGTGGATTACTGTCTAAACACACATTTAAAACTCGAATATGCACATTGGCAGAACACAAAAGAATTGTACTTTTTCTTCTTATATTAGAAATCAGCCCTCACAGTCAATGATATGATATGATGGATAAGATACTATTCATTCACATTATTGTGGGGCTGATTAATTGAATACTGTTTTTGTTTATATCTCAGCTTATTATAATATGAATCACAGATGTTATTATAACCGTTGAAGTCACTAGAGTATTTTAGTGTCCCATGATGCTATAAATACCACTTCCTCCCAGATTTTATCACATCACATTAAATGGAGGACACCGAAATCTAGTCAATCAATATGTCTCTGTGTCTTCCTGTGTTTCTTCCACTGACACGTACGTATGCACACATTTGAAGCTTGGGTAGGTGACCTTGTTGTGCGCTCTCTCTCTCTCTCTCTCTCTCTCTCTCTCTCTCTCTCTCTCTCTCTCTCTCTCTCTCTCTGATCTCTAAAGACACCTCCTGGGACTTCAGGAGGGCAGCAGCATGGCTGTCGGTCGCAGACAGCTTCACAGCACTACAAGCAGAGCCCCATCAAAGTAATGAACCCCAGACTTTTAACCCCTCGTAAAGTCTGCATGCTGATGCCTATTCTCTCTAATGAGAGGAAGCGATTAAACTGCTGGGTCATGTTGCTGACTTCAGCTTTGGCTTGGTGTTTAGGAGTGTGAAGAAATCTGCAATATGGCACTAAGAAGTGATAAACTAAAATAGATGATCCAAAATGGATTAAGGCTTGTATAAATCTTTGCAAAAAGACAGCTGACACATTCACAAAGAACTTTGCTATGATTTAAAAATTCCAAGAAGCTCTTTCTCTTTCACTTATAAATAATTTTGACTGAGTTCCATTGTTTCCACAGAAACAGGAGTGGGTGTAAAAACACATTTGACTAATTCAGTTCAGGCTTTGGGGACAGCTGGCAAACTCAGTGATGGTGGATGCCGGCTGTCCTCACCAAGAAACCAAGCCTCCACCTTATTCTGTCACCAAGCAACCCTGCCTTACCTTTCCAAAATCCCTGACGTCGAAAAGGTCAAAGGCCTCGAACAGCTCGCTTTTCTTCATGCCGAATATCTCGCTGCACGCTGCCAGGAAAGTCCTGATGTTCTTCAGGCACAGGAACTGTGTTGGAAAGACAGAGTTGGGTTCATCTGTGAGTGAATCACCAGGAAATATGCATGCAGTTCAACATGCACTAATTTTATATTTAATTTTTCAATTTCAAAGAGCTACAGTAACACTGAGTGGGTTTTGATATTGCTTCTTTTCTGTTCCGCCTGCTACCGTTTCTTTCTTGGTTGTCTAATCAGGGCGCGCGCAGCGGAGGACGTGCTAGACACACTGGAGGACCACAGCTCTAAAAGATAGATGATAGGCACCGTTAATATGATGTATTTCCTGTTGAATTAGGACAGCGGAGTGATGCGTAATTAGACAGAGATAATTCAACAGAGCAGGGGGAGAAAAGGCAGAGATCTTATTTACTACTAGTGGTACAGCATGATGTAACCACTAAGATCCCATCTCTGTGTGTGTGTGTGCATTTTGACTGATATTGTGCTGCACTTTCAGTCAGTCAGTCAATCTGTGACATCTTTTTTCCTTTGGTTTTCGGTTGAGGTTTGAGTTTCTTCGGCCATGTTGCCGGGTTGATGCTAGAATGGATGGTCTGGAGGGACAGTCGGCTAGCACTTGTTCGGGGTGTAACCATACGTCGATGATCGATTCAATGATCCAATATCATGAATGTCAGGTATAAAAAAATCGACAACAACAAAATATTTATTTAGTTTTGTATGAGACAATGCATCTTAGGTATGCGCCGTTACCAACGATTTCAGAGTACATGTACTTACATTTGGGTACTCATCGATATACAGTAGTACCTGTATGAGAACTTAATAATCCCTCTGAGCTATTCAATTCAGTCAATAAAAAAAAAATCATATTCCTGATTTCAATTAAGCATGTTGTTGTTATCATTGTGTTAGCGTGTTGATGTTAGCATTAACTGGACAGACTATGTAATGGAAACAATGTTTCTAAATCACAGAAAATGCGTATGTGGTGTTTCTGTACTGTACTTATGGTTAATTGTCAGCCAACATATAGACAGATATCTGTGATGAGCTAAGCAAAGTTTGTTTTTGTTTGATTTGTTGTATTCCAAACTGGATTAGAAAATATATAACTTTCACATTAGGAGACCAAAAAATCCAGGAAATACCAAACCATTTATTTTTATAATAAATGAAGAGAATTCTGTTGTCTGCAGGGGTGAATTATGTGTCATTCCTTTTTCATAGAGGGTAACAAGGTTGTTGTTGCTAACAATAAAACATGATGCACAAAAGGTCATACAACTCTTCCTCAGCTAATTTTTATACAGTGGGAGCTTTTGTTACAGCTGAGGGTGCACCTTGACCTGAGAAAATGTAATCAAACAATCAATAAGTAACAATTCTAATGAACAAGGTCATTCACTGACTGTGTTTTCTGCCTCGTCTGCAACTTAAATCTAAACCTCGCTAATTACGTAAATGGGACTTCATCCAGAAACGATTTATCTAAATTATGCGGAAGTTAGCACTGAATGCTGCCCAACAACACCAATGAAACGGTTTCTGAGGTGGTTCACTGTCTTTATGAAGAGTAACAGGCAGTTAGTGAAGGGGAAAGTGTCAACATCTGGAAGTTAGCCAAGGGGCAGTATCTGTTACTTACACCCATTAGCCTTCCTGTGGTTGATACAGGATGGGAAGGGGTGCTGGTGAAAGAGGTTTAGGGGAGGGGTGTTTTTTGTGTTTTTTTGCCACATCACTGGCCACCACAGTGCTGGGATTAGGTTTAACAAATGGCCTTCTCTGTAAGTGGTTATTTTACTGCATTAATGTGAAAATAAAAACTGTCTGAACTCTCTGTTGTTGAGCATTCTTGTATATTTAAAATGTTCAGAAATTAAAATCTGCTATATTCTCGGGTCTTGTTCTATGCTAACACATTTTAGCAGTAGTTAAAGGGTAAAATGTATTTGCCACTGACAGACTCAGGTTGTTCGAAGTGACTATCTACATGGATGATGGGTTAGTTAGAGGAGTTAGAGCTGGAATTCTCGTTCTGAAATCTTGCGAGGTACCCTGATTTGAGAGAAAGACAAAGTGTGGAAGTTGATTGGGGAGAGAGGCGTTCAAGGGATGTTATTTTCAGTTGCGCATTTCTGAATTGTGCTTTCATTGACGTTATTTGGATATGACAGGTGGAAGTTGCATACAGCTACAAATGGATCCTTACACTCTGGCCCATACAATGAGCCGTTATAGTTTCAGTTTTGCTTCTTTTTCTGCATTTGTTGCTTTCTGTTATTCTCCGTGTTTCCTCGAATGTGACTACAACTTGTGTTGTAGTTTCTGTCTTGTGTTCCCTTGTGTTCTGTTTCCTGTCTGTTTTTCTGTGCTGTCTTGTCTCTAGTTTTACTACCTTGTGTTTCCCGCCTTTGTGATTGTCGTCCCCACACTGTGAAAAGTCCAAAAATCATGCATCCAGCGGAATTTCCTAGTAGAAATTCCCAGAAGTATAACTTTGTGAATATAGACTAGGTCTGCAGTAACCATTTTGACTGGGGATAACTACTGCAAGCAAAAAACACAAAATTTGAAATCATAACAAAGCACCGTTTTGATAAAGAAAAATGCTGTTCTAAGAGTGGAGAGCTGCACACGAAGGTAAGCTAATGCTATTAGCTAAAGTTACTGTGTTGACTTGGCATCAGTTAAGGAAATCAAGGCAGAATAGGGCAGAATAGGGCAGGCGCAAAATATAGTCGCGGTTGCCTTTTAACTTATCCTGCCTACATAATGTACCCCCTGTCGGCTGCCGCTAACATTGCAACGAGCAGAACTATTCAGAGGTTATTGGGCCGGTCCAATTTAACGCCACATACTGTTGTGTTGATGTAGTTTGTCAACACGTTAGCTTTCTTCCGAGTCGACTAATTAATGAACAGCTCCACCAAAAACGTCACCGCGGTGGGTCCGTTCAAATTGTCAGCTCATCGTCCTGATATCAAACATCTGGAAACATTAAAACAGTAAGTGAGTCAGTGTAATATAATATAAATTATATATAGTCTATACAGCAGATGTAGTCATTTGTTTTCCCTATGGAGAATTTCCTGTAAAATTCATTTTGTAGATGTGTAGTGCCCTATAGTTACTCAAAAAATAATTCAATCACAACTGAAAATATGCCTCATTGTGAATAGAGGTGAATAAATATATTTGTTTGTGTTGCAGTGAAATGTCAGTTCTGTTTCATACGTAAAACATTTGGCTGCAGGGCTCGGGGGGTTGTCGTTGTTCGGACAGACCTGCCCCCACTGCTAAAAACAAATCCTAAAAGAAACACTGCACTCAATACTGAACCATTTTCTTTACATTAGTCACTAATGCATGGGACACACATGCATGGGGAAGTAGGGTCCAGGTTAAAAAATATCTAAATTCCCCTTCAATGTTAACCTGTCACAGGCAGAGCTTGCATGATGGAAGTAGTGCAGAGTAACATCAGTGTCAATGTTGACATGCGGGGTACACAGACAACAGCATATCACAGCCAACACAGAAGCACACAGTGGCGTTTTGCATTTGAGCAGTCAGGCATTAAGACTGGGACAGCATCTGGCATGGACAAAGACAACTGAAAACACTGAATTGCTGTACATACAAAGGCGGACTCAAACCATGCAAGAAAAACAGCATAAAGAGCATAAAAGTTGCAGTTAAATGCAGCTTTATTATTTTAAATAAAAAAGAGCTAAATTATTTAAGGTGAGCGGCAGTTTTAGTTGGAATGCAGCCATTCGAAAGGCATCATTCCTTCTGTTGCAAAATATGTCATTTTGTCACAACTTAAAATTTTGTATATATACACTGCATCTGTAGCCCTCTCTATCTAACCTCATTTCAAATTCTCCAGAGAGAGGTTTCCATATTGCAATGCGCCATCTCTTTTTTTCTTCTTGTTCTTCTTCTTGGGTAACAGGTTAACAGTAAGAGGATTTCATTAGCCCTTTCCTGTTTCTTAAAGAGCACAACCCCGTACCAAACTGTTAATGAGGAGTCCATACTCAAATGCCTGACTGTAATCATGTTTGACAGCCTTAACTTAACAACCTTAAATAATTCAGTCAGTGTCATTTTAAATAAATAGGTCGGGAGAAGAAAAAGCCAGACTTATTCTGTTATTCATTATACAACTCCGCCATCGGGACAAAGCAAAATCCTATTTAGCTGTATGGTGCATGTCAATTCATCAAATATGAAATTCCTCTCCACTTCAATTGAATTAAGGCTTTACAGATGGCTTCGCAATAGAGTGAAAAGCCCCCGGCCAGTAAGCTCCAGATAAGAGGCAGCGTAAAGCAGCGAGCGAGCAGTGAGTGAATAACATAGAATGTTTACACTTGTACACATCACTTTCTTTTATCAGACAAGCACATCTTGTCTGCCTGGAGTCTCTGGAGAGTCCCAAAAGACCTCAGCAAATTATCTGAGGGAAGCAGCTTTACATGTGAAAGACAGTGTCTCTGCTACACTGAGCTGAAGACAGTAGAGGGGGAATTGTATTAACAAGGGTGTAGCATCAAGAGGCAACTAGTAACTGTTCTGCTGGCAGCTTTTCTTCTGCATTGGTGACTCTCTGGGGCTCAGGAAGTGTGTGTGTGTGTGTGTGTGTGTGTGTGTGTGTGTGTGTGTGTGTGTGTGTGTGTGTGTGTGTGTGTGTGTGTGTGTGTGTGTGTGTGTGTGTGTGTGTGTGTGTGTGTGTGTGTGTGTGTGTGTGTGTGTGTGTGTGTGTGTGTGTGTGTGTGTGTGTGTGTGTGTGTGTGTGTGTGTGTGTGTGTCTGCATGCATGTGGTGGAGCCTATGTACATGAATAAGCCAAAGTCATAGTAAACTAAAGACTGAAGGCTTAGGAAAGCTAGTAAGTGGTCTTTTTAAGACTTTTGGATCATAAAACTTGAAAGTTACTGTATAGAAATTAAACATAGTTCTTAAAACTTCTCAAATTATTACAATTATAGTCTCAGCTAATATCAACCAATGGGTAATATTAGTTTATCACAGATACAGTTTACAAGAAATGGCAGTTCAGAAATCCCAAAGATATGTTTTAAGTAATTAAGCGGTGTCCCCATTGTCCCCGTTTTCCACTCACACTAATGTCCCCCTCAGTACAGTTTATGGTCATGATTCTTAAAAAAATAAATTTAGGTGGTTAAAAAATTAATATCAGCCAGTATATTCTATACATTTTGTTAAATTCAAATATCAATCCTTAAAAAACAGCATTGTCAGGGTTCTTATTATAACTCTTGCATTTACAAATGTATCGAGTCAAACTCAACCAAAGCCGAGGCAAATGCAACCAATATATATGTGTATACCTATTTCTGCATTTCAATGAAACCTGTGTAGAAAAAGGTATTAAGGATAGATTATGCTGCAACATATCAGCAGGAAGCTGCAAACACACGTCGACTCAGTAAGGCTGAAAATGCACAGCTTACACATGACCCACCAGTGCATTTCATCTAGAGGACCAACCATCTGGAATATAAGGCAAAACTAATATTCCTGGAAGACAAGCCATGCTGCTGTGCTCTTGATATGAACCAGGTCGTGCTATGTATCCACAATAAGTATCCAGTTTCTGCTTATGTATTCCTTGGTACAAATCAAAGCTCCATAGCAACGAGCCAGAGCCTTTTATGGCCCCCGTGCATATTGTGGAGATAATGAAATCCTGCTCTTGTTCTCTCATAGATGTACACAGTCAGATTTGGCCGTCTTACTGCTTAAACCTTGTTAAGCATCAATTACAATCAAATTACAATCAATTACAATCAAATTACAATCAATAAATTCAAATGTGTTAAGCAATCAAAAGGATAAGGAATCAAGGCCTGTGCATAAAATCTAATTTGGTAGTTTCTGTTTGACTCTCTTACATGTTTACTGACAGCAGGGTGGGAAATGAAAGAGGAAAATTATTTAGAGGAAAACATGCTTAGGCAATGTAAAGGGAAAAAACGCTTATAACATATGTCTGTCAGTTTCAAACCCCTGCTGGATTACTCTGAGATACTGTGTCCGGTGCGAATGACATAATGTGCACAGGTCTGGTCTGTGGAGCTCTTTTGTCAAGACTCTGTAAGTCATAACCAGTGGGTGACGTATCCCAATCCAAGCCATCAGGTCACATCCATGTCATGTTGGAGCGTTTGTCAGCTGTGTAACCAGGAAATGGGAGGTGGAACGTAGGCGAAGTTCTGCTGGCTCCGACGAAAGCGCTGCTGCTCTCTCTCAGACTGAGGTTGGGGTCATCACAACAGACAGCCTTACTTATCTTAATGGAATATTGTGAACATCACAGTGGTCAGCAGCTTTTCATTCCAGCAATAAACTGCGGTAACTGATTTCATAGTTACTATACTCTTCAGGTTCATACACTACTTGTATTTTGGGTTTCTATAGAACATGTTTTAATGTTTAAAAAACACATAATGTTTCTCAAACTGTCACAATATACCTGTATTCACTAGGGGTGGGGGAAAAATTGATTCTAAGATGCATCGCAAATCTTTCTACAACGATTCGATGCTCCATTCTGATAAGTTAATAATCGATTATTTAAAAGTTACTGTCTGCCGACATGTACAAATCAAGAAACAGAGTGACTGAAAGAGGATGGGATAATGGACAACAACTCAGTGTTTAGGCAAGAGTGCAGAAAAAAGACCAAAAGGAAAACAAAATAAGTTTTGTATATACGTATACACATAATCGAATAAGACATACATCAACTAATTAGGCAAAACACAAAAAGGCTGTTCATCTACTTTATCACATTACGTCTGACCACCTCATGTTTCATGTTCTAAGAAGCCAGTTATCCACCTTTAAACATGACATGGAAGATTACTGAGAGAAGGTGACTTTCACAAGCATGTTTAAGGCATAAGCATGGAATGACTACACAATAAAACCCCCAGTAGACCCAAAAAAATGTGTGTGACAAAAACTGTATAGGTCATATTTCTATTAAAATCGCGCATGAAAATGTACATTGTTGCATGGAAATGCATCAATAATCGGTTTAGTATTGAATTGTTGGCCTCTGAATCGGAATCAAACCGTGAGGTACCCAGAGATTCCCACCCCTGGTATTCACCCTCTGTCTGAAAAGCTCCGTTGTAGCACCTGCTTCTAGAAGCCCCGGTCCTGAAAAAAGCCTATTCTGCTCTGATTGGTCAGTGTTTCAGGGTCTACCACATCTGCGCTCTCTGCAAGTCTCTACACCGTTATTGCAGTCGGGGAATGGATGTCAACGGTACTCTAGATTTCTCCCTATATACTGCATAGTATAGTTGTGACATTGCAACCGTACGGAAATCCTGACGGTTCGTTCAAAGGCAAAGTTTCTAAATACGGCACGTGTGCATGAGCATAAGTGAAATGGGCTAGTTAGAGTGAAAACCTGTCTTGGTTTACAACGCCATACAATTGAAAACACTGACGTAGCATGCAGATGGTCTTTCCACTCACTTTTTCCAGTCTGTTTCGTGACTCTGAATATCCCCTTCTAGTTAGTGACAGCCACATTATCACCTCTTTATCTTCTCCCATTTCCTGTATGTGACTGTTGTGTTTTGTCAGGAGTTTGGCTCATTGGTCACCTCCCTTTTTTAGGTGAGGAGAGGATTGGCACGACAGTCATCTGTGTTTCCAAAAGATACAGTAGCTCTATGTGCTACTCCTGCTAATCCTTCCATTCAGTATGTTATGGAAGTTTGGGCGACAAGCATTATCCAAAAGTGAGAAAGAAAATGAGTAACTTACTGTAACAAAAAGTAACTTTGGGTCTGTCCAAGGTTTCTTCCTAAAAGGAAGTTTTCCTTGTCACTCAAGGTTTCCAGTTTTTTCTCACCACTGTCACACTAAATGCTTGCTCTTGTGGGAATTACTGGAATTGTTGGGTCTTTGTAAATTATAGAGTGTGGTCTAGACCTACTCTATCTGTACAGTGTCTTGAGATAACTACTGTTATGATTTGATACTATAAATAAAATAAAATTTAAATTCGACTGGAAATGGATCACATAACTGTGTAATGTGGACAACCTCTCACATGCTCGAGAACTATCCCTTTAAATCCCATACATACATACAAGAAACTGAGGCCATGTGCACAAGAGTCATTTTCAGTGTTGCTGCATAGCTATATCTTTTTATAAAGACCAGTACCATCAACATTTTCAAGACAATCACGTAATTTTCCCCAAGCACAGTTTTAAAAAGATAACTGTAAACACTGAAATACAATAGCAATAGGTAAGCACTAAACCTCTTTCTCACTTTTGCTTTCTGCAAAAGAAACTGCATCACAGCCATCATCAGTATAATTGATACTGTGTTAAAATATAACCAATCTTACAGGGCCCTATTTAACGATCTGAAACACAAGTATCCAACGCCAAACGCAAGTAGCTTTGTGGGAGGATCTCGACGTAAATTTACTATGGGTTGGTCTCAAGTAGCTACATTACTCATAGGTGTGGTTTGGGCGTGATGTGTGTAATAAACCAATCAGAGTGTTATTTCACATTCCCTTTAAAAGCAGGCATGCTTGTTCCATGGCGGATTGCTATTATAATGGTGGATATGCTAGCTAGGCGCACACTCTTAATACATCCATGGGCGCACGCCGGGAGGAGTTCACAGATGAGGAGAGTCGTTTGCTATTGATTTTTCTTTTTGACAAAATGTAAATAAAGAAATGTCACACAAACCTACATTTTCCGATGTTTTAGGGCTCTCTGTCACTGAATCCCGAGGTTATGAATGCATGGTGATATTTTTGCAATGCAGTCTAACATTAGACCGAGATTACCTCACTATAGACGATGCAGCTCTTCTGTCTCTGCTCTTCTGTGCCGCTGCTGGGGCATTTGGATTCAGTTACATCGGCTCATGCAGTTCAACATCACATCGCCTTACGTTCTCTAATAGTTCCTCATTTATGTCATTAACATATCCACGATTCAGGGAAATATGTAAAACAAGGTCATACTGTATTTTTGTATTTATGTGTGGTTTGCAAAAAATGGCAACTGCTGGATCGGTGAGATGAGGAAAGCAAAGTGTATGTGCGCTATGCACACACTACATTACGGCCAAGCATGCGTCCTTAAAATAGCATCTGAATAGCACGCCACTGACTTAAGACAAGGTTTGTCTTGGACTGTGGTGGTAATATTTTCTGAAACTGGAAAACAGCACCAGGGAACGTTTGTGCCGGAACACGCCTCCTCTTTTCACTGAACCGCCCCCAGGAGCCCAACTTCATTCCCTAATTTACAGACGTGAGTCTGTGGAGGGAAAGGTCTGCTGTGCGTCAGGTGCTAAATAGGAAGGATACATGTGTCGGTGTACAAAGTTGGACTGGCACCCAGTGATAGATAGGGTCCATAGTATCACTATCAATAGTAGGAGTGTCAGTTCAGAAAATGTCTCGATTCAATTTCGATTTTTAGGCTCACAATTCGATTCAATATCACAGTATGTAAATGTAGTTAATTTTCCATATATGTGTGTGTGTATATATATATATATATATATATATATATATATATATATATATATATATATATATACTGTATATATTTCATGTGGATTTATTTGTTGTTATTTTAACATTCTGATGATGTATGTGTATGTTGTGTGTGATGTCTGTAAGCTACTGGGACCTTGAATTTCCCCTTGAGGATGAATAAAGTCTAGCTATCTATCATGTGATTGCAGTAGCCATACAATTTAATTTAATTTTTTTAATATGAATCAATTTTGAATCGGTAGAGCTTGAATCACGATTTAAATACAAATCTTTTTTTTTGCACACCCCTAATCAATAGCATATTTTAATCAGAACTGCGCTGCTGAGTTGAGCTGTCAATCATGTAACTTCTTTATGTTCACAAAGCCGTCTGACAAACATGAAGGTCACCCAAAGAGCATGCATCAGCTGTACTGGCATTTAAAATGAACAATCACAGAAAGAATTGAAGACGACAGAAAACTGGCCTCCCGATGAACCGACCATGTAGGTTTTGGAAAAGCTTTGATTTCCCCGTCCACACTACAGGACCAGCCTTTCCACTCTGAAGATGGTCGACAAAGGCATAGAGTTCTTTCTTAATGAATGACAATAAGGCAAAAAGGGAAAACCCCAACCCCCTCCACCCTTCCACCTCTGTACCTCCCCCACAGCACCAATGAGTGTCCCAGAAGTCATTTTCCATTAAATCCTGGATTTAACCCCAATGACCCCCAAATATACACAGTTTACTCCATCCCCCCACTAGATAAGGGACTAAAATTAGTGTTACTGTGTGAGATATCAACCCTCTAGGCTATAGAAACCCAGGTCAAGTAGTTTAAACTCGACTGTGTGTGATTGGCTCAAAAGAAGTTGAACAAAGAGAAAGGGTGGTGGAAACTGGAGGGTTGGATGTCATATAAGCTGTCCAAGGCACTAAATAAAATGTAGCCTACACACTGAATGCACAAACACTGCAGTGTGAAGGGTGAGCAGACAGCATCCCCCCTCCTCCTTTTCCTCCTTGTACTTCTCCTCCTGATTTATACCTCTTGGAAGATTGTGTTAAAGTGTGAATAATGCTCTGCTGTGTGTGTGTGTGTGTGTGTGTGTGTGTGTGTGTGTGTGTGTGTGTGTGTGTGTGTGTGTGTGTGTGTGTGTGTGTGTGTGTGTGTGTGTGTGTCCATTCAGGTGTAGGGTTTGAGCGCTATGGCTTTTACGGTATCAGTGCTAATATTTTTGGATTTAAGCTTAAACATTTAAGCTGATAAACTGCAGATGTGTCCTTTTCTTGCCCAGAAGAATTCAATCATGGATGTGTAATAAAACCTGGATACAGAGTTTGAGACAAGCCCGGTTTGCTCCTATAAGAGTTGCTCAGTGGGGCATGAAACCATGGAACCAAAGATGAACCAGATAATCAGCACTGCTTTGGCCCTACGTGACCCATAAAGCGGGCGCCATAGAGACCTCCGCCGGCCGAGCCGGCTACTTCCGGCTACTTAAATGATTTAATTGTGCGGCTCTTGTAGACTTTTCCAACTGTTAGTGGACCAAATGAATCATATTCTCATTTTGCCGAGGTTGTGACGCTTTAAAAAAAAGTATCCATTGATTAACAAGCATTTCTTTCGCTATAGTAATTAAAGGGGAAAAAGTCCTTTGGGCCAGAAGGTAACATGTGAAGGGCCAGGAGTTGCAAATCCACCATTAGGCCTCTATGTTAATTACTTTTTAATTTACTTCAAGGCGCCCTTGCTTTTGGCCTGTATCCAATGTTTACACATCTTTTTATTTCTGACATCCAGTCAATGCATCCAAGGACACTGTGTGTAGCATCAAATTGTAAAGACTGTATTGGTAGTAACAACAATATATGGTCTTGCACATAGCCCTGTCCCTTTTCCTGCATGTATTATATGGCGCCACTACTATTTCTACTGCAGGGATTCTTACTCTTCCCCTCTTTGTCTCCATTACATAAAGAAAGACATTCCTATTTCCAATAGACAACCGTCATCCGTCACTTCCACCCTGAGTCGCTCATAGTAGGACCTCTTATACATACAGTACCTGTCCCTATGAAAAAGGGACAAGGTTATCTATAGCCATACTGGGTCCACACATTGACACGTATGTTATGCACACAACAGGTTTAGACAGGTCCATTTGTGCGTATTTATACAGGCGGTACATGGGTTTTGGTAGGTTTTAAATCAGCTTTCTGTAGAGCTTGAGTACTCTCCACCTCGCCTGGCTCCGTGTTTCCACGACAGTGAACCTGACAGTAAAAGGTTGCACACACACCGCTGCTGGCCATGACCACGGTTGTAGGGCTGGTATCATCTGGATCTAAATCTACAATTCCTCCTGACTGCTCGCTGTGCTTCAGATAGCATCTTGACATTTCCACCAAGCTATACAAAAGAAGGGAAAAACTGCAATTTTCATTTGTTAATGTTACTACTTAAACTTTCTCCATGATCATGTGTGCCGAAAGGTCTCCTCTAATGTGTGTAAGCCCCCCTCACAACACTCAAAATGTCATTTATGATGATGATTGTGTGCCAGTAAAGACAGTATTGACTTTCTCTGAGCTTTCAGAGCACTCAACAGTGATTAACTGAACCATCCACGGCAGAATTGAGTAACATAATAAACATTGATTGCAGGTACATTCTCCACCACTTAATATCTCCTAATAAAATCAGCATATACATTATCTATACTTTCATGTGCACTATGGACCGTAGCTTTCACCGTTTGTCTGTACTGCAAGCTTGTTACCTTGGTGATGGAGTAAAAAGGTCAGTTCGCTCAGTGCACGTGTACGTGCACAAGCAAGTAGCAACATAATCTCGTCTTTAAAAATATCTGCGTCTATGTCGCTGTACATAAAGCAGCACATGGAAATGTGTGTCATCGCGATGACACTGCGGAACAAACCAGTGCGACTGCGTCCCGCTGCACTGGAATTGTAAAGGGGAGGATGTGGGGCTTTGCCCCGACGTGGCATGCATGGCTGCAGTAATGTGGTGTTTACACACTGACAGGTGCAATCCTTTCTTCAAACTGAATCAACGAGGGCAGCCAAGCCACAGTAACTCAGGGTTAGTCATCAAGGGACTCACAAGCTGTGTCCGAATGCTCGCACACTGCATACTAATAGCATGCAATTTGAAGTACTGTGTAATATCACTATGCAAATTCTACTGAATGTAATTGTTTGAAGGTATGAGTATGCATACAATATGGATGAGAATGTTAAGCATGAAGTACAGTCACTGAAATTGGACCCGTAATTCTTCCTATGCCTTCTTGTTTCCATAGAAACAACCCAGAAGGGGACAGTTTCTACACAAGAAGACGGACAACAATTTAATGAAATAATACATTTATAAATCTGAGATGGAAAACAGCTATCTCTGAAAGTTCTTCTCATCTTAATAATGTCACATCCACTTACAAAAGTCGGACTGCATGCAGAAAGTCTTTAGATGTTGCACATTGAGGTTTTGCCACCACCACAAAAAGGAATATTTCAGATATAGCTACAGCACAACAAGCCGGCCTGGAAGTATGGAGTTGAATTTAAAAACTGATCAGATCCCAAACGATTCCATTGGAATCATAACTGTAATAAACAGGAATGGGCATTGAGAACAGGTTTCAACTTGAAATCATTTCAACAGAGTACCTTCAATGTCAGATGCCATGACAATTATTAATACCTCTAATAACTCTAATTAATACCTAATCTGAAACTCTGGAACATTACATTCTACACTTTCACATGGTATGTTTGAGGCAGTATTATTCTGCACCAAACAAAGGAAAATCAAGACGTTCTCTCTCTCTCTGCGTCTTCCTCATTCTCCCACGCTCTCTATCTCTCTCGAACTTTTGTCTTTTGCGAGTGCAGAGTGCGCCTCGGAGCCTTTGAAGTCTGCTGTAGAGATTGTTTGTGCGTGAAAGCTGGCTTTTCTCTTCATTGTTTGACATCACAGAATCTGTGAATGGTCTTGGCTTGAACAAAATATACACATATCATGTATAATATGCAATAGGTCTGGGAAATTGTTCAAATCTGATTAGTTTGCTTGCTACATGAGTCAAAATAAAATCATAAAAAGCCGTTGTGGTATTTTTGAGCAGTGGTCTTTTCACACAATGACAGTTTTTCATATGTGTTTTAAAATATGCTCAAGTATAATAAATCCATCACCTGTATCGGCAGTGGTTCTATGTAGTAGTAATAATAATGTACAGTGGGGTTCGAAAGTTTGGGCACCCCAGGTGAAAATTTGTATTGATGTGCATAAAGAAGCCAAGAAAAGACCTCCCAAAAAGGCATCAAATGACAGATTAGACCATCGTATTATATGTCACAAAAAGTTAGATTTTACTTCCATCATTTAAACTTACAAAAAAATTGTGTCTGCAAAAGTTTGGCCACCCTGCAGAGTTAATACGTTGTACTGCCTCCTTTGGCAAGTATCACAGCTTGGAAACGCTTCTTGTAGCCAGCCAAGAGTCTTTTGATTCTTGTTTGAGGTATCTTCACCCATTCTTCCTTCCAAAAGTCTTCCAGTTCTTAGATTTCCGGGCTGTCTGTCACGTGCTGCTCTTTTAGATTTTCAATTCTGTGGAGGTCAGGAGATTGTGAAGGCCATGGCAAAACCTTCAGTTTATGCCTCTTGATGTAATCCACTGTGGATTTTGAGGTGTGTTTAGGATCATTATCCATTTGTAGAAGCCATCCTCTCTTTAACTTCAGCTTTTTCACAGATGGCATCAAGTTAGCGTCCAAAATTTGCTGAAATTTCATTGAATCAATTTTTCCTTTTACTCGTGAAATGTTCCCTGTGCCAGTGACATTTCAACATTGCAATGCAACCCCAAAGCATGACTGATCCACCCCCATGCTTAACAGTTGGAGAGAGGTTCTTTTCATTAAATTCTGTGCCCTTTCTTCTCCAAACGTACCTTTGATCATTCCGGCCAAAAAGTTCTACTTCAACCTCATCGGTCCACATAACTTGTTTCCACAATGCATCAGATTTGTCTATATGTTCATTTGCAAACGCTGATTTTTGTGGTGAGGACATAGGTTTTCTTCTGATGACTCTTCCATGAAGACCATATCTGTACAAGTATCTCTTTATAGTGGAATGGTGTAGCACAACTCCAGTGTCTGCCAGGTCTTTCTGGATGGATCGTGCAGTCAAACGCTGTTCTGTCTGATATTTTTCTTGGTCTTCCAGATCTTGCTTTAACTTCCACTGTTCCTGATGACTGCCATTTCTATAGTTAATTCCAAACAGAAGATATTGGCATCTGAAAACGCTTTGCTATCTTCTTATAGCCTTCTCCTGCTTTGTGAGCGTCAACTATTTTCAGTTTCAGTTTTCTAGACAACTGCTTAGAAGAAGCCATGGTGCTGATTGTTGGGGCAAGGTCAGATGAGGCTGGGCATTTAAAACCTTAAGACTGACATCACCTGGTCTTTCCAGACAATGACTGAGAACAATCCATGACACTGTCAGGTCTCAGCTTTCCAAAGGGGATGGTGCATGCTAGAAACTCTGCAGGGTTCAAAACTTTTGCAGATGCCATTTTTTTTGTTTTCTGTTATTTTGAAAGGTACATGATGGAAATAAAATCTAACTTTTTGTGACATATTATACGAATGTCTAATCTGTCATTTGATGCCTTTTGGAGATTTGTCCATCTTTTCTTGGCTTCTTTATGCACATTAATAACATTTTTTACCTGGGATGGCCAAACGTTCGAACCCCACTGCTATGGCCTATGCTTCGTCTGCTTGTCTGACATGCCTGTAGTTTGTATCACAATAGAAAAAATTGATAATTCTTTCATAAATATAGGAATGAAGACTTCATGTTAAGTCTTCTATGTTGTTTTCTGTCTTGTTTTTCCTTGCACTGATGCACTTTGTTGCTCTGTGAAACAGTCGTGCCGCTTGAAGCTCGTTAAAATTAGACCTGGCTCTGACTCATACACCATCTTTCTCTCATGCTCACTTTCCAAAAATGAAGTGAAGTTTTTGATTGCCGGCTCTATAAAAAGAAAAGTGTAGTTGTTGGGTTTTTTCGCTCTGTGAGAAGAAAGCTGCGGCTTCTCTTCATTGTCTCTGACAGCTCAGTGTTCTGGCCTGAGCTTGATCGAGGGCATGTTTAGTTTCACTTCCTTCCTCTATTCCATTTCCTGATTTCCTGTGCATGTGAGGCTCACGGCTGGCGTTCAGCTGCTGGTGGGTTCAAAAATAATGTCCTCACTCTGAATCCACAGTTTGTAATCCTGTGTCATGGAAAACGAGGCAACAGTAGCCTTAACAAGTTCTGGGTGCCAGGGCAAGATTTCAGACACAACCTTAGTTGTGTGTCTGAAGTTGTTTGTGTGTTTCAACTGAATGTATCAATGGCTAGCCTGCTAGCTTGTTTTTAGCACCATTATGACACCCCCACAAGAGGCCCATGCTCTTGCTACCAATGTATACCACTGGGGTTGGAATGTATTTGCAGTCTTTTTTTGTAAAAACTGAGATTCAGCAGAACGTTAACCCAAATGTTTGAAACAGAAGGATGGAAAGACTGCATGCTGCATGTTTAACCACATGGTCGATTTGTTGCACCATCACAAGCAATACACGGTTCCTCTTACCGCTAAACCGCTGGTTTTCACGGAGTTTGACAAAAACAACTACTGATTATGTGGCATGTTCTCTGGTAGGAAAGCAAAATGCAGCAGACACTGTGGGTGTGCTGAGTCTAGACTGTGTAATTGGTTCATTACCGCTCTGTAAAACTAGGATCAAAGAGGGTGATTTTTTTTCAATTTAAACTGACCGTAAGCCCTTATCTTTGAGCTCTTCATTTTAAATATTATAGCAAAACTTGTCATGGACAGAGTAAACATACGCAGCCTATGCATCATTCTTCATCTTTCACCATGAGAGCACAGATCATTTAATCAGTAAATGGACTGATCCAAACTATGTCATAGTTTTACTTCTTTTTCCTGCCTATATGTAGTTTGCTGGCTCTCTGTTGCCCTTCCAAATAGAACTCACTCCCTATATAGCCCATACAAAACTGGTTAATGTTGCAGAATAAAAAGCAGCCCGCCCTGATGCCAACATCACACATGTGGAACCCCCGGAGCTTCTAATGCATTGTGCCTTAATTACGCCGCTAACACCAGCACAGTGGGCGAGCCCTTCAGGGCCCTTTATGTCCTCTGAGACAAGTCTATGGAGGCCAGGCAGACTCTTTGTTGCTCTGTCCCTTCACTGCCTTTGTCTTTCCATCGCATGGGTCCCATGGGTGAGTCCACAGTGGCGTCCCATGTGTTATCATTGGCCAATGATAAAGTAGCAGCCACGGCCCTCATGAATTATGCAGGATAAAAGGAAAGCAACTCCGCCCTCAGTTATGTAAATTTAACTTAGAGAAGGCTGCTCGTGGGTGGGAGGGGTGGTGGGTGACACCCTTGTTTAGGTGAACTGTTCACATAGAGGGAGTTGGTATCCAGCATCACATGGTGTGAAAGGGGAAGCCACGAGTCATGATCTACTGACACACAAATAAACTCATAAATTCCCTGAACAAATTATTACTATTCAAAATAATGATTTCCAAAGTTTATAAAAGGACACAGTAAAAATATTTAATGGGAAGTGGTGCACGTTACAATTTCTGTTGTTGTTTTTTGCAATAAACAAAAGACTAACTACTATAGCTGGTTTTCATTATAAAATTACAACTACTGTGGTTATTGCAGGCAAAGACACTAGCACAACCTAAAAACCTCAAACTTTATACGCTATACATTATATTTGGCAGATAACCTCTGGGAAATGCAGTTCAAAAACCTTTTAGTGAAAAAAGGCATTGGCACCAAGAACAGTGTTCCCACACACGTGCATTTGCACATGGACTTTGTAAATGTACAGGACTTTGCTTACGCCTACTACTACTGCTGCTAATTTATCCCTGTATGTAGCTTCATCACTGCCTTGTGTGAGTAAGCCATCCAGCCATGCATAAAACAAACTCTGCCTAAAAATAACCCAGTCTGGGCCAAGCCAAGCAACAAGCCTAAGTGTGGTTTACAACCTCTCTATGCATGGCAGCTTCGTTGTATGTTATAATGTCATGACTGACAGCAAACACTGACCTATTGACGACCCTAAATCAGTAATTGTATTGGTGCTAGCATAACTTCAACTGGACCAATACGCTTCTCCTCCTCCTCTCCCCAGTCTAGTTTTCCCAGAAATCCCAGAGTAATCAGATCCTTTGACAGTTGATTTACATTGCCATTGATGACATTAAAATCCTCAGTTTGGCTTGAATTGTCCACTCGACCTGTGTGCTCAAATTCAACAGCGGATACCAAATTAGATTATGAAAGAACAGTAACCGCATATCAAATAACCATCCCGCTGTAACATTGAGTTAGTTTTTTTTTCTTCCAGGAAATAAGCCTAATCCCTCTCTCCCCATCAACTGTGCAATACATACATAGTACTGATATTCATAGCTTTAATCAGTTTTGCATCAGACGCAGAGCATTAGGGCATCCATTACATAGAGATACTGTAGTGTGTGTGTGTGTGTTACTGCTACAGAGTCTATCTTTTCTAGAGCAGGTCTGCAGGCTCAGTAGGTGAGTGTCTACCTCACTGTTTGTTGACACCGAGCCAGACACCCAGATTGACTGTTATGAAGGGGAATATTAATCTGGCCGTGGCTCCGGCTGTCCTGTTATTGAAGCAGATGGTTTCAGACAAACAGGAGCCACGTGGCCCCAGCTCTCTATCTATCTATCTATCTATCTATCTATCTATCTATCTATCTATGTGGGATTCATGCAGTATTAGACTGAGTTAGTTGTAGTACAACATTAGTAACCAACCAACAATCCAAAACAACCAATCAGGAGATTGCAATTGCTGTTGTTCCGTCATATTGCCAGGTGTGTCAAACAAATACTTAATTAGCTTGAATGCTCATTAAAAATGTAAATATCTGATTATGTATACATGTTGTTAATTCTATGAGATAAATCCACTTTTCTGATTAGGATAGCCCACAACAAAGCCTCATCACCTCCTAACCTTTATCCCCTGTGTATATCGGCATCACCTATAGAGGGCAGATTGAGGAGTTCTGTGTACATGTATAACGGTTCAGTATTGTCCAACATTGTCCATGAGTAGGCTAACAGTTACGATAAGTAACTTAAACTACAGACTGAAGTAGAAGAATCGAAAAAAGTCAGTTTTTTGTCATTCTTGCTCACAGTACCTATGATATATAGGCTATATAGCACTAAGTCGTTCCCAATAGATGGCTACCAAATTCCGTTTACTTCTTTGGCCATTTAGTGTTTCCTTGCTCACTGTCAAAGCTACTTACGTCACAAATCAACAATTAAGTGCTCTCCACAGTGGCAAGGTTCAGCCTTTTTCTTCGGCGTACATACCACATACTATCATAGACTGGAGTAAAAAATAATTTCAATTTATATCATTTGTTGACCGTTTTCCACCCCTAAATTACGGTTCGCGAGTGGTGCCAACAACATCTTAAAAAAGTTGAGATTTTCTTAAAACCAAGTGCTAATTTGTATATTATGTTATGCCGAATTTGATATTAAGCTATCTTGATTTAAAATAGACATGAGTCATGTTCTAGCAGGATGTTATTTTCGCCGAGAAGCAAGAACACTTAATACTAGCATAGTTCGCATGATGTCTGGTTGCGCTCGCTCCAACGGGGCTTAGTTGTAGTTTGAGGACGGAGCGAGGAACAGATATTTTGTCTGCTCCGCAGTCCTTTCTTACCTGAGACATTTGCGGCCGGAGATTGATTTCCTTTAAGTTGATGGACTGGGGTCTCAGGTTGTTGAGCAGGTGGCAGAGGAGGACCCCATCCCGGAGAGTTTGAGCCAAATCAAATACCTGTGCAGATTCCCATGTAACCCGGTGGTTAGCTGGAAGCACCTTGCAGTTTATTAACCACAGCGAGCACTGCCTCCAATACTCCATCATTATTCTGACTTTAGCCTGACGAGCTTTAAGAGAATGTGTTCTTTTTAGCAAGTGAAACTGCTGACTGATCGCTAGTAGGCTAGTCTACGTCTTAAATCGTGTCCATGCTATATCCGCCAACTGTAAAACTAGATGGAAACGGAACTGGACCACGGCAGAGAGCAGCTGATGGATGACAGTCCGGTGTACTGAGGCTATGGATGAGAGGAAACCCTGCACTCTCCACACACACACACACCCACACATATACACACACACACACATACACACACTCTCTCTCTCTCTCTCTCTCTCTCTCTCTCTCTCTCTCTCTCTCTCTCTCTCTCTCTCTCTCTCTCTCTCGCTCTTCCCTCCCCCTCACCCAGTTCTTCACCTCTTCCGCCTGCTACCCATAGTCTCGTTACACTTTATGAAAATACAGAAAATAGATAACAAAAACTACAACCACACTCAATACTTTGCAAAGAACAAACCATTGACTGTTGTGGGGCAGAAAATCCATATTTTAAATTAGCCTAGCCAAATTACCTTGCTAATTTTTACAGCCAATATTATCATGCACCATGTCCAAGTCCCTCTCTGCATACAAATATCTCAGCTGCACGAGGGTAATAATGATAGGGCTTGTCAAGTTATGATTAAACAAACCAAAGTGCATGTCTGTGAGATAGAGACTCACGATACCCTTATGGTTTCCAAATAATTTGACCTTTCTATTAGATGTAATCATGGTTTATGACTAATAACACTTGATTTGACAATAATGAGGTGAGTTTAAATTGGTCTTTGAAAGCAACAGTCTATTTATTGCATTAAGTAAAAAGCTGTGAACTACAGTGGGGTTCGAAAGTTTTGGCACCCCAGGTAAAAATTTGTATTAATGTGCATAAAGAAGCCAAGAAAAGATGGAAAAATCTTCAAAAGGCATCAAATTAGACATTCGTAAAATATGTCACAAAAAGTTAGATTTTATTTCCATAATTTTAACTTTCAAAATAACAGAAAACAAAAAAAGCTTGGGCACCCTGCAGAGTTTATAGCATGCACCCTTTGGAAAGCTGAGACCTGGCAGTGTCATGGATTGTTCTCAGTCATCGTCTGGAAAGACCAGGTGATGTCAGACACTGGAGTTGTGGTACACCATTCCACTATGAAGAGATACTTGTACAGATATGGTCTTCATGGAAGAGTCATCAGTAGAAAACCTCTTCTACGTCCTCACCACAAAAATCAGCGTTTGAAGTTTTCAAATGAACATATAGACAAGCCTGATGCATTGTGGGAACAAGTTCTGTGGACCAATGAGGTTAAAATAGAACTTTTTGGCCGAAATGAGCAAAGGTACGTTTGGAGAAGAAAGGGCACAGAAATTAATGAAAAGAATCTCTGTCCAACTGTTAAGCATGGGGGTGGATCAATCATGCTTTGGGGTTGCATTGCAGCCAGTGGCACAGGGAACATTTCACAAGTAGAAGGAAAAATGGATTCAATAAAATTTCAACAAATTTTGGATGCTAACTTGATGCCATCTGTGAAAAAGCTGAATTTAAAGAGAGGATGGCGTCTACAAATGGATAATGATCCTAAACACACCTCAAAATCCACGGTGGATTACATCAAGAGGCGTAAACTGAAGGTTTTGCCATGGCCTTCACAATCTCCTGACCTCAACAGAATTGAAAATCTATGGATAAACCTTAAACGAGCAGTACGTGACAGACAGCCCAGAAATCTAAGAACTGGAAGACTTTTGGAAGAAAGAATGAGCGAAGATACCTCAAACTAGAATCAAAAGACTCTTGGCTGGCTACAAGAAGCGTTTCCAAGCTGTGATACTTGCCAAAGGGGGCAGTACAAGGTATTAACTCTGCAGGGTGCCCAAATTTTTACAGACGCCATTTTTTTGTTTTCTGTCATTTTGAAAGTGTAAATGATGGAAATAAAATCTAACTTTTTGTGACATATTATACGAATCTGTCATTTGATACCTTTTGGAGATTTTTCCATCTTTTCTTGGCTTCTTTATGTACATTAATACAAATTTTACCTGGGGTGCCCGACCTTTCGAACCCCACTGTATATAGTTATATTCATATCCTCTGGGATAACTTCTATAATCAATACTGTATTATATGCTCAAATGTAACAGTATCAATAAATGACAGGCAATGGGACACCTTTTGTTTGTACAGTATATATTTTATATATGTTTTTGCTTTGTATTCATATTTATTAATGAATGGCGGCAGGTTTGGGAGGAAATACTGTGGCTCCTGCAAATGCAGATGGTTACTGATTTTACAAATTAAAAACAAAAATGGTAGAGCAGGATTTAATAGTTTTGTAGCTGATCTAGTGTTATATTTAAAAAAACGTAACCACTGTACATTATGTGAGCGGTAATTCATGCTCCTGTCACATAATCTCTGTCTCTCACATACTGTCTTCTGATTTTTTTGCTTCTTTATTTACTAGTTGACATTTGGGTTTGTGGTGTTCAAACTCAGAGAAATGGAATTTTGAGATCATCGTGCTTCCTTTTTTTTTATCACCAAAAAAAAAGGATGTTGGATCATGGCATAGGTTTAGCAGGGATGGTTGTTTTTCATTGCATTTATCAACTGGAAAGAGACACAACAGCATAGCCATTTAGTCCCCGTTGCCTGCTTCTTATTTCTCCACAATCTGCGTCAGCCTATACAAATTATCTCCTCCGAAGCAATGTGATCACTTTCTACAATTAGGTTTCTTTCCTCCATCTAATAAAGCCATTTCAACTTCATAATTGCCTGCCATTGTTTCCTCTGTTTCGGAGTAATCAAACAGAACTACTTCTCTTTTACTACTTCCTTTCTAACATTATGGCAATACAGTATATCACCATGGCTTTTAATGCAATAACACAGTAATAATAATAAAACTTTATGGTTTGAGAACAAAGCTTATTTTTTGTTAACACCAATATATTTTTTTTACAAAGGAATGCCCTAAGAAAGAAGCAAATATGTGTTAAAACACAAATCTTCAACAAAGCATTAACATTAACATATTCTTCTTGCAAATGCATAAGCCATCTCACTAAGAATGTGATTGGAGAGGCTGAGCTTATATACAGTTTAGCCAAAGCTGAGTTGATCTTTTATTACTTCTGTGTGAATAAATGAGGGAACTCTCCTCAAGTTCTGCTGTATGCTGACTGCTCTGGTTCGACCTTTGAGCATTAAATGAAATATTTTAACCCTCATGTTGTCCTTGGCTTAAATTTGACCCATTTTCAGTTTTTTCATCACAAAAAAATGGGCCTTCGAAATAACCTTAAAATGTCAACATTAGAAATATCAAATAACTTTGGAAAAAACATTTTTTTAAAAAGCAACCAAAACATTGAAAAAGTGACAAAAATGAAAAAGCGCTAACTTTTTTTCATGGTTGACGGGAAGACAACACAAGGGTTAAATTGCTCACTGATGGGAATGGAAAGGATGTTGGGTCATGACAGTAGGCGCAAGCTGCCTTTGCTTCATCTTAACCAGGCGCCAGTAGATTATGTAGCAGAGGTGGGAGTGGGTCACACGCGCGTCTCAAGTCGCAAACAAGTCTCACGTCACTGTGGTGAACATCAAGCAAGTCATGAGTCAAGTCATACAACATGTCTGACCCTCTGTACTTATACTTACTTCATACTTCATACTCCTTTTTTTTTTACTTTTCTGTATTGATCCCCGGAGGGGAAATTACAATCTATTGCAGTTTACACATTTAAATCAGAGGTTTTGTTTTATTTAAAGGTCCCATGGCATTAAAATGTCACCTTATGAGCTTTTTGTAACACAATATGTGTTCCCCCAGCCTGCCTATGGTCCCCCAGTGGCTAGAAGTGGCGATAGGTGTAAACCGAGACCTGGGTATCCTACTCTGCCTTTGAAAAAATTAAAGCTCAGATGGGCCAAACTGGAATCGTGCTCCTTATGAGGTCATAAGGGGCAAGATTACCTCCCCTTTCTCTGCTTTGCCCGCCCAGAGAATTTGTCCCACCCATAAGAGAGAGACATCAGGGCTTTCAAATGAGCAAAGTGGCAGTTGGTCAAGGCCACACACCCCAGTCTCCACCTTGCCCCCCCCCTCTCCTCTTCCAAAGCTACAGACTCAGAAATGACATGTTACAGCTCTAGTGGCCGTAATTCTGCACCAAGGCTGAATTTTGGGAAATAGACTTCAGATATGGTATTAGGGGAACACTAAAGTCTGTATTTAAAGGCATCCAAAGAGCACCATGTCATGGGACCTTTAAAATATTACGACAATGGTCTCAGTCTGCTTACGTCTTATATTTTGACATTTTGTGGCAATCAAAACCGTTCCTTTTCAACTGTTTCTGTGTATAAGCATATTGCCTCAAAGAGACTAAAAGTCTGTAAAAAAGTTTATAAAATAAGGATATGTATCAGCCATGAAAATTGATTTAAACTATTGAAGTACAATGGTTTCATGCCATTATTGGCGTTCTTCCAGCATGGCTGTGGAATTATGAATCATATGGTATTTATTTATTATATTGATATTATCAAAGTAGTGCTTGTGAGTGAGTGTGACAATGATTGTCTTGTTTTGTTTTATTTTTACTGTGGACCCCAGGAAGAATAGCTGGTACTATGGTAACAACTAATGGGGATCCAAAATAAAAGAGGCTGACTTTTATGGAACACGCTATATATTGTTTTGTAAGTTGAACTAATCTGAATATCACACAAACCTAAAAATGTAACCTAAGAAAAACCTCAGCAAGACAAGACACAACATTAGCAAACAGACAAAAAAGCAAATATTACTTCATATTACATTTATAAAAAGTGAACTCCTGGGCACTTGGGTAGCTCAGCTGGTAGAGCGGGCGCCCATATATAGAGGTTTAGTCCTCGACGCAGCGGGCTGGGGTTTGACTCCGATCTGCGGCCCTTTGCTGCATGTCATTCCCCGTCTCTCTCCCCTTTCATCTCTTCAGCTGTCCTATCAAAATAAAGGACTAAAATGCCCAAAAATGTAATCTTAAAAACAAAAAGTAAAGTTTTTTTCAAGTCAAAGTCAAGACTCAAGTCTTGAAAACCATTGGCTGTGTCTCATTTTGCATACTTCCGTCAGTACACTGCTAATGTGCACTGACCACTTACTGCCGTAGTCTTTGATGGTGTGTATTGTCCCAAAATGAACACTTAAGTTAAAACACTTACTGGAAACGATGAGCGAACGTTTAGTGCGAGTAGGGTCCATTGTTCCACACAAATCCTTTCGACCGTTTTTAAGGGGGTCATCGGGGTACTTTCAGTACACTGACATTTTGCATTATCTACACTATGTACTTAAAACATAGTGTTTGAAGTGTGCAAGTAAGCGGTTTTAGACACAGCCCAAGTCAGAGTCAAGTTGATCAATGCAAGTCAAGTAAGTCTCAAGTCAAGTTGTGCGACTCGAGACCCCCACCTCAGTTAGGTAGCTTTATCGTTTGTGGCCAAACATACAGAGTTGCTGAGAGAATTTGGCCAAGAATGCTAAATAGTAGAACTCTCCCCTCTGTCACTTTCAAAGTATGCTCTTGAGTCCTGATGGAGCCAGGGGAGCTGCAAAATAAAGAGTACATGACTGCAGTGAGTAGTTTCCAGGCGTAAATGTGAAGCAAGAGAGTGCACCTGCAATAAAATTCAGACTGATATTCGTTTTTATTGACCCCTGTTGGGCAATTAGCACAACAAAAATCAAGAGCCTACATAAAGACTGTGGAGTAAATGGGATTAAATAAACATCTGAATCAGCATGTGCAAAAGGGGATTTAAGCAGCAGAGCAACACAACAGAAGGACGTGATAAATTTAGCATTCTAAATGTATTACAAAAATGTATGCATTACATAAAAAATACAGGAATGTAATCCAATATGTGAAAACTCTCCATTTAGCACATGGTGTGCCGGTAATCACATTAACAGTGCTACATGAGGCCGCTCTTACGGTATGTGCAGAAATGATGGAAGATAAGAAGAGAATAACAACACACCTTGAAGATTATTTCCCTTTTAGATAGAAATGGGATTCGCAGAGACGTTAAGCATTGCAGAGGAGGGACCCTTCCAGAAGAAGAGTGCATGTCAATGAATCATTTTGAGTATTTTTACATACAGAGACTGAACATAGGCCTCTGCAAATAATGCTGTGAAGATTAGTCTCTGGCATGTGAACACTTCTGTGATGTCTTCTTCGTATTTGTTCAGACGATTTGGATGAATGTCAGCAACGTTGACGCTCCTTTTCTTTTCTTCACCCACATTGTATTCAAATCAACACTGGTCAGGATTGGTGGGAGTTTGTGTGGCTGAGTTGTGAGCATCCAGCTTTGTTTTTCACTGGCTTTGCACACTGGATGCCATTGCTGGCATCGCGCAGATGACAGGAGAGGTGCCTCGCGGCCGGATGCTGGCATACCTCTTGACACCCTTCTCCTGTTTCAGCTTCCTCTCCCAGATGGGAAGGACAGCCATGCAGCCAGGCAATTATCAGCACTCCTCTGATTTATGCTGTACAAGGACTAAGGGGAAGCACACAAAAGTGTAACACGTTCATACATTTGGGAAATTGCAATACTCTGAACTTACACAGAATTGCCATAACCCAACAATCCCAAGACAGTTTATGATGTGTTTGTGCCATTTGATTCAAAACATGGTATTATTGCTTTAAATTTGACATCAAAGCACAGATGAGTGATATGCTTATATCTGGGTTATTTCACCTGGAATATGACCAGGATTAGAAGGTAATGACTAACCATGTGAGCTTTCCAAGAAACAGCGTGATTATGTCTGGGCACATATGGCAGATGTGATCTGACTGCCAGGGCTTTTTTTCCACTGTCCCAGCACATGCAGTGCTTCAATAATTAAATTAGAGATACAATGTTCCTTGAGTCATTGACGATAAGCAAAAACAAGAAGATGGCACACGATAAGAGGGTATCGGATGTAATAGAGGATATCAAAAATCAAAGATATCACAAAAAAGCAAGTATATAATACTCTGAATCATGAGGAGAATCTACAGCCAGCAGGTGTGTGTCGGTCCAGTGCACGGCAAAATGCTCTTTGAATGAAAGATTTTTGTTATTTTGGCATCCCATGAAGTATTTCAACATCTATTTAGATATATTGAAATGTTGTAAACATGGTCCTCAGTGGATGAAGATGTCATCAGGTAAAAATGTAACGGTTTCAAATATTTTGGTTATTGGACCAAAAATCTGCAAATTGGATGACTCAGCTGCACTAATTAACACTTAACACATATAGCAATATGCTAGCATGCTAAATCATGAACGAGGTAAACATTATACCTGCTGAGCACCAGCTTGTTAGCATTGTCATTGTTAGCATGTTAGCATACTGATGTTAGTATTTAAACATAAAGTACATTAAAGTGTGACACTGCAGGCCTTAAACTGAACCACACAATTGTGTCCAGGTCAACATACATGCCCTCTTTATTGTTATCTTTTAAGTTTTGGCAACAAATAGGAGAGTGGCATCCCCTCCACTCCCAACTGTCCTGCCAGATGACCAAAGCCCCCAAAGCTCAACAGCCCCCCCTAACATGTGGGCACTGCCACATTGTCCACACTCCATTAATATCCCCTTACAAATTCTACCAGGCTGTAACTCTTAGTTTCACCGTGCTCATTGTGTCACTTGATCTGGTAACAGTGGCTGATTTATTTGTGCAGCTCTTTTATCCGCTCTGTGAAGGGCATGTTACTTCCCTGCCAGAGAAAGCAAATGCTCTCCATTTCCTGCAGATCCGCACTATGAAGATTAATCTCTCAGCTATACCTGAGACTTAATGAATTTACATGAATTTAAAGGTCCCATATCATGCTTATTTTCAGGGGGTTTCTACTAGAACATGTTTACTTGCTCTAATGATCAAATAAACATAATTTTTCTCCTACTGTCTGTCTGAATATACTTGTATTCACCCTCTATCTTAAAGCTCTGTTTCAGCGGCTGTCTTTTTAAGCGCCCCTCTTGAAAGAAGCCCAGTCTGCTCTGATTGTTCAGCGTGTCCGGGGTTTCTGCATCTGTGCTCCCCGTGTCATTGGAGCCGGGGAATGACTGTAACAGGACTGTGGCTGCGCTTTCTACCTGTATAAAGTATAGTAGTATAGTCCAGACAGACTGTTTAAACTAGACACAGTTTCTGAATAAAGGCTGGGTGCTTTTCTCTGTGGAGTGAGCGTTTTGATACTTTCACAGTATTTATTTCACCTTGACCTAGGGCTGTAGTACTCAAGTCCAGTCTTGGACTTGGACTTGTCTCGGTCTCTGCCACTGGTCTTGCCAAATATGTCTTTTTTAGTCAACCAGCAGTGATGTTTGAAGTGGAGACACACATATCGTGCCTTTTCCCGGAGATCCTGGCTATTATTTTTAGGTATAAACCAACCATAGGGGTACACTCTGTAATACTGGCCACTTCTTTTCTACACTACATCTGGAGTGAAGCTATATTGTCATTTAGTTGCTCAAATGCGCAGTACTAGTACCTAGCAGTGGTAATAGTAGTGGATTGGTGTTTGTATCAGTTCCAACACCGCTATTGAGGTATCACCATGTATGTCATTCTGTTTTCTTTAGATTAGATTATATGATATCAAGGGGAATGGCTATATTTACAAATCCTGGGTGTTGTGACACTGTTTTTCCTTTTAGATCTGCAAATAAAAACCCAAAATGATTGTCTTGCCTTTTTGGACTCGGTCTTGACTTGGTCTCGACTAGTCCTGGTCTTGGACTTGTCTTGGACTCAACAAAGGTGGTCTTGACTACAACCCTGCCTCGACCTGCTTTATAGTAAAAAAAAAGACATGGAAATATCACTTTTTACAATGTGGGCCTTATACATGTGTTTAATTGGACGTTTTCTTCTAGAATGACTTCCTTAACAACAACAACAACAACAAGGTAACACTGAAGGCAGCCATAGCTGCTTTTGTTCATTGTTTTCTAACTGCTATTGATAACCTGACCCTAACCTTCTATTTTGCTGGTTTAGTAGGCCAGAAGAGAAATCAATGGCCTGGGACAAGTGCAGCCTGGCCAGGCCTTGCAGGGTTTTATCAGAGTTGGAACAGGGGGATCAGCTGGGGAACTGTCAGGATGGACTCAATGGAGTGGAAGATAGAGAGAGCATGACAAATTAAAATGACAAGAGAGTCTTTGAAAGCTATTTCATCAAATAGCAATGTGCCCACTGGTGTTGCATTAGAGTTTCTTCAACTCTAGTCCAGGCTTTTATACCTCTGTCTCACCACCTCCTCGGCCTCTCTCCACAATACATAACTGTTTTTCTCGGGTTGCCATTGGTGTATCCTTATCACTGGGCTGATGGTACCCTCCCCTTGTCAGAGAACTGACACTGGCACAAAGTTTTTCAACACTTCACGGGGTATGCTAAAGGTAAAGACGAGGCTCTAAGGTAAGCATGACCAAGGATGTATTTGTTTTTTATTGCCATCACATATGATTTAGCACTTCATTATGATGCACCATATTCTGAGCCAAATTACTGGGTTCTCTCTAAAGTAATAGTAAAAAATAGTAACTTATTTTTTCAAGAAGAAGAAATTCCCCAAAAATAACAACTTGATATACTTTGTTATATGTTTGTATTTTAGTTAGTGGCTACATTGGACCATTTACAACAATTGTGAGCTGTTTTTCTATTTCATTAAATGAAGCATTCATGTCAGGCAATCTTTGGTAAAGGTTGTGTTTTAATATACAATGAAACCCACACATTATTGTATGCCTTACTTGTGTCTGAAAATGAAAACAGATGGCCTTGACTTTGGCGGACAGAGCCATTGGGGCCATTATTGGGTCAGCAGCAGCAGATGCAGCAGGTAAGATAAACTGTGAGATACTGGTGCTGGGACTGGGTTAATTACAGCAAACAGGCTTTCCATATCTGCATCTTTCACTTTCCATATCTCAATAATTCATACTCCTACTGCATATTATGATGCTTTTGTGGAGCATCTACTGTTCCATGTCTATTTCTCACATTGCAAATGTTCATAAGAGGTTCTATATCCCATTAGCTTGGATCACACTATTTGTGGTTAAATACCTTTCACAGCGTTCTAGTGTTTGTGTTAGATGTTACACAATATGACATGTGTTGTTTCATTGTTTTCTTATGTGTTGCACACAAGCATTATCAATAGAATTATCCATAAGCAACATCTGTACATGCTGATAAAGTACAGGGGCAGTTCCTTAAATTGTTGACTTTACACATAATGTTATGATGTATAGGTTTTTGCAATAGTTTTACTGCTACAGTGAAGTTAAGGTAGCAAAGGTTATTGTTTATTTTAACTTCCACATTATTCTTACACTTTAATGATGCATAGAAAAGGGAGTAATTCCAAATGTTAGTTCCTCCTTGATGACTGCTTAATAGAATTATTATTATAATAATTCACACATCTATTTCCCTTTCCTTGTTGTCAGACTGTATACACAGTAGGTTATGTCAAACAAAACTATTGAATGTTCCACTATTTTTCTCCCTCTTTCGTGTGTGTGTGTGTGTGTGTGTGTGCGTGTGTGTGTGTGCGTTCCCCACCCATATAGCCCAGCCCATGCATTGGATCTACAATCCAGACAGGCTCAAAGAAGTTCTCTCTGATCTGGAGCCCTGTCCTGAGTTTCGGCCTCAGTCAGCCAATCCTTTTTACCGCAGGACGACGGGCGAGCAGACCTGCTACGGGGACCAGGCATATGTCCTGCTGGAGTCACTGAGCGAGTGTGGAGGTACTCCAACAGGCAGCACCTATGTTAACACATCATTCTCAGTGCCCGCCAACGTTACAGTAGATGTGTTTGCTTGCCAATACATTATTATTAAAGTTATCCCTGTCAAGATATTGTGATATTGTTACTGTTGGTAAAATTAAGACTATATTTCCCATACACCCTGGTGTTTCCTATGTTGCAATGATGTCCTGGACTATTTGTCTCTGAGTACTCTGACTTCCTGGGGTTACTTCCTGACTAGATTCCAGAATCGTCCAGCAAATAAATATGCTTAATATAACAGATACAGGCCATGTGTTAATTAGTTATCTTTACAGCCTTTGGTAAGATAAGTCAAAGAACGTTTCCTGTTTTGGGTGACACACCATCTTTAACAGATCACTTGCTTTTTAGTATGTACAGCATACAGGAGATTATGTCACATCACTGTGTGTTTAATCGTGAACTAACTTAATTTTTTTTTAAAAGCCACAGTATGTAATGTGTTGGCAGATGTAAATGTGGAAGACTTGACCAAGCGCATCTACAAGTTCTTTGGCCCAGGGACAGTGTACGATCTGCCTCTCAATGATCCTTACAGGAAGAAAGAAGGTACTGTTTGGCTTCTGTGTAAATTGTAAAGTTCATCAATCATCAACTTAACAGACCTAAATGAATGTTAGAGCCTCTGCTGTCTGATAACACTGTGCTTAATGTTGTTCCTACCAGCCGATGGGAAATTCCTCCTCTATTGAAATATTTTATACAGTCAGACTTCTCTGTTCCTAGTTGGTGTTCAGAGCGTTACATATTTTCTGCTTTATTACAGTCAGGATATCATAAAATTACAGTGCTACTGTAAATTACCATAACAGCAACGGGCATTCTGGGGTACAGTAAACTGCAGACAGCTTCATGGTCTTGGAATGTGAGAAGAGCTGTGTCATCATCATGGGCAGTAATAGGCATCATGACTAAGCAGAAAAGAAAAGAGCTCCACCTTCAACAGAAAGTTTTCCTCTCTTACATGTTTTGCCCTATAGTTATACTTCTCTAATTTTATTTTTACCATATGTATTATATCCAATGAATATGACACTGTCAAATAAAAAGGTATTCATTCTCCAATATAAAATAGCTGTTTGTTGCATTTGTTAGGTCCTAAAGCCATCCTCCCCATAGATGGCCCATGGAGAAACGGGAGCCTGAAAGCTTTCATCAGAAATGTGGATGCTGGCAAAGACGAAACTGGTATATTTTTAATTTATACTTTTTATTGATGGTTGGGAAATTACAATATTTTCACTTTGTTGTTAGAACACACTACAGACAGGCCCGAAGTACACACACATGCTCAGGTCTTAAACATGCACAAATAGAGAGATAGTGGAACTCCACCTCTCCAACTACCAGTCCACACTCAATACTTAGGTCCATACGGGGACTTGAACTGACGACCCTCCGGTTCCTCACACAAGCTACTGCCACCCAAGACGGATCATAAGTGCATGAAGACATCCCCATGCTTTTTCGGTGGTCGTAATCTCTGTATGTGTATGTGTTTTTGAGGCTGTGATAGGGACTGTCAGATGGACGGCGTCACTAAGCTGGCTCCGGTGGTGGCCATGTATGCTGGCCGACCTGAGATGCTGGAGAAGGTGGAGAAAGCCATACGGGTGACCCAGAACAACGACATGTGTGTTGCTGGGACACTGGCTGCAGCAAGGTAAGAGATAGTTCTGAAGAAGATAAGCTGGTCAAGCACCATAGTTAAACAATTATTTTGAAGGGAGTGAAGGGAGACTCCACCTTTGTGTTTTTCTGTTGAACTCTGTAAGGTTTTTGGAGCATTTCATTCTGAATGGTCCAGATCCAAATGCCCTAGATGCAGTTCTGGCCCAGCTGAATGACCCGAAGAGACAGAACCCTCAGGAGCTGGACCAGGCTGCCATTGGTAAGGCTACATGTGTGTCTTTTAAGCTTCATTCATTTCATAATACAAAGGAATAATTTGACATTATGACAGCACGCTTATTGGGAAATATGCGTATTATTATTTTCCTGCCAAAGTTAGATGAAAAGACCATAAAGGTCTGTTAAATATGAGGCTATAGCCGGGAGTTGATTAGCTTAGCTTAGCATGAAGACTGGAAGCAAGTGGGAACAGTTAGACTGGCCAACTCCAAAGCTAAAAAAAAAAAAGGTTTACCTACCGGCAGCTCTAAACACAAAAGTTGAAGGTTTTTTTTCATATTTCATATTAATTTCAGAACTGATTAAACAAACAAGATATACCGTGTGCATTAGTGAGTTTAATTCTGAACTAGCTTTCAGCACAATGATTAGTCCGAAAGAAAATGGCAAAATGAATTTGGATTAAGATTTAGATTAAGCTAACCAACTCCTGGCTCTGGCACCATACTTAAAGCTGCAGTATAGGTAGAAAACAAAGAATTTCAAGTAGAGTGAGACATCTTCCTGCATGTCTCCCACTCCCCTGTCTGTTGCCAAGTGAAATAACCTGGGATTGGCCAAAGTCCCTGGCTAGATTCTCTAAAGCTTGAATACAGAGCCAAGAAATCTAGTTCTTCTGTCGGATCTCTTGAATTATAATATGCGGTTTATTAAGCAATTTCTGCCCAAGGATGCAAAAAATGCACTGCCTACCACAGCTTTAACACAGGCATAAGGGCTGTGTCAGTCATCTAACTCGCCAAGGTGGTGAATACGTAAGATTCCCTAAACGTCCAACTGTTTATTGAAATATAATTTCAATGAGCAAACAAGGCATTGTTTTGTGAAAACCTGCAGTTGCTGCCGTAGCAGCCTGTACACTGCATTTTACAACGTATTCCATCAGGATGGATTTTCAGTACAAAGCAAGCACTATTCTCTCATCCTTCCTTAACCCTTGTGTTGTCTTCCCGTCGACCATGCAACTTTGTGTTTTTCTGGGTTGAAATTTCAACATCTTGTTTCTTCTTTTTCAACACTTTTTTTAACATTTTTTTCAATTTCTTTGTCACTTTTTTGGAGGTTTTTTTTATTATGTTTTTGTCACTTTTCAAAGTCATTGTCAAGTTTTTTTGTTGCTTTTTTCCTATGTTTTTTCCAATTTTTTGTCTGCTTTTTTAAAACAAGTTTTTGTCACCTTTGACAGTTTTTTTGATGAATGGTTTCGTCACTTTTTCCAACAAAATTATTTTTATATTATTTTTAATTTTTTTTTTTGTCATAGTTCTGATATAGAACGTTTTTGTAAATGGGTCAAATCTGACCAACAGGAGGGTTAAAACAAGAAGAGGAAGAGATAGGCAAAAGAGGTCTTGTGGGAAATGTGGTCAAAACTGGAAGAAACCCAAAATGCTTAGGGCATGAAAATGATTGTCCATAAAGGCATTATAACATTTGTCTTTCCAAATCAAAATATAATGTTACAGAATAGATGTTAGATGCATAATGTGTGTTATAACAATAAGCAGCCACAGCCCAAACAAAAAATGTCAGAAGCTCCAATTTTGAAACACTAAACAATGTATTTTTATCTCTCGTCCTGTATCTGGGCTGAAGCACATATCCACCAGGTGAAGGACAACCTGGCCAAGACATCCCAACAGCTCATACCTGCTGTGTTCACAAACACATGAGGTAAGCCAGTCGGTTGTAGCAGGATCCAGGTCTGCTGACGTGGTGTGGCTTGGGCTCCCTCCCTGTCAGTACATCCGCTAGTAGAGTCCTCCAGCCTTTGATCTTTTGACTAATGGTCTCCCTCCTCCTGCCTTTTCATCTTCCCCTTCCCGCTGACTTGAGTGTCTCAGGTTTTACATCGCAAAACGGTTGAGATGCTTAATGTACTTGTGAAGTCCTGCAGGCCTGTTCAAGTGCCTCCTACCTGTAATGACATTGAAAAAGCCAATCAGATTATGTACGGTGAATAACATAAGTAACTTGGTGGTAATATAAAAACCCTCGACGAGTCCTCTATATTTGATAGCTGATCTGTTACTGGATTATTTACCATGTCTCAATCTGCAACTAAGTCTGGGTTTGTGTGCAGCTTTGCCAGGTGCGTTCCAGGGAGCGCTTCATGGAGTCCTGAAGCTGAAACAGCTGGATGAAGCAGTCCGGGACACCATGCGCTGCGGGGGATGCACCGCTAGCCGAGCCTCCTTCATAGGAGCCTGTTTTGGGGCACAGGTACTGTAGGAAGGTGGCTCTCAGTCATATCAAATTGTCATAAGTCACCGATACGGTTTTGAATTTTTACTGGTGTAGTTGTATTGTTATTACTGCTTTAATGCCGTTCAGTAATTTTGTTGCCATCTGTTATGTATTTATCTGTGTTTTAAGCCCCCGACGTCTCCTTCCAGGTAGCGCTGCCCGAAAGGCACTAGGATTAGGCAGTGGTTATGGTTAAAGGTCCCATGTCATGAGAATTTCACTTTATGAGGTTTTTTTAACATTAATATTCGTCCCCCCAGTCTGCCTATGGTCCCCCAGTGGCTAAAAATTGTGATATGTGTAAACCGAGCCCTGGGTATCCTGCTCTGCCTTTGAGAAAAAGCAAGCTCAGATGGGCCAATCTGGAATCTAACCCCTTATGAGGTCATAATGAGGTCTCCCCTTTCTCTGCTTTGCCTGCCCAGAGAATTTGGCCCACCCATGAGAGAGAGACATCATGGCTTTCAACCGAGCAGTGTGTGGCAGTTGGTCAAGGCCACACCCCCAGTATTAGGGAACCACTAAGGCAAAAGCATCCAAAAACACCATCTATTAGTACCTTAAAGGTTAGGGTTATGGTTAGGGTTAGGTGCCTTAAGTCAACGATCACAGCGCTGCCTGGAAAGAGACATTGCGGGCTTAAAACACCATCAAGCCTCTTATTTCGGCTTCTCTTTTTCATTGTAACGTACACTGGGAAAGTTGAATGGTGATTTTACACTTTAAATACAATTTAATTGATTGATTGATTATCGGTGAAAATCAGTAGGAGTTGAAAATGCGATCAGAAATGTGTTTTTAAAAACTCTTTACACATTTTTACACACTGAGAAAAAAAATTGTTTCATTTTGCTATTCAATATATGCTCTAATACATGTGTCCAAATCATGTGGAACAGCACAACAACAATGCTAAGCTAGTGCACTATACTTATCCTTGTCACAAAATCAATCAACAGTGCAAAGACTTGTCTTCATGGTTCAAATATATAATTTAGCATATAGTTGGAACTCTTGTGATGAGTGTGGCAGTGAGAGCTTTGTGCTGCCTGTGATGCTTTCAGCTGTCATCTTGATGTGTTCTCAGATTGGTCTCCAGGGAATCCCAGAGTCTTGGAGGAAGAGGACACTCAGATACCCTCTGCTGCTGGAGCTAGCCAAAAAAGTGGTCCAAAAAAGTCAGCAATTGTAGTTTGTCGCTTTGATTTTTGCCCTAAATAAAATTGTTTTATCTGCTATCAAGTATTTATGGAGCGCTGGATAATCAAAAGCTATTTTAGAAGACCTTCTCAAGTTGCACATGTACTCTGACATGACGATCCATGACAGTCGCATTCAAAAGTCTTGTACTGAATGAAACTCGAATCCTTTTACTCTGTCAAAGCTGCATCATGTAAGAAATTGAAAGTCTGTGTGAAGTGTGTATGTTGTGCTGAGGACATGGAGTATATTTATCCTCAGCAGCTGCATTGTACCCTAGGAAACCGTCTCAAATAAAGACCCTTTATATGTCACCAACATACATGTCTGCATTGTTCCATTAACTCTTTGCTGCAACAGTTGAGATTTCCTAATCTCTGGAAACATGCTTTGCCTTGATGAGAATTTAATTTAGCTGAAGTTCAGTTTCTTTCAGTTTTTTTTCTGTAATGGTGAAGTGAAAGAGCAGATACACATAGATTAACTACTGGAACAACCAGACTGCAACCAATTCCTCCCTCCAAGGAGCTGTTCTGCCTTCCTGAAAGTGCTGACTTCCATATTCACGTGTTTAAAGCACCAGCCCCAACAATTCTGAAAGTTAGCCAACCATAAAGCAAAGCCAAAGACTTAATATCTTTGACATAGTGTGGTTATTTTAAAAAATGCAGTGTGTAGTCTACATTTGCTGTTTAACAGCGTTTTCAAAAATGATAAATAGGCAATAGGTCAAGCATGTTCAAGACTGAAAAGCTTAACGTTGTAAATCAATACCTTCATGTAAACTGGTATTACATGATATCTTGGCAGAGCAATAAGAAACTGTGTGATGGGAAAACCCCACAGTATTGTGAGGCCCAAACGCAACAAAAAGTGTGGCAGAAACCTCGGAGCCATCGTTTAGCTGATGTTGTAGCTGACGGTGCGTTGGTAGCCCGCGGGAGGGAAGTCATTTGATTTTTCTCTCTGCCTGACTTCCTCCCACACAGCAGGTAGCAGGCTATGTCTGGCATAATTACAACCAGACCTGAAGAGTGTTTTTGTTTTTCCTAAAGCTGCCAAAGTCCGCTTCCTCAGGACAGTTTTTGAGAGAGAGGGGGTTGCAGAAGATATTATGTTGTAGAAGTAGCCTATTCTCCTCATTGCAAATAACATGTACGTGCTGAACCTGTATCATGGTGGTATAAAACAGACAATATTCTAAAAGGGGTCGGCGGGGGGGTGGTGGGGGGGGTGTTCTCTCCAAGCAATTTGTCCTTTACTTTCAGCCATGGCCCATGACTGGCGCTAATAACAAAATGCATAACTTATGAGGTCAGACGAACCTCCCTCCTCCTCCTTTGCATAGAAGTAATGGTTATGCATTACTTCTATGCAAAGGAGCCTTTGCATAGAAGTATCATTATTGAAATTGTTGGTGTTCCTGTTTATGGTGGGAGGGAGCAGCATCCAGGCTGCTAGAGGCTTCAGCATGATATTCAGGAAAAAAACATTAATTCTTCTAATACAGTGCCTATAGGAAATCATCACACCCTTTTGAAATAGTCACTTTTTTGTCTTACAGCCTGAAATCAAAACCAGTTAAAAATTAAAATAAATGTTCCAGCTTTTTTTTCACATTCTGCATAACAACATTCAACTAACAAAAAGGCAATGGTTCTGAAACATAATAAGAAAATAAAACTAGAATAAGAGTTGGAAAAGTCATCAGTCCCATGATGTAATACTTGGTAGAGCCTCCTTTAGCTTTACTTACCGCCATCAGTCTGTTTGGATATGTCTCTATTAGCCTTGCACACCTAGATTAGGGAATATTTGCCCATTCTTCCTTGCAGAATTGTTCGAGTTCAGTCAAATTTCGTGGTGAGCAGCAATTGACTGCTGTCTTCAAGTCCATCCACAGATTTTTAAATTGGATTTAGGTCAGGGCTCGGCCACTCAAGGACGTTCAACTTCTTATCCTTAAGCCGCTGCATACTTTTTTTGGTGTTGTGTTTAGGGTCGTTGTTGTGCTGGAAGGTGAACCACCTGCCCATGTTCAGCTGTTTAGCAGAGGGCCGCAGGTTTTCTTCAAGAATTTCAGTGTACTTGGCAGCATCCATTTTCCCTTTAATCCTGACCAATTGCCCAGTCCCTGCTGAAGAGAAACATCCCCCACAACATAATGTTGCCACCACCACGCGTCACAGTAGGTATGGTGTGTTTTGGGTGGTGTGCTGTGTTTGGTTTTCACCAAACATAACGCTGGCAGTTCAGTCCAAAATGTTCAGTCTTGGTCTCATCTGACCATAAAACCTTTTTCCACATGGCATTAGAACCTTCCATATGTTTCATTGCAAAGCACAAACGAGACTCTGTTTCAGAAGAGGCTTCTTTCTTGCCACTTGGCCATACAGGGCAGCTTAGTGTAAAGCTTGTGAGATTGTTGTTACATGCACAGACTGACCAATCTCAGCCATAAAAACTTGTAAGTCCTTCAAAGTTGTCATTAGCCTCTTGGTAGCTTCCCTGATCAATGTCCTCCTGGCTCGGCCATCCAGTTTGGAGGGACGGCCCAATCTAGGCAACGTGTTGGTGGTGCTATAAGCTTTCCACTTCTTAATAATGCTCTGAATGGTACTCAGAGGGATGGTTAAAGCCTTTGGAATCTTTTTGTATCCTTCTCCTAACTTGTACCTTTACACAACTTTATCCCGGAGCCCTTTTGAAAGCACTTTTCCAACCATGGTGTATGGAATCATCATGGAACAGTCGGTTTTATTAGGAAGGAATCAAAATCACTACAATAGATGTCAGGTGGGCGGCAGTTAGTATGGTGTGAGATCTGGAAATGAACTGGTTGTACCTGAGTAAGTTTATAATGATTACTTAAGGGGCTAATCACTTGTCCAAACCAGGTATTTTACTAATTACATTTGAATAATTGTTCAGAATGTTTTAAAATGTTATTTTCACTTTGACGTGTTTTAATGTGTAAATACATCTGAAAATAGTTTGATTTAATTTATTTTAATTTCCAGGGTGTAATGTGACAAAAAGTCAAAAAAATGATCTACGGATATGATACCTCCCTGTCAAAGATTCATTCTGTGTTTTTATATTAGTACAAATCCGCTTGCCTCTGCACTCTTAAATAATGCATCAAATTGTATGTTGTGTCTCGCATTATGCAGATAAAAGTCGCTTCTTACAAGCCCATAGTGAAAACTACGTAATAAACAGCAACACTTACTACACTAACATTTACTAACGCCAATTAAAGTTTCAGTTTATGGACATTCATTTTTATTATTGACAACTTTCCCATAATCTCGTGTGTCGAAATGCGTCTGCGCGAGATTTTCCTCACAGCTGTCAGCATCAGAAACGGGTGGAGACGTGAACTATCTTGTCCTGTACACTATCTTTGTCAGGCTCAACAGCTGGGTGGAACTCCGACAAAAAGTTGCTTCAATGACATTTTATATAGGGATGGCAGCTTGACTGTGAGACAAGCAAATTGTTGTATAAAGTGTTTATTTCCCCCGCGGTGCCATGGATTTTAATGTTAAGCGGTTAGCTGCAGATGCGGGTACTTTCCTCAGCCGCGCTGTGCAAGTAAGTTTGAACGTCTAACGTCAGTTCGTGGAAGTTGTTGCTAACCAACGTTAGCTGCTAGCTCAAGTGACGTTAGTCGGGTTAGCGTTAGCTCGCATGCTAAACAGCTAACGCTACCGTGTTGCTAAGTACCCCGTTGAGAGACATTTCTATAACGTTATCCTTCAAAGTTGGCTGGAGTTAGCTACACTACAGAGTGTTTTCAAACAGTAACGTTAGCTGCGAGACCACAGCCTCTATTGTAGCTAACGTCACACTTTACATTTGTTCAACCTAACTATCAAAGCAGGCCTCAGGAACCATTAGATAGAGGTATCAACATTAGCTAAGCAGATAATGTTTATTTTGTAAGTTAGTCCGTCCAGCTGGCTCACTTTAGTGCCTTCCACCAAACATGCCTCGCATAACACCTCAGCCTTTAACTATTTAAAGTTTCCAGGCGACACTAGCTAGCTATGTGTGCACACTTTAACCGGATATTTTCGTTCTCAGTTTACAGAAGAGAAACTTGGCCAGGCTGAAAAGACAGAGTTGGATGCCCATTTGGAGAACCTATTGGTCAGAGCTGAGAACACCAAGCAATGGACAGAAAGGATTATGAAGCAGACAGAAGTCTTACTACAGCCCAACCCAAGTAAGACCACTGTTCACTATGTGATGAGTTTGACTCAACTGACAAACAAAATGCTGACATCATACTGGAAAAAGGGTTCCAGCAGAGCTGTGTAGGGCAGGTACCCGCTCCATGTTCCTCTCTCTGAGGAGAAAGTCCCCAAACCACATGTATAGATCTGCAATGCCACTCTATAAATGTTGTGGTAGATTCATTATAATGGTGATCCACCCACAAATGCTTCACTTTTGTACATCAGCTATTTCTGCTCTATTATCTGAATAATATCAGCTCTGAAAGTTGATATCTGGTTAACATATATGTGTTGACAAATGATAGCAGCTGCACTGAAGAGTAGCTGAATGATTCCAAAAAATGCCTGAATGAAGGAGTCGTACATACATTGCCAGTAAGATAAACGATGCTTAGCGTCTCTGAGATGTTGTTTGACATACATCAGCAGGTAGGGTGTCTGTGAAGTCTGTAAGCTCAGCTGTGCATCCTCCTCCGTTCACACTGTGATGCCATATTGCTGTAGCACAACTAACCCAACAGACAGACCAGCTGCTGGTTGCAGTCTTGTGTAACAGTCCTATATTGTAAACTGGATTTGTTCAACTTGTTTTATGCATCCTTACAACATACCACATACATTCTGACTGTCAGTGTTCATCCACGTGATGGTCACAGTTGTAATCATGAAAGCTTCAGTTTTAATTTGCAAACGTAAGGCAGGCTGTTTAGACGTACTGTTCTAAATTCTCTGCCTGCATTCGGCTACCTCACTGTAGTCTTATGACTTTGTAATTAAGTTTTCTCGTTGCAATCTGCAGATGTCCGGCTAGAAGAATTTGTGTACGAGAAACTGGAGAAAAAAAAAAAGCCCCAACGCGAATGAACAACCATGAGCTGCTGGGCCAGTCCATGATCGAGTCAGGAAGTGAATTTGGTCCTGGCACTGCCTACGGTGAGTAATACGGGGACTTATAGGAACATCTAGCCCCTGCAGAATTCTGGGAAACTGAGGTTGTGGCTCATTTACCATTAATAGTTTTTTTTTTAATTTTTTTAGCTGATTCCTGACGCACTCAGTCCTCCCCTACAATATTGCGTAATTCAAGGGTGTATAAAATGGTTGAAAGTAGGGCTGCACGATATGAGTAAAATATCTAATTGTGATTATTTTGACTGATACGATTCATGATATTGGAGGGAATGATCATTTTTGTATCATTCTCATTGTCACTTGAAGTATATTAAAAGTAAACATTTTTTAAATGATTACAGTGTGAATGTTATTTTTTTGCAAAGATCTGTATCAAACAGATTTTTTTTCTTCAGTCTTTAGAATATGATTTGTAAGCCGGGACGTCTGCATAGCACCCCAATACTTCATTCAGAATAGTCTGACACATTTTTTCCCTTGAACAAATGTTGCATCCCCTGCTATTTGGATATTGCACTACTCCATATTGCAATTTCAATAAAATTGTGATTAATAGTGCAGCCCTATTTGAAAGCTTTTAGTTAAGATTTAGTTACTGGGCAAGCTTGCGTATTCTAGTATTCTGTCTACTGTATACTTTGAGTAGGTTTTGTTGTGGAGAACATTTGAACCCCACTCTTCTGTTATGATTTCTAACATCTGCATCATCCCCCCGCCACAGTCTTTCATGTCATTACTGAGTCGCAGCCGTGGCTTCTGGCAACTTTTGAACTCCAGTACTTTGTACGTTTCCACAGGCCATAAGCTGTGTTTGTGCTGCTGACCATTGTAGGAAATGCTTTGATAAAATGTGGTGAGACGGAGAAGCAGATTGGTGGGGCAGAGCGGGAGTTAATCCAAAGTGCTGCCATCAACTTCCTGACACCGTTCCGAAACTTTCTAGAGGGCGACTTCAAAACCATCCTGGTGAGTTGGACTGCTGGCTACAGGTCTAGAATCACTTTCCCTTTTCACTGAACTTTTATCCGGAACTTGACCCTCAGCACTATTGGTTGTAGAAACGCATCAGGTGGGTCTGGCTTCTCTGGAATTTCAAAGACCGACTGCCTTGGCGGCTCCTTCAGAATATGATCTGATATTTTATGAATATAGTTCACTGAAAGGTGTTTCTGAAAGCATTTTAAGCGAGAAACAGGCCATGCAGTTGCTGAATCTGCCTTCATTTCGGATCAAAAAAGGTCAGTTTAAAAGATTTTTGTCAGATTTTGAGAGGTGTTAGTCTCTCGTCCCGCTCTGCATTTCCGGGTTAGCACTGCACCAATCACATTGGCCACTGTCCGATGGCCGATTATTGGGTTGGTGTGTCAGCGCCATTACAATCATCACTTTTGTTTTCTTTGATCTGGCTTTGATCAGCCCTGTTGAGTTGCAGTTAAGTTTTTGTTAATGCAACCTTCCTGTCACTGAGAATTAAAGCTTTTCTCCGGCTGACCATTGGAATGCTTTTCTAGAACAGCAGCTACAGCATACGATCGCTTTTAGTCAACCCAAAGTTAGCAACTGCTGACTTCAATGAATGAAGACGGCCTTTGTAAAGATATGGACGTTCAGACACTTTGTTACCAAATGAGTTTTAAATATTACAGAGAGGAGTGTTGAAAGAAAAAAAAACAGTGATATGGTTAGAAGAGGAAACCTCAGACGTCAGATATTTAGGAGTATATTCTCTAGCAGCTGGCAGCCCACTCACTCTACATCTCTCCATTAGTGCATGTATAGGTCCTGAGCATGTGTGTGAATTTCAGGCTTGTGTGTAATTACTAACAAAGTGTGTACACAGAGTGTTAATTGTAATTTCCCCAATGGGGATTAATAAACCAATTAAATTTAACTGTTTGATATAGATGTAATCAGCACAATGAGACCTTGCATCAAATTCCTTCAAACACCCTGCCCAATAAACATGTGGTTCTGCTAAGAACGTTATTAAAGTGAGTGAAGTGGGTGATGGCCACAAATGCACACCAATTATCTCATGTGCAAGACAATTGTGACAGTAAAGGACGGTGTTGAACAAACCGAAGAATTCAAATTGTTGAGGGTTTTATTGTGTTTTGTGATTTGTGTTCAGAAAGAAAGGAAGCTACTGCAGGTCAAACGTTTGGATTTGGATGCAGCCAAAACCAGGCTAAAGAAAGCCAGGATGACTGATGCTAGAGCTGCAGTAAGTACACACACACACACACACACACACACACACCAGGGGTGTGATTCTTCCAGATACCAATTATTTTTTTGTAGGGGGGTTGGGGTGTGTGCAAGGCACGGGTTGCGTATTGGTAAATATGACGGCTCACCCCTGTCAACGTTTTTTGTGCCTCTGATTCATGTCTTGATGTCACTCCGCAAGTAGTCCATTCATTTGTCATGATGGAACTACATTCAAAGCCGAGCTCCACCAAAGAGCCTGCAATCGTTGGCGGAAGGTTATCTGATGTGTTCTAAGGATTTTGAACGTGTGTGGGCGAACAATTTCTTTCTTAGCTGAAGCTGACAACGGGACATTACTTTAATTTTATTTTATGTTGGCAAGGCAAGCTGGAGCGATGTACAGATGACATTGAGAAGTTGCAGTGAGGAATATTTTAAGAGCATAATTTTCGGCAGTGCAGAGAGGTAGATAGGGTCCACACTAACTTGAGCCTGGAAAAAGATCTCTACAGTGAACAGATGTGAGTAACGTACGTTACACAGGCTGGCTGCAGCACGGAGTCTAGGATTGATAGATTAAAGCAGGGGATAGACATGTTGAGAAACACCTAATTAATAAATTAATAACACTTATTAATTTTGCGGATTGTGAAGCGGCGATATTCACGCCAGAGTCTTCGCGTTCCAACATACATTTTTTTTATTAAGTATCTTTAAGGCATTTGGACCTTTAAACATGACAATGACTAAGACAAATAGCTTAAAAAACTACATGTAGTAAAACACATGATTTCATAAAAACATCATGTGAAATTGTATGCATACAATACCTTGGCCACTATTTCTGTTCTTTCCTTTTCACCTAAAACAGTTAATTTTATTATGTGGTGCGAATGACATTTTTCCTCAGGTATTTGGAGAAACAAAAAATCTGTAAATTCTCATAGTATGGTCTTTGCCACTATTAGTTGTTGTTTCCAGACAGAGTGAAGAAGATATTCAGATAGATAAAAATCTGTTTAAAGAGGTTTCATTTTGCATAAAAACCTACAAACTAAAGTGCCTGTATTTACTAAATCCCCCATCACCGGTACTGTTATTACGTGCGTGCTGAATGTGCAGATGCATTCAGTAACTCTGAGCCTTTGACTGACCACAAAGTTAAAGGAAAACTTCTCAAAAGAAAAATAAACGGTATATACAGTAGCCTTCCTAAAAAGATACTGGTAGGTTGTTTTTCAGTCTGCACTGTTTGCACTGTATTTCATTAAATGTATATAGTGTGTGTGTGTGGCTGCATGCTGTCGCCGCGTCATGGTTGCGCCATATTTGTTTCCTGTTTTTTTTGTCCTTTGCCAATCACACCTATGACACACACTCATAAATACAAACACACACCTCCACCCAACACACACACACACACACACTATCATTGTCAATGCAACACTGTCATTTTTTTTGCATCTGGACATCTTCCGGTCATTTTAATGCTGATTAGAAAACAGTGAATTCAGCTTTCTCTAAAATCATTAGCCAATTTCCCTTCAGAGGAAGAAAAGCTGCTCCCCACTGTGCCCCCGTCTGAAGTCACTCAAGTCATAACTGCCACACCAACGTTACACAACATAAAGCTGATCATTTTATCTCTTTTGACTCGCATACGGTCACATGAGCAGCTATGGGAAGTTTAGACTTCCCTTATTTCTGGACAGTTGTTTTCTTCAGACGGTGTCCCTGTTTTCTTCTGACATCTGTGTTCAACATCTCTTTTTCTTTGGCATACCTGGGCTCCACACTTTACTCTAGAGGCACAGACGGAAGTTAACACGCACAGTTATTTAGAATTTTCTTTTTATAAATAACATAAATGCATCTCATTTAACATTGAACATGCAGTATTCATAAGACTCATGGGCAAACCGTTTGATGCCTAAGGAATACTTGGTCCCTAACAAAGGACAGCAATGTTTTTGTGGGGCTCAAATACAAACTGCAGTCTTGCAATTAAAAACATAATCAGGCTTTTGGAGATAGGAATTTATCCTTTCAAACATCTTAGTGAACCTATTTACTTTAACCTTCCTGTTGTCCCTGGGTCAAATTTGACCCATTTTCAAAGTTTCTGCATCAGACATACAGGTTACTTAAATCAAAATTGCCTCAAAAATACCATGGATGCTTCCATACAACGCTTTTTGCAAGTGAAATGAAGGATTGGATCATTACTCTCATTGAATTGTGGGGGTTTTATTCAACTTCAAAGCATTTGAAAATAAATCAAAATGGTGGAACAGTTTCCTGACTAAACGTTGACATATACCAGTCTGTGATCTACGCCACATCCTCTGATTTAAATTATTAGTCACAATATTTAATAATTCATGTGCTTTTTTTAAACTCAGAAAGGAGGTATAAGTTAATATTAATGAGGTTTATTGACCAGGAATTCCAGCAATAAGTGTAACACTAGTGGTAATAGGTTGGAATGAAGTTGGCTAAGAAGATATAATGCAGAATGGGGTGATAATTTATACTTTACAGACAAAACAGGAGGACAACAGGAAACAGGAAAAGTTACTCAAGGCATAGTATAACTAAAAATGAAAAGAGAAGAGAAGGCAGAAACGGTTTTGAGTCGCAGCCTAATGCCATTGTAGCAAAAATAATAATGTTACAGACCCATGAGAGGTAATTAAAAAGAATAAATAGTAAAATTTATTGCACAGTCGCATTATTACTGCTATGTCTGTCTGTCTGTGCCCGTAAGATAACAGACGACACAAACTAAGTTGCTGATATTCTACAACTACTAGAAGCAGGATCACTAAACAGTACAGTGTAACGTCAGCCTCATGGAGGGTCATTAAAACACAACACACACCAGCAAAGCTATTTGGCTGCCGTCTTCAGAGCATGTAGAGTAAATGAGTGGCTTTTTGGGCCCAATTTTCTGCAGACGCTTAAAGAAGCCATTTAACTGAGACCCAGTGAGCCTCATTTCCATCCAATTTAAATAACAATTATTTTATTCAGAGCCTAGTTCTCCCTGTGGCATCTTAACACGGTCCATATGACCGTAAATGTAAATGTACAGTATGTTGATAAGTGAATTAGTTTACTCTTGGAAGAGAACCTAAGTAAAGGAGATTTCGATTGTAGTCTGTGCTGGTAATATTAATGTTTTGATTTTGTTGAAGCATGCCACCGTTCCCCCCCCCTCAACATAACCACACACACACAAACACAAACTCAGAGTGTGTGAGGATGTGTAGTGTTGGCTGCAGCAGCTGTAGCTCTAACTACTGTGTCACTGTTTTCAAAAAACGCAAAGCAGCAGATGTGAGCAGAGGAAGTGACAGAGGTGAGTGGAATGTTGGAGCCATCTTTGAATTGAACACACACCCACCCACCCACACACACACACACACACACACACACACACCAACTAAACCCCTTGGTAGCAGTGTCAACAGCTGCTGTCTGTAGCTTTCGCTATCTCCTCCATGAAACAGACTGTCGTACCTTTGGAAAAAACTTAAGATTCTTGGAGACGAGTCCTACAAGAACCAAACACTGTAGATGTTCTCTCTGTGGCTCTAATGTAAGCTGTAGAGAGTTCAGGACAGTGCGGCCATTGTCCCGGTCAGTCTCGTCTCCAAACCATATGTTTATTAGACTTGTTAGCAAGTCTCAACAAGCCATTGTTCCACAGATCTCATATTGGCTTATTATGAGGAAAAGGGAACAGAAACATCATGTTCAGATGTTGTCCTTTTTCCTGGCCTCTGACTTCCCTGGTCTGGGCCCACTCAACACATATGTCATACGCACATATTCAGCCTCTGGCATCATTTTCTCATTTGGTTGATTGAACTGTTCATCTGATTTTTTTAATTTTTTTTTCCATTTCCTTGGGACTAACTGATAAATGTTGATTTTACAGTTTACATCAATTTGATCATTCCCATGCCAAAGAGATAAAACAATTGTATTTGATGTTTCCTTTTGAAGAAGGAAACGCTTTATTTAAATACAGATAATATTGCATATCAGAGGTGGCAACATACTGGCTTCCGTTTCAAAAAGAGGATATCAGCATACTAATTTGTTAGTCTGAGGCTTATTCACTCTCATTTTTAAATTGTGTGCAAGTCTTTTGGTCTGTTAAGCTTGGTTTTGGTCGTTGGGATCATCATCATTTCTCCAACTGAGATACATATGTCTGTATAGTGATGTGTTATACTCTGAAATCTAGTTTTGCTTCTTCATTCTCAGGCAGAGCAGGAATTGAGGATGACCCAGAGTGAGTTTGACCGGCAGGCAGAGATCACCCGCCTGCTGCTAGAAGGCGTCAGCAGCACCCACGTAGGTAGCCCGGTTAAGCCCAGCACACCCTCCAGCTTCTCAGGCTTATGCTTTAATAATGATTAATGATCATTCAATCATGAAACAAATGGCATTAAATCAAACTTTGTAGCTTTTTTTTTTTTTTAACATGCTGTTGCAACAACTAGTAACGTTAGAAAAACTACAACACCACACCGGATCTAGCTAGACCGGAAACAAAACAACAGACACACCGCACACGCCGTTTGGGCTTGCGAGCCGGCCAAAGAGTAGTAACGTTACTTTTTGAGTGGATGGCGAGTGCGAGACGCTGAAATGGACGCTAAGAAGATTCTGAATGGAAAGTTGACTTTTTAAAAGTTGCCAAATGGTTCCATTGACGAGACCAAAGTGATCTGTGTGTTTTGTCGTTGACCGAGCTATCACCGCAGCACGTCCAGTCTGAAATACCACTTGATGGCCAAGCACACAGCTGATGCCAATTCTCCCCCCCCCCCCCGTGAAAGTATTTGTTCACCCTGTTATTGATGGACAGTGTTACACTGTGTGAGAGATTATTTGCTCCAAGTGAGAATGTTACGTGTGAAGTTGAACACTACAGTAAGTAGGCTTCATGCCAATGTTGTTTTCAATAAAACACATTTGCACAAAGAAAGCTGATCCACTTTTCCATAACAAAATAATTTGACAGAAAGAAATCGAGGGACATTTAGAATAGATAAAAATGTGTGAATAATTGCGCGTCAACTATAACATTAATGCAATTTATCGCGATTAAATATTTTAATCGTTTGACAGCACTAATTAAAACAAACCTAGTTAGGCTCCTTGTGTAAACCTTGAGTTTAACAAGTGAAAAGTTTGATAGAAACTGGTGAAGCTTTCAATATTATTCTCTTCCATCTCTCCTTGTGCATTGCCAGGCACACCACCTCCGCTGCTTGAATGACTTTGTGGAGGCCCAGGCTACATACTACGCACAGTGTTACCAGTACATGGTGGATCTCCAAAAGCAGCTGGGCAGGTGAAATACCACGATCACCTTTTCCTTCCTTTTGTCCTCAATAACTCTACACAACTAGTTCCCTAATTCTCTCTAACTCTGGTATCACCCTGCTTAGGCTGGCAGTTTTTCCATGCAGTTCACAATATAGGTAATTCTGCATAGAAGACAGCTTTCTTGAGATACACGAGTCAAGCGCAGCACTCAACTGTTGTATCATTTGTTGTACTGCACATTGCTGCAGCTCTTTTCACCTTGTGTGTTGAGCTCTCTGGTTTAGCTACAGAGTGAGACATCTCAGGTCTGCTCCATTGTTGGGAGTTACACATGCACAGTAGTAGGTAAGGACTACTAGCCAGTCAGAAGCAGAGTATGAGGGCGAGCCACGCTAGCAGCTAGGAGAGCATTATAACTTGTTACAAAGTGATGTCACGGAAGTAAAGGCTGGACTACAATAGAGCTGTTTATGAACAGTGTTTTCTGTTGGAGATGGTAAGTCCCTTTGGGGGGGGGGGGGACTTGGGGCTTTTTCATTTTGTAAACCTAGAATGTGCACAAAAAGATATATAACAATAAAGAAAAGGGACAAAGTATAATATGAGCACTTTAATATAATCTTACTGCAGGAGCAGTAAGTCCTTACGGCCTTTTGCTGTTATTTTTCCAGTTTCTTTCCAACTGGGTAATTGACCGTGTTACTGTTAGAAACTCTTCCTGCAAACAAAAGTATTGTTGTCAAAGGTTCTTCTCATCCTTTTTTTGTGATGAAACTCACAAGCAGTTCAAGTTCATGTAGGGTTGCGTAAACTTTAAACCGAGAAGTCGTCTTTGTCTCATTCTTCCAGTTGCCAGTGTTTATCGTCTCCCCTTCCTCCCACCAGTTTCCCCTCGTCATTCTCCAACAACAACCAGTCGTCGGTGTCTGGCGGAGCCAGCAGCATCTCCGTGCCCACCATCCCGGTGTCGGCCTCCCTGCCCAGTGTGTCTGCGGGCCACGGCAGCTCGACGGCATCGGGCGGATTCAGTGAATTGCGCAGCTCCAACGGCAGCCGCAAAGCCCGCGTGCTTTACGACTACGATGCAGCCAGCAGCAGCGAGCTTTCCCTGCTGGCTGATGAGGTGAGCCTCAAACGAGCTTTGCTCCAATATGTTATTACTGTAGAGACAAACTATCATCATGGGGGAAACCATACAAGAATTTAAGAATTTCAGTATTACTTTATATTTATATATTCAATATTAAGTTTTTCCTTTATTGCTTGACTCTATTGTTTCCATTTGTGTTTTGTCTTTTATTGTTTCTTTTCCAGTTTCTTTTTAATTTAAGAATCAGCATTTTAACAAATTTAGGAAGCAGTCTCAACCCAAACTACAGTGGAGCTGTTCCTCTTCAGTAGCGGAACATCAGCCACTCCCTTTTCCATTACAAGCCCGTGGTTGACTTAACAGTGAACCAGCATTACGTCATTCATTCCAATACACACATTTGGAACATTTTCCACTCTGCCCTTGCATTTGGCGAGCCAACTGTGTGGCCTGAACTGTCTGTGAAAATAGCAAGATTTTTATTACCAAGCATTCCATAATTGTGGTGCCTTTTAGAAACATTGTAATGTGGATGACTGCTACAGACTGGGCTGACATGTAAACGTTTGCTATGCCAGTGATTTGCCTTGACAAATGAATGTTGCATTGAAAATGGACGATAGTGTTTATCTTTTTAAATAGAACCGAAGACTTAATACGCTTAAAGTTCCCATACTCTGCTAATTTACAGCTTCACACTTGTATTTTGGGTTTCTGTAGAACATGTCTACATGCTTAAATGTTCAACAAACACTATCTCATACTGTCCTTCTGAATATACTGTACCTGTATTTTACCCTCCATCTCAAATGCTCCGTAGTGCCTGTCTCTTTAAGCTCCTCTTCCGAAAAAGCCCAGTCTTCTCCGGTTAGTCAATGTTTTCGGGTCTTCCGTATTTTCGCTCGCTGAGTCTCTGCACTGTCGTTGCAGCTGGTGAATGACTGTAGTGGCACTTTATACCTGTATATGTATTAAGTTGTGTCATCACAACCGTACAGAAGTCCTGGCGACTCGTTTAAAGGCACAGTTTCTAATTACGGGCTGTGTGCATTTCTCTGTGGATTGAGAGTTTTGATACTTTCACAGTATTTATATAGCACCTCAACCTGCTTTGTAATATAATAAAAAACATATCTAACTTTTTACAATAAGGGACCTTTTAATACAGTTAAAACACTGTATCCCTGTCTTTACAGGTGATCACAGTGAGCAGCGTCCCTGGCATGGACTCAGACTGGCTGATGGGCGAGCGAGGCAACCAGAAGGGCAAAGTGCCCATCACTTACCTGGAGCTGCTTAACTGAGGCCCACAACCCCCCATTTTCCAGCCCTCTGTAACCAGCTGTGATGTCATATTTATATTGTGTTGAAGGGACTGGCCTCACTTCCTCTTCCATTCAGTCATTTTAGAGTGAGTTATATTTCTATGAAAAGGAGTCTCAGTTTTTAGCAGACTTGAGCTGGATTGAACAAATCTGAGTGATAGGAAAGGAAAATGGACCACAATCCCTAACATGTTTGTATGCAACTGCAGTACATTTCTAAAACCTGCTTCCCTGCCTTTGTGTTTGATGCCTAGCAATCTGCAACATGTGCCAGAACATCTCCCAAACTGTAACCTAAAGGTCCTCTCAGCGATGTCACATGTGTTTTAGATGAAGAGGAGGAGGAGGGAGGGGCAAGCTAGTCTTGTTTGAAAATACTTTGAAAAAAACAAGAAGTAACGTCACCTAACATCGCTTAGAGCACCTTTAAAATAGTTTACAATATAGATTTCAGATGGTGACCTTAAATGCTTTTAATGTGAGTTTTATTTCTCTCCCCTGTGATACAGTAGATATTGAAAAAAAAAATGCACTTCAGTTTGAGGTGGAGAGTGATGCTAATTTTTAAGTCTTTTTTTATAATTGATAATCTTATGGTGCAGTAGCTGTTCGTATTGCTTTATTCACATGAGCCACACTGGACAGTTAAACACATTGTTCCAGTACGTCTGATTGATGACAGTTACCAAACGTACATGCCAAACGACGTTAAGTGCCTATCGCACTGAATAGATCTTTCTGAAACCATTTGCCTTTTTTTTTGCATCTAAACCAGCAGTATTGAGACTGTAAACTCAGTCTCCTCTTAATGTTGAACCCTATTACTTCTGTTTAACTTATTCAGAATTGGAACACAGCCTTTTCCACGGCAGCTGTTATCTCTGATTAAATTATTAATTTGTGAATTGTTCATAAATACACAATTTGTGACACATTTATCGTCTCTAGCACAGCTCTTCAACATCTAGAGGGGTCCTCAGCAACCAAATTATTGTTAGTATTTGACATAACATGAATCTAACATATTATTATCAAATATGAATCCCTACTGATGATAGGCTGACCTATAGGTCAGGTAGTCACTAAGGTAGCCATCCACAGATCCAGTTCATCCTAAGGACTCACTGTGCCACATGTATGTTTTAACATTAAACCGTGATTTATAAAAATTTGAATAGCTAAGTATTCTATGCAAATAAGGTATGTATAAAGGCTTTGGGCCGCCCTGCATGTCATTATTGGCCCATTTTAATATGCAACTTCATTTTATACAACATGTAGTAGGGTGTTCCTGCTGTGTCTTTCTTTCAGTTAAGGGGTCTTATGCTTAAAAAAAATTTGAAGACCACTGATCTCTGGTGTTAGTCGACTTGGCGTGTACGAAAATGTCTCAAGAACATGAACTTTATTTTGACTTCACTGACATTAGTTTCCCCATAAACCTGCATTTTCACTCCACATTGAAAAAAAAAAGTCTTGTTACATTCTGGGAGATAAACATATATTATTACATTGCTGCTTTTTGTTTTGTGTGTAACTGATAAGATCGCATTCAATTGTAAAATAAATATACAATATGGTGCATTAAAATAATAAGATATCACTGGTTTGTTTTAAGGTTTTTATTATAACAATGTAAATAGACATTTTCGGTAGTTGAGCAATAAAGAGGCTTTCACTGCTGACTTGGTTAAGTTTTTGAGATTCCTGGTGGAACCACTGGAGGGCAGAACAGGGAATCGAATCAATCTGAACTGTAACTGGTACAACTGAAGAAATGTTTTCACTCTGTCATTTGTCACGATCACGTGAGACACATTTCTGAGCTAGAGAAAATGAATGCGTTTCATAAAAGTTCATGTCTGTAATGCATGAAAGCTGCCATTTCAGATGCAGCGGTAGTAGTGCAGTAGATGAAAGAAAAATGGAAAAATACACAAAGGACCAACATACAAATAGTGTACACTCAAAAACCAACAGGAAACTTTTTCCAGGAAAAAACACCTTTGATACTCCTACATTGATTCTCAGTAAAGCGCTTGCATGTCAAAATTACAAAATTTGTAATTTATACATGCTAAAGTGGTGTGACACAATTCCTGTGAAAGAGGTCAAATGAGTTGGAAAAACACGAGCAGGGAATTCATGCCCCACGTGATCCAACGGCAAATCATTTTGGTACGGACGACACCTCTGAATTAAAGTTAATACTTTGGTTGATTTGTCCTGCTCATGGAAAAAAATCCCTTCAATTTGTTTTAAACAGATCAACTTTATTTTCAAAGCAAATCCTGAAATAAAAATGATAATTTCCCCCGCTGGGTATTATTAAAAAGTATAGTGGCTTAAATAAGTTTACACACCCATGCTAAAGTTGATTAAAAAGAGGAATAAAAAAAAAAAAAATCTTTCGGAAATTGATCTTAATGCCTTAATTAAAAAATCTTAGGGAAATCCAAACTTTTAAGGACACCAATTTTCTTTGTGAATTAATGTAAATAAATAAATGTTCTTCCTACCTAGAGATTGGGATGGGGAACTTTCCAAAAGATCATCTCTCAATGCAAATCAAACCCGCTAGTAAGCTAACTGAAATAACACCATGCCAATCTCTAGGTATGGTGAAGGCTATGTGATGATGTGGTAGGGGGGGGGTTATTTTAATTCGGCCAAGGGAACTTTATCAGGATGCATAGTATCCTGGATCTATGAAATAACTGGCCTTTAAAAATAATAATGTGTCTGCCTCTATGGTCATTTAACATACCTATGGACCCTGTATTTTAAGGGAGAACATTTATTTATTTATTTACAATACATTATTCATTCACAAAGAAAATTGGTGTCTTAAAATGTTGGATTTTCCTATTTTTGTTTAATTAATTGTATTCTTCTTTTTAATCAACTTTAGCATGAGTGTGTAAACTTATGCAAGCCACTGTATAAATAGAAGAATTATAAATTGAAATGTTGACACATTTAAAGAGAATTTGTTAAGCACAGCAAAGTGTAGATTCCCCTCTACCCTGGTGTTATTTCGGGCTCTCTACTGACTTTTTCCCCACTGACTTCCACAACTCCCAGTGGAGCTTCATGCTACAGTGCATGCAGCTGTGGACCAGCAACATAGAATTCCCCAGAAAAGAAGTCAAAACTCTGACCCAGTTTGACAAGAATGTCTTGATTTGAATATGATTTTAAGAGTATAGGGATTTCCAAAGCATCCTGTACTGGGTAGAGTCTAAACAAGAAATATTGGCTGTACTTACTGAGGGTTTCTCTCAAACCCTAACCCTGTAAAACCTACAGTGAAATATCATTTTTTTTAATAATTAAGTCACGTTTTAGCAGTCTTGAGGCAGTCGGATTGTTAACTAATATCAACTGCTTCTGGCTGAACAATAAGTCCAGTGCGAAGCACCTTGCCCTTGCCTGTCATAAGAGCAGGAAGGGTTAAGAGGAAGTGGAGTTTTGCAAACTGCCTGTTGACTAAGAAGCTGCCTGTACACCAGCTTACGTACAATATTCATTTCCAGCACAGGCCCATCCACGTGCTAGGCATTAACCTCTAACACAGTAGCCTGTGTTACCAGTTACCATTTATTTGTGTAATATTACAAGCGAAAAGCCTAAAAGAGAAAGAAAAACGATTTGTGAGACAAATGGACACCAAAATATTATAAATGCTTATACTATAGAACAAAGACCAAGAAATCCAAAATGTGGGGCTTACATTTGTCCTCATAAAACCTCATCTGTGAGCTGACCTTTTCAGTTGTACAGTGTTCTGGATTCAGAAACTTGACTGACTTTTACTAATCTTAACCTCTCTAAAGATAACCCCACCCACTTAGATAAAGCAAGGCTTAACCGGTTCACAGATCAGATGAGTGATCCTGAAAAAAAAATACTTCCTCTTTCATCACTCCTTATTTTCTATCATATGTTGCACAGAAAATACTTTGACTTCTGCCATTTTGGACTTCTTTAAAGTCCGCTTGATGCACGGGCGGCTACTGAGAACGTGGCTAGTCTGTCTGAGGGGGAAATGAGCCTGTTTGGGTGCAAAACCAGTTTTCAGTAGTGGTCAGGAGAGTCAGAACAGTAAACAGGGTGAAAAAGTGAAGCGAGAAGATAAACTGCTGCTTATCTCTTGTGCTCGCTAAAGAGACAATTGGGTAACAGGTAGCAACCATATTATCATTGTCATGGTATTTTGTCACTACTTAGAAGGGTGCATGGTTTTTTTTTAATGCCATGCTAGCCGCTAGGTTCTATGAATGGCACAGCTGGTGATTTATGCCTAATTACTTGCAATAGTGATGCTATTCCCATCAGCCTCCCGTCAACATGCAGCATTTAGCTCAAAGCACCATTGTGGGTACAGCCCGACAAAGCTGTTAAAAAAACAACAACCCTTTCACACTGCATTTTTAGCCCTTATTTCTTTTTTTAATACTACATTCACTTAGTCCAGAGTTAACCTCAACCGAGGGCTATACCATCTACACTGCACTTCTACTAGCTAACTTCTACTTGGGCACAATACTAATGTTAACATCGTTCAAGAATGTTCACATTAGCAACCTGTCCCTCACTGGCACCATTCCATTAGCCATGTTTCACACTGGCAACTTTTAGCACACATGGCTTAGTTATTTTTCAGGGGATAACCCCACAGAATCTGAGCTGAACCGGCTCCAGAGCAGGGCAAGCAAGGCCTCGGCCAAAGTCGAGGTTAGCCCACTTTGAATATGCCAAGATTGTGCCAGTTCGAACACTTTCTTAGCCCCAGGCTAACAGCTCCCTTAGCCTTTGGGCTATGTTGGTGCTAAATCCTGCACCATTCTCAGGGTTCATTCAATTAGTAGTCAAAATCTCAGATGTTGATGTGAATCCGTTTATTACATAGGATATCCTGAGACATTTACCTTTTGGCTTGAATGTATAATGCAAATCACCCACAATGTTTAAGCACATATAAAATTTTAAATTCCAACAGCTACAGTAACAGCTTCCTTAGCCTGGGCTTAGCACAGTGTGGAAAGGGCTCAATGTACACATCCAACTGAGAATGACACACACTCTCTCTCACTCACACATATACAATACATACGTATAGTGGGGTTCGAAAGTTTGGGCACCCCAGGTAAAAATTTGTATTAATGTGCATAAAGAAGCCAAGAAAAGATGGAAAAATCTCCAAAAGGCATCAAATGACAGATTAGACATTCGTATAATATGTCACAAAAAGTTAGATTTTATTTCCATCATTTACACTTTAAAAATAACAGAAATCAAAAGAATGGCATCTGCAAAAGTTTGGGCACCCTGCAGAGTTTCTAGCATGCACCCCCCCCCCCTCCTCCCTGAAGTTAAAGAGAGGATGGTCTCTACAAATGGATAATCCTAAACACACCTCAAAATCCACGCTGGAGTACATCAGGAGGCATGAACTGAAAGTTTTGCCATGGCCTTCACAATCCCCTGACCTCAACATAATTGAAAATCTATGGATATACCTTAAAAGAGCAGTACGTGACAGACAGCCCAGAAATCTCAAAGAACTGGAAGACTTTTGGAAGGAAGAATGGGCAAAGATACCTCAAACAAGAATTGAAAGACTCTTGTCTGGCTACAAGAAGCGTTTCCAAGCTGTGATACTTGCCAAACGTATAACTCTACAGGGTATTAACGTATTAACTCTACAGGGTGCCCAAACTTTTGCAGACTCCATTTTTTTCGTTTTCTGTTATTTTGAAAGTGTAAATTATGGAAATAAAATTAAACTTTTTGTGACATATTATATTACTTTTTGTGACATATTATGTCTAATCTGTCATTTGATGCCTTTTGGAGATTTTTCCATCTTTTCTTGGCTTCTTTATGCACATTAATACAATTTTTTACCTGGGGTGCCCAAACTATTGAACCCCACTGTATAATGAGTAACTATTTTTATTTGATAACTCACTTAAAGTAGCCTGCGGACCCCATAACAACAGCTGGGCTGTTTAGCAAAGACAAATCAGATGCATTTTGGGTTTGGCAAGTTTGCTGTGCCATGTGCACACTACAAACTTGACTGGGCGGTGAATATGAATATGGACTGAATATGGCTTGTGCGATCACATCTGATGCATTTATACACCATGTTAAGTTAGCTACAACGTTATCAAAGTTTGGATGTTGTGTTGTGTGAATGCCCTCTTACCTATTTTATGCCATTGTTTTCTGACTTCTTGCCTAATATATTACCCAATATATATATAAATATATACAGTGGCTTGCATAAGTTTACACACCCATGCTAAAGCTGATTAAAAAGAGGAACAAAAAAAACATCTTTTGGAAATTGATCTTAATGCTTTAATTAAAACAAATTATGGAAACTCCAACCTTTAAGGACACAAATTTTCTTTATGAATGAATAATGTATTGTAAATAAATAAATGTTCTTCCTTACAGGGGGCATAAGTATACACCCCCCTATGTTAAATTCCCATAGAATTCCCCCACATTGTCACATACCCTTCAGCATACATAGAGATAGGCATGGAGAACTTTCCATAAGATCATCTCTCAATGCAAATAAAACCAGCTAACACCATGCCACACAATATTTGCTCGTACACTGGTTTCAATTCGCCAATCAATATAATCCAAAAGTTCAGGATGAGTCATTGTTCACACTAACTCTTAATAACTGCTTAAAGATATTCAAATCAGAAACCTTCAAGTCTCAAGCCAGTTTCACTGTATTAACTGATGCCCTGAGTTGAACCCATGCGCATGCTTAGAAGTAATCCTCCCTGTTCTGTAGATAAACACCCAAAAACATGTTTTGGCTCTGATGACATTATGTCATAAAAGATATGTAAAAATTATGGTGTTTCTAAGCTTTGACACAGCTTCACTCCGGTTTCTCCTTTTATGTTCCAACCACCATGACCCTGAACATCACCACAGCGGTATTTTGGTTACTTTCTGGTTAGGCCTCGGCACTCTGCACAGCTACACACTGATCTACCAACCTTCCTAACCCTTAGCAACAACAACACATACGCACAAAGGTAGATAAATTAAGCTGGCCCTTGTTTGGAAGGTTTATAATGATATCTGCACAATTTAGCCTGAACTTAATGGTCTGTCATTGTTGCCAAATGCAGAATGCATGGATCAGCACGTATCAATATGTGGGTCCAAAATAACTCCTCATGAGTACTGACGCACTGGAATTTTATGTCTATATTGCATCTGTGTCTCCCCCCCTCCCCCCCCCGATGGGAAGGAAACCTCAGACCCCTCCTCTTTGAGATACTGAACTGGGCAGTTCCTGCACATCTTAGCAAAACAGGAAATTTCATGTTTCCTTTGCTGCTTATAGCTACAGCTTGCATCACACTACTTCTGCATATGTGTACACACACACACACACACACACACACAGCCACATTTTTACATTAGGGTATCAGGCTAAGGGTCTGGTTTTGAACCGCACTTCAACAGCACAGCGATGTGAAAAAGTAAATCCCCCCATTGCTTACATACATATACTTGTTCCTTCATTATTGGAGACAGTTTTATAATAAATTGAATTTATTTCCAACATACATTCAGTTAGGGCTGGGCAAGCATCCAGTATGATGATTTGTCTTTGTTCAATGTCATTGTATCATGCTGAAATCATATCTCGAGATAACGTGATATATATTTACGTAGTCTAAATTGATAATGACTAGCACATACTAACTCAAATTTCTCAGAAAATCTGATGTGAAATATTTTGAAAGAACACCATTTGAAGATTGCGGTTTTGTCTTTACATCACACTATTTGTTTGCATGGATAGTCAATGAATAGCTGGAAAAACAATCATTATAATTTCACTTTAAACTGTCATGTTCATTTTGCACTAAAGTTCTTAATAATATGACAAAATGCTCAAGTGTACGAACAAGAGTATACAAAAATAAGCTTTACCATGTGGTTCTTTTTTTAAAGACTATTCATGAAATTACCAGAAAACATGCTATATAGTGATTTATCTTGTTATAGAGATATGAAATGACCTCTATCGCCCAGCCATACATTCAGTTACATTTCTTAATAATGTACTTTACAAAATGTGGTTTGGTTGAGGGGTTATAAAGTTTCAGTAAGATGTAGGCTTCAAACACTTCTTTTTGATTGACTTTTGTAGCATTTGGGGCTTGAAGGTGAGGAGAACAATAATCGAACTGCCCACCAAAAAAAGACAGATGGGAACGAAAAGCAGGATGTACCAGAGTATAGATTCACCACCTTTCACCAAACACAATAATGGCTGGAAGTGCTCTACTCTGTGTGTTGTTTGGATGAGATCCTCACATTCAATGTCTGATTGTCCAACCATATTGATAGTCTTTGTTGTTTCAAATGTCCTGAACCATTCAGTCTGGCAGCAGTTAAACGGATTTCCTGTGAGGAAAACAGTGTGCAGTTTCAGGGCTAATGCGTTAGCCTGACCTGAGGAAATAGTGGACAGTCTGTTGTCCCTCAAATCCAGCACTTTCAGGTCAAGATTTAGAAGTGAAGAGGGAAGATGGGCAAGGGAATTACTTGAAATGTTTAAAGACTTCAGAGCTTGGAAATGGGAGAAATCAAAGTCTTGTATCTGAGTATTTCCTAAACCTAGTTGCTGTAATGTTCTGCTGAGACTTTGTATTGATTCTTGGACAATGAGTCCGGGGTTGTCGGACAGTTCCAAGCGCGTTAGAGACAACCCGGAGAATGTAGACGATGAGATTCTTTTGAGGTTGCATCCCTTGAGGTAAAGCTGTTTCAGGGATACAACGTTTTTCCAATGTATGCAAGCTGAGCTAATGTCTGTACTGGTATTAGCTTCTTCACGAAGGCAAATGTCAACGTTGTTATAACTCAGATCCACTGACCTGAGGCTTGGCAAGGAGGAAAATAATCCCGATGGTAACCTCCCAAGATTGTTCAGGCTAAGGTTAAAGTAAGTCAGATTGCCAAGAGTTGTCAGCGTACCTCCATCTGCTACGATCTGGTTCAGCCTGTTGTTGCTAATGTCCAATTCATACAAGCTGCCAGAGAACTGTTCCGACGTTAGATTTAAGGTTTCCAGACAGTTCGTGTACATTTGTAGTCGAGACAGGACAGGCATTTTCTTGATGAAACCTTGAGGAAAGTAGCCCACCTGGTTTCCTCTTAGATCCAAAATCTCTAGAGAGGAGATGTCTCCGTGAAGGCTCTCGTCCCACAGCTGAGCCGTCACATTGCCTGTGTTCTTCATATTGTAGAACTCAACAGTTGAAGTTGAGTTCGGGAATGTGCTGTTGTTGTCTGCCAAGTGTTGGTAAAAGCTAATGCTGTTGTAGGATAGGTAAAGATTCCGCAAGTGGCTGTGGTTGGGCAAGAAAGGAAAGAAGAGCAGTTTGTTATCGGACAGATCGAGTGTCTCTAGCTGGAACGTGTCATTGAGGTCTTGTCTGGAGATGAACCACTCAATGAAGTTGTGGCTAGCGTTGAGGACCACCAGCTCGGTCATGTGGAAGTCTGTCAGACAATGCAGATAGTTGAAGGCCAAGTTGAGCCGCTGGAGCTTGGGATTGCTGTCGAAGGCACCATCAATCTCGTACATCAAATTTCTCTGCAGGTTGAGCTCTTTGAGTTGGTAAAGATCTCTGAACGATGTCTCATCCAGTCTCCGCAAGAAGTTTCCTGAAAGATTGAGGTACTCCAGGGACGTCAGATTTTGGAGAAGAGTGGCCACCATTTCGTCATCAAGCTCATTCTCAGAGAGATCCAGAACTCTGAGCTTGGGAAGAGTCTTTAATGCGCAGCTGGTTTCCTGGTAGCCATTTTGAAGATTGTTATTTGCTAAATTAAGGCTTTCTAACAATTTTGTGCCTTGAAAAGTGTTTGATTCTAATTTCTCTAAACTATTACAAGCTAAGCTCAGGGTGTTTAATGAGGGGTAACGGAGGAGAGAGTTGTCCTGTAGTGTTTGAATGTGATTGTAGTTGAGCTGGAACTCCTCCAGGTTGTCTGGCAGTCCTACAGGCACAGCGGAAAGCTTGCCATTGTTGCAGAGAGCAGTTCTTTGTATCTGCAGAGAAAAGAAGAGCACATACAGTTATGTTTATGTATTTGTGTATAGAATGTTTCTCTGTGGGGGATAACTGTTAACATTTTTAACCCAAAAGGCTGAATTTACTCTTGTGTAGGTTGGAAAGGTTTGTTCAACCTCTTATATCAAAAATCAACATTTTAACATGGGTCTTAGTTTTTAGCCACACTAGCAACATGCAGCAGTCTCACAGAGCAGCTAGGAAGGCTGTTGACCCATTAGCCCTGTTTGCACGGGATTAGTATCATCTGGGAACTTTGTGTAATTTCAAAATTAACCCCTCACATCTGAGTTTTGTGTGGCGCATTTGGAAAGGATTAGCGAAGCCTGTGATTTTAGTTGAATTTACTGACCTATCTGAACCCTGAGAGTGCACCAGGGCAAGGCCACCACACCGCACTTGGGTCAAGTTTCTGCATCATATTGGGCCAGGCCAGATAGAGATTACCAGAGCTATGTGGGCAGCACCCACACGGCATCACCGCCTGCCCTTGGATGAAGCCGCAGGGACTGGGTCCCTGCGGCTTCAAAAGGCGCTACGCTTCCTGGACGCTCGCTTACCCCCTTGAGTTGGTAGGTACCCTTCCGGTAACAGCTTTTTTTCTGGCTTCCGATTGGCCAACATCTTCTTCTTCTTTGCACGACTAGTTATATTACGGCCTGTCGGCTTGGCTTGCTTTGTGTTTTTGCAAAATACGTTTTTAAAACTTCTCGTTACGTGTGGACTAGGCCTTAGTCTTCCACCTAGATCATATCAGAAAAGGTGAAGGACTGGCTTCAGTTGCATCATCTTTGAGGTGTTTTTGACATGTTTTATTTGTGCTAAACTAGCCATTAACAATTTACGGCAGAGATTTATCACCTTTATTAATTGTGTACCACTTTCCACTACGTGTTGTAAGTAAGTTGTAACGGTTGTCTTTATCAGGGTTTAGTAAATGACTTATTGCTGCTTATTATAGCAGTTATACATAATTAATGAAAAATGTGGGGTTGTCAGGTTGTGAAATGTGAACATTTTATTATGTTTTGTGTTTTATCTAGCTACGTAATTCATCAGGAAGACTAGATACTACCAGTTACCTTCTTGGAAACAGCAACAGAGTTATTAAAAAGTTATCAACCTTCCCAAACTTTATGGCAGTTTAGTGAGTGAGCTTCCACCACAATAGTCCATGTAATCCACTATAAATGGCATGTGATATAATGATAAATGACAGATAAACCCTACAAAAGTATTCCTCAAAGAGTGGTCCATCTGCGAGTAGATTTGATAAAATATCATGTTTTGAATTTAAAATTCAAAACAGTGTTTCTCAATCTATCTGCGAGCGATTCAGTGAGAAACATAGTTGTGTTAATTTCAATATTATATAACCTAGTATTTACATTTAAACATTATTCTTTGAATTGGCTGTTTTGCTGTATTATTGGACTAGAGCGGGCAACCGTTTTTAACGCACTGCCTCTAATTTTAATCATAAATGATCACCGTGACTAGTGTATTAGTGTAAAAATGACTCATAATTCCAACATTTAATACAGTGAACTACCAACTTTGATGGATTACTTAATACATTACTCACTTTGCCTCCCTGATAAGACAATATTAGAGCACACTAAATATTGCCACAAAGTACATCTGATAGGCACTTAATGCAGCATCAGGGTGATAACATAATACAAAGAAAAAAAACTATTTTTTATCAGAGTTGTACATCTGAGTTTGTCTACCAGTAGGTACGTTTTCTTCCTTAGAAGAGAATTAGATTTACAGATCAATGTTTCATAAAAAAAAAACACATAGAGTGTTTTGCAATTTACATCAGCTTTGCAATTTATATCATGCTGTATACTTCCACCTATGTTCCTGACACTGACACCTCAGTTTATTTTGAGATGGTATTTTATCAAGTGTGTGTGCGTGCGTGGGTGTGTGACAGTTTGTATGTAAATGTAAAATGTGCTGTATTTATATAGCGCTTTTCTAGTCTTAACGACTACTCAAAGGGCTTTTACATAGTACAGGAACCATTCACCGTTTACCCATATTTACACACTGTGGCCGAGGCTGCCGTACTTGGTGCCACCTGCTCATCAGATAAAGACTCACACACATTCACACTCCGATGGCGCAGCATCGGGGGGTTCAGTGTCTTGCCCAAGGACACTTCGACATGGGACTGCAGGGCAACCGCTCTACCACTGAGCCACAGCCGCCCCCATTGTATGTCCTTTCTTGTTTCTGTTGATTGTCTTGTTGTTTATTATTATTATAGTATCCTTTTTTTTAATGCAACGCACTTTGGCATAATGAAAGGTGCTATATAAGTGAAATTGACATTGACATTGACATCTTACCAGCTGGCATCGGCTGTGTTGTGGATGACTTGAGACCGGCGTCAGGATTCTCCACATGGTTAACAAGCAAAGCAGGATGGGAGTGAGGCCGTGGACTGGCATTTTAACATCCTCACTGCTGACAAGAAAATAGAAGGAGAGAGGGAGGATACTGCGTTAGCCTTGCTCCTCCCCAGTATAAAACCACAGTAATTATGATTTGCGTAGGATGATGAGCATGGGATCATGTCATTTTGAAAAGAGCATCACTTCTTGAAACGACTAGCAACTATGAGCTCTATGCATGCAAAATTGGAGAAATCAATCTCTCCAATATAATATACTATAGGAATTCTCAAACTGGGAGAGTGAGGCAGCAGCTTGATATTAAAGTGTTGAGGTCAGATTAGTGAACGGGCAAATACAATTTCGACGGTTCAGACACCTACTCAAAACCTTCAACCTTTCAAAGTTTTTAACATTGACTGTTTGAGATTAATAAAAATGAAATGAAATGAAACATTGATTCCATACTAAAACGTGTCTGTAGAAGTCTTGAGCATTATTATTTTTTTACTTGTTGTTTTCTAACCTTATATTTTAGGAAATGTATTAATATGTCTTGACAAACGTGTCTAGGTCATATGTCTTTAATGGCGATAGAATGTAATCCTCACATTATTCATGTCCACAACATTTTCTGTTGTGTCTGGTTGACCCTATACAATAACACAAGTCATAGTAAAGTTGGAGTTTAATAAAACGTCTTAATAAAACATTTTTTTGCTAAAAACACCAGCTGAACATTTTGTTAAAATTTCCCATATTTCAATTCAAACCACTGGGTGACTCATACTGAATATGGACGCTTTTTGTTCCTTTTTTGGGTGGCACATGTTTGTATTTTAGTCGACTTGTAAAGTATGTTGTTTTGGGGGGAGTTTTTCTTTTCTTTATTAACATTATTTTATATATATACATATTTTGATCACTATTTAAAAATAGTTTATCTTGACCACCAGTAGTTAAATACATTGAACAACACTGGCCAGAACACTACATTTCTACTTTTACAGAATACTACATTTCTAAAGACATTATGCTGAATAATACTTTTTCTTTTCTGAGTGTTGTTGATACAGCCAATTCATCAAAACAATGATCAAATATGTGACATGTTAGTTTAACATTGAAAATCACCATTATTAAATAGAGATTGACATTGTGCCGTTGTTTGTCATCCATAATTCAAAGGACATTACTCAAATGCACTATCAAGCAATTTTGTAACATTAGGGCTGCAACCAACCATTATTTTCATTTTCGATTAATCTGCTGAATATTTTCTTGATTAAACAATAAATCTATAAAATGTCAGAAAAATGGTTAAAAATGTCAATCGCTGTTTTCCAAAAACGATTATGTCCCAAAATGTCTTGTTTTGTCCATAACTCAACGATATTCAGTTTACTGTCATAGAGGAGTGAAGAAATCAGAAAACATTCACATTTAAGAAACTGGAATCAGAATTTTTTTTAACTTTTTTTCATAAAAAATGACTCGAACCGATTAATCAATCATCAAAAAGTAGGCAATTAATTTGATAGTTCTTATTCTTTGCAGCTCTAGGTAACATTAACAATGGCTCATTATGCAACATTGATATAAATCTAAAAAATCGTTTCATGCTGACATTTGTTTGAACAATACTATTTATAACATCCTATACAGCACTATCAGAAACTCTAGTATGCACACAAGCAGGTGATCAACAAGATATCTTGCTCAAATACACCAAAGACAAACCAGGTTCAAAATTAACATTCTAATTTGAGACAAAGCATGCAATTTGCTCCTCTTCCCATACTGCAGTACTAGATTAGTGCACAGTGCCTTTACTTACACTGGTGGTTAGGTGTGGATTACCCAAGCCACTGACGGTTGATCGCCTGACCATATCGCTAGTTGATTGCCTGTTGCAGAGTGTGTTCTCTGAGGTTCAGCTGCCTTCCTTTGCCCCGACTGAAGCACTGATGCTTTTTTTTTTTACTATACACGGAAGCAGGCAAGCAACGGAAACCAAAGTCACATGGACAAGCTGCAATCAGAAAGAGGTTCTCAAGCCCCGGGCCACAGGAAGGCAAGTGCAAGCTCAACAGCTCTCAAGCAGAACAGCAGAACTTTTTTTTGTTGTTTTTTCCGTAACACTAACCCCATGACAGTATTAATGTTGTGCAGGCAATCTATGGTTGGTAGCACAACTGCAACCACAAAAACCTAACAAAAACACACCCTTCACACCCTTTGCTTATTCTGATCAGCCCAAGCTACGAGAGAGGAAACCACTCAACACACACACGCCCTTCCTGCCTGATATTCGGCCTGTCAGTGCAACAGCCATTACAAAACACACAGATACACTCAAGTCTGTGAATATGAAGAAATGTATAGAAGGGTCACAATGCTTTTGGGGCCAGATACCACATTACATAACTCAGGAAAGGAGATGATCGATGGATAGGGCACTCTTTTTCAGTGCTAACCATATCACTGCAACATTCTCTAAATGAGGAATGGAGAAGTCCTCGAATGCTGTACTTTCAATACTTATATATTTACAACATGGTTACTTGAAGTATGCAAGTGACATGCCTGAACCCTGTTAGTGTTTCATTCTCTCTTAATGTCTAGCTAAATACATCAGCTCTCTTTGGTCTTTTATTAATCTTCCTTTGTTAACTTTACTTGTTAACTAGTTTTTTTTAGGAATCACCCATGGGCAAAAGAATAGGGAATTAGGAATCAGGAAGTGATGATGCAGTCCTTGGAGAGTTGATTTGTTAGTGATTTCTTCCTGTTTTCATACAGGACATCTCCAGCTCTCAGTTTTCAATTTGTAAGGGTGGCAACAATATTTTCTAATCCATGACTCCATGTCGAGGTGGATTTACTAAGCAAAGAGTATCAACTGGTTATACAAAGTAAAAACAAAGGTGTCACCTGATACTTCTTGAAAAGAGTATTACAAACATGTTCAATGTGGGCACAATGCAAAATCTGCATACTAACCCTTAAAGTTACAATCTCTATAGATGTTTCATTCCCATGATTGTTCAGGCGCCACTGGAAATTCCACAGGATTTCCCTAATTTTTGGATTTCTGAGGACTATGGTTACCTGCTCCTCAGATCTCTGCAGGGTAAATCCAGACAGTTAGCTGGACTATCTGTCCAGAGTTTTCTGTTGCACGACTAAAACAATGTTTAAACATTCAAGTTCCTAGGGGTTATTTTGCAGAGGCATCATTGCTCCGTCCGGGGCTTAGCACCACTAATGAAGATTGTGATTAGTTTAACCTTTGTGTTGTCTTCCTGTCAAAATTGAAAATTAACACTTTTATTTTTATCAATGTTTTTAACTTTTTCTTACATTTTCGCCCCTTTTTTTCAATGTTTGTCACTTTTTTTGACATTTTCAACACTACGTAACACTAACTTATTAACTTTAGTTTTACAGTTATTTTTGGAATTTAACGTCAATAAACCTCATTTATAGGCAAATTATACTAGCTGAAATTAGAAATTATTTAGACTAAAATTAATGGAATGTACAGTATGTTGATGGATACTGGAATATGTCAACTTTTACTCAATACTATTTCAAAACCATTTCAATTTGTTTTTCAAATGCTATAAAATTGAATAAGACACACCAAAATAAAGGAATTTTGTGATTTGTGATTGCCAAAGAGCGTTGTGTGGAATCAATCATGTTATTTTGGGTAATTAAAAAGAACATGTGCAGAGCATGTAGAGGGATAAATATAAATATAAAACGTCTAAAAAAACTGAAAAATATAAATATCTAGATACTAGATACATACAGTTATAAATATCCGTATTTTAAGTGAAATAGTGCGGTAGAGAATAAGGTGCATTATTTTGTACATGAATAATCAGATTGATTGGACTGTTTTAGTGTTTCATTGTTCAACAGTCTGACAGCAGTGAGGAAGAAGCTGTTTTCGAACCTTACGGTCCTTGCTCTCTGACTGCGGTACCTCCTGCCAGAGGGGAGCTGGGCAAACAGTCTGTAAGACATGCCTTTAATTTTAAGTTCTTTGGTTGAAGCGTGAATGTGTTGCATTAGTGCTGACCAACCACTACTAGGTGATTGAAAACACGTCACCAACAGGGCGTTGCTTGAGATTATTTTCCCGGGAATGTTGCCACAGATACCCAGTTTGTAATACTGCAAATGCAAGGGCTTTCATCAGTGGGCTAGATGTTCATTCACCATTGTGTTAGTTTGTTTAGTGAAAGATAGTGACGTAACAGACATTTATTTAAATGAAAAATCTTTAATATTATTGCTTAAAGTTTTATACATCCACCCCAGTTTCTCTACTGACCATGGGTGTCAGCACTGTGGCAGAACAGGGGCAACTTTATAAAAAAAAATGTACAGTACACTACAGAAGAAGAATGTTCGGGGCCACGCCAAGTCCCATTGGCGTGGCCATAGTGGTTGTTTGGTTAGGGTTAGGGATTTGACCTTGAGTGGTTAAAGGTATGATAGCCGTTTGGTCAGGGAATAAGACCTGAACAAAGCGGGTCCTGGCGTGGCCATAGTGAGATTTGTAATATCGCATCCTGGTGGGCAACAAGGAAACTATAAAAGAAGGAAGGGTCATTACATCACTGTAGGTGCTTTTTTATGTCGCTTAAATTGCCTCCTTAACTCCTCCACTTTCCTCCCTTCCTTGCGTCTTAGTCCCTCCCACAAGGAAGCACAGGAGAGAAGGGGAAATCATGGAAGGGTAGAGGAACCGAGGAAATGTGCTTTAGAGGGATGAGAAGTCCTTTCCTCTGAAAAGTAACATTAATTCTTCAGCTGTATGGGCAGGGTTAAGCTGCTCTGGTTATCCTCGCTCAGGGCTGTGGACCAAGGAGTTGAGGAGCTATCAAATAAGCAACATGAGAAGCACCTTGAGTAATGATTCAGGAAGGCCAACGTTGGCCAGCTCTTATTATTGTCATTGACAGAAGGCGCTAATTGCCAAATGTTAAATGCCTCTGTATATCTGGACTTTAATCACTTTCCGGTATGCTATTTGTTACTATGTTTGTCAATGAACTTGGTCAGTATAGTCTGTAGATCGACAATGTAACGTAATGGACAATACTGCTTCCAACTTGTAGGGGGGCCAAAGTGGTAAACGTTCTCTAGTGTTGCGTTAAAATGGTTCCTTGGCGGCCTAGGGCACATTTACATGCTGACCATGAAACACATTGTCTGTGGTTTGGTTAAGGATCTCTGCTGCATGCCCTTCATCTATTTTTAAAGAACAACTTTGTTAAAGGCAGTGGTGAAATGTAACTAAGTGCTTACTCAAGTACTGTACTTAATTACAAATGCAAGGTACTTTACTTGAGTATTTTTTTTCATGTCACTTTCTACTTCTACTCCGCTACATTTCAGAGAAAAAAACACATGTAGTTAATAAAATACAATGCTTTATTATAAATAATAAACTACCCAACAATATATAGGTCTACAAGTCCAGCTGAAATGATGTGACCGATAAACACAGAACTGTTTGGATCATTTCCAGTTTCTAAAATGTGAGGAACTTTCTGCTTTGAGTACTTTTACTTGTAATTCTTTAAGTACATTTTCATGATTATACCTTCATGTGTTAACATTGTGAACCTCATACTTGAAAACATCTCTATCTATCTATATTTGCCCATTTTAATTTCACACTATTAATCATGTCTTTGAAAAGCCTCTGAACACCCACATTCTGGCTAATAAGATTCCTCTGTTCAGGTTGAAGGCAGCTTTGGTGGGAATGTATTAGGTCACACATTTCATCTACCAATAGGAATGATCAAGGGGCTGTTTGTCCTGCCCTTACAGGTGTGACAAAGCTAACAGGAAGCCTTTAATCAATCAGTCAGAGGTTGAATCAGCCAGATCAACTGAAAACACCTGTGTGGATATTTTAGTGTGGCTTTACTGATACGACTGCTTGTGTATTCTGGGTGAGTAAACATTTAAGAATGCTTGCATGTGCTAAGAGTTTTACTCAGCATCTGTTACTTAAAAGTTAATAGGCATAGAATACCCAGTATCATTTCAGTGTATTTCCACCGGTGAATGTGGACTTTAAACAGGAGTCCAATAACAATGACACTTGGTGCGTTCATGCCACCGGGAATATCAGGGACCACCCCCGTGATTGCATTAGGCTTGTTCGAGATGATCTGCACCTCGCCTTTGGGCTGTGGGACCATAGGGCTGTGGGACCATAGGGCTGTGGGACAATAGGGCTGACCCCAATTTGATAGCTATTCCTTCCAGTTCCTGGAAGATGATAACCACTGAAACCCTGAATGCACCTTGTCACACTTGTTAACAAACACACCTTCCCAGTGGCGAGACAATGCTTGATATTTCAGCTAAATGAGTGATGCTTCCCCTATAGCGTTATGCCAGTGATGTCACCTTTAGTGGCTTTTGGGTGTTTCTTCACGTGGGTTAAACAGCTCTATGAAACGGCATGTTCACTTTCAGTTGTAGCTCACTATTGTGTTATTCTTGTACTCCGAGCAGACCAAAACCAGTTCTCACACACTGGACTTGCGGTGAGAACACTTGCAGGCGCAAGCGTGAATGCTATCAGTTGTCTGTTTCTGGAAACATTAAGATTGTTTGAAAATTTGCATTCTATTTTTAAGAGTTGAGGAAGTGATATGGCTGTTGGGGTGTGAAACCCTATGGGTAGGTGAGCAACTCGCACCCTGCAATGAGGACGTAACATGATGATAAATATTAGACATTGAGGATTCTCAGTGTCTCACGTTTAAATCTCTATGATTATAGTAAATTGTTCTTTTTCACCTGTTTTCTCAACACATACTGTAGGCGTAATGTACGAGGGGGAGGGAGAGGTTACACCCCCCCAATAATCAAAACTGGCCAGTATATCTAAAATATCTTATTATAATGATGAATGAAAAATATGAATGGCTTTCTCGATTCAATGTGATTAGCAAGCAAAGACGAACCTTTAATTCGTCCAAATTGTTGCAGGAAATGATGCCCCAAATTCCCTCCATTTCTGCAAGTTAATGAAAGTTAATGAAAACTGATACAATTTGCAAAAGCTTGCTTGATTTATAGGCTAATCAAAAACGTTAGGTGGATAACCACTATCCTCTTGAGATTTCATGCTGCACATGAGGGGTTGAAGAAAAGGCTATTTGCATAACATGCACAAGACGATAATGCCCTCGTGTGGAGACAGGATAAATTGCTTATTTGAAATGAAGATAGCAGGTGTGAGCCCATGGTATCATAGTTATTTGTTAGTATTAAAATGCCTAAACCAGAGATCTTCAACAGGGGGTCCGTATTGTTGCTGCAGGAGTCTGAAAATATTGAATGAATCCAACATATTAGTAAAGATAAATCTTTTTTTAGCTAAGGTATCCGTAAGCTAGCCATGCACAGATACAGTTGAGCTCAAGGATTCATTGTGCCACATGTTAACATTAAAACATGATGTATAAATACATAATCATACCAACAATTTTTATTTTAAAAGATTAGTATTGTATACACCATATAAGAGGTATGTGTAAGGACTTTAAGCCGCCCTACACGTTGTTGTAAGCCCAGTTTAATATACGACTCAATTTTATACAATATATGTTGAAGGGGGTCCCTGCTTCATTTGTTTTTCAGCTGAGGGGTCCTTGGCCTTAAAAACACTGAAGACCCCGGACCTATACAATTGATCTTGTTATATCAAATTACAGATGGAAAAAGAAAATCAATAACCACTACTAAACTAGTATATAGTATGTATAGTAGAGCTGTCTGAACATTGCCTATACAACAGAAAAGACAGTTTAGATATTACCCAGCTATGATGTCTGTTATTAGCTGCTGTGTCAACCTCCACATTTAGGTTGTTAGGTTTGCTGATAGGCAGGAGGAAATCAGCCAACAGGCAGAGTGACAGACAGGCAGTTAGAACTATCAAGGCTGGAGAGCCTGACATTGATAGACGGACAATCCTGCAAACAGACGTCAGAACATAACAGAAGGGCAGGAAACTAGAGATTTGTCTCTATTAAATGCTCCGACACAGGGACATTTAAAGAGAAATGGACAAATGAGCAGACATACCAAGACAGCCAAGGCATTGGCAGCACACATTTAATCAATCATTAAAGGTCCCATGACATGGTGATCTTTGGATTCTTTTACATAGACCTTAGTGGTCCCCTAATACCATATCTGAAGTGTCTTTCCCAAAATTCAGCCTTGGGGCAGAATAACAGCCACTAGAGCCACTCCCACAATGAGCTTTCCTTAGGACGTGCCATTTCTGAGTCTGTAGCTTTTGACGAGGAGAGAGGGGGGCAAGGGTGTGGCCTTGACCAACTGCCACTTTGTTCATTTGAAAAGCCATGATGTCTCTCTCTCATGGGTGGGCCAAATTCTCTGGGTGGGCAAAGCAGAGAAAGGGGAGGTAACCTTGCCCATTTTGACCTCATAAGGGGTAAGATTCCAGATCGGCCCATCTGAGCTTTCATTTTCCAAAAGGCAGAGCAGGATACCCAGGGCTCTGTTTACACCTATCAACATTTCTAGCCACTGGTCGGACCATAGGCAGGCTGGGGGATTGCATATTAATAATAAAAAACCTCATAAACTGAAATTTTTATGTCATGAGACCTTTAATTGAAGTACACAGAACATTGTGTCCTGTTCTGTGATGTCTTTTTGACGAGGTTGCTGCACTTTGTTTGTGTCTGGTTATCCACATTCATGAGTCATGCTGATGAGGGTCTGTATATTTCAAAACTAACTGCTGTTGCTGCTGCATGAAATGTAAAATGCATCTCTTTCCTGTGTACTGGACCACATTCAGAGCAATAAAAGGTTTATTGTATCGGAGTATACTGTACATTGAGTCCCATGTACACCCTTTATGTTAACATATTACTTGAGGAGGTTTAGCTGAGCTGAATGTGTTGTTTAAAACCTCAAAGTGAGCTATAAACTCAGGCCTATGTGAAGCTTACAGTGCTGTTTTTTTGTTTTTTTTTACAAAGAGCCATTCCAGCAACTGTGCTAAAAACTAAAAATGTCAACCTTATTGGATGTAATGGGGATACCAGAAAATTGGCAGCTATTTTGATTATGTGCATTTACATTAGACAAAACAAATTGGTGCATACAACATAAAAAGTCCTGTATGTTGAACCTTGATATGCTTCTTCCAGAGCCACTCCTTGGTTATCCTGGCTGTGTGCTTCGGGTCATTGTCATGTTGGAAGACCCAGCCTCGACCCATCTTCAATGCTCTAACTGAGGGAAGGAGGTTGTTCCCCAAAATCTCACAATACATGGCCCCGGTCCTCCTCTCCTTAATACAGTGCAGTCACCCTGTCCCATGTGCAGAAAAACACCCCCAAAGCATGATGCTACCACCCCCATGCTTCACAGTAGGGATGGTGTTCTTGGGATGGTACTCATCATTCTTCTTCCTCCAAACACGGTTAGTGGAATTATGACCAAAAAGTTCTATTTTGGTCTCATCTGACCACATGACTTTCTCCCATGACTCCTCTGGATCATCCAAATGGTCATTGGCAAACTTAAGACGGGCCTTGACATGTACTGGTTTAAGCAGGGGAACTTTCCGTGCCATGCATGATTTCAAACCATAACGTCTTTGTGTATTACCAACAGTAACCTTGGAAACGGTGGTCCCAGCTCTTTTCAGGTCATTGACCAGCTCCTCCCGTGTAGTTCTGGGCTGATTTCTCACCTTTCTTAGGATCATTGAGACCCTACGAGGTGAGATCTTGCGTGGAGCCTCAGTCTGAGGGAGATTGACAGTCATGTTTAGCTTCTTCCATTTTCTAATGATTGCTCCAACAGTGGACCTTTTTTCACCAAGCTGCGTGGCAATTTCCCCGTAGGCCTTTCCAGCCTTGTGGAGGTGTACAATTTTGTCTCTAGTGTCTTTGGACAGCTCTTTGGTCTTGGCCATGTTAGTAGTTGGATTCTTACTGATTGTATGGGGTGGACAGGTGTCTTTATGCAGCTAACGACCTCAAACAGGTACATCTAATTTAGGATAATAAATGGAGTGGAGGTGGACATTTTGAAGGCAGACTAACAGGTCTTTGAGGTTCAGAATTGTAGCTGATAGACAGGTGTTCAAATACTTATTTGCAGCTGTATTATACAAATACATTGTTAAAAATCACATATTGTGATTTCTGGATTTATTTTTTTAGATTATGTCTCTCACAGTGGACATGAACGATGACAATTTCAGACCCCTCCATGATTTCTAAGTGGGAGAACTTGCAAAATAGCAGGGTGTTCAAATACTTATTTTCCTCACTGTATGTAAATGGACCTTAAAACAGAACAGACTATTAGGAGGTAGGTCAGGTATCTATCTAATCTACTGATTATAATGCTGTCTGACTGACTCTAGCCTTTATAACTTCCTGTTCTCTACAATAAAAATGCCATCAGCCTCAAAATGTTTTTTGTTGTGCCCGTTAATAACTGATATTTCAAGCCATGACGGCAATATGCTTCCATTTCTACACTTCTGTTGATCCAGGGAAAGTTGACTGCTGAAAACAAATTATTTTTCAGTATAGCGCTGATCCACACATAATGAATACATGCACTAGCATTGACTTGATATACTTTTCATGCATAGTCATTCTGTGTGGTGCATATTATGAACTGCATGTTATTGTGCAATTAATTTACATCACATTAGCAATAACTGATGCATGGTTAATTTTGTATATTGGATAAAGTGTTTTTTGCGTCCTTTACTTCATACACAGATAAGTAGCCTACAGTCCCTACTGCACTTACAGTACCATACATGCATATCATATCGCTGTCCTGCAAAATCATACTTTATTTTCAGAACAGCTATAGGAATAGGTAATAGTTCAGTTTATGTGATTTTATTCAAAATCAAGAAATGTTGAGACGTGGTTTTCACTGGGTAGCAGCGACATGCAGCCTCTAGGCTGGGGTTCAAGCATCTATATGATCTGGAATCAATTCATCATGCAGCCTTGTGTTCATAGACCCCAGAAATATAAAGTAATGTGGCTGGTTCAAATAACATGGTTCTCTGTAAAACATGGTGAAGATGGACTCTAATGACATTGTATGTGAATGTTGTTCTCCCCCTTTATTAAATTTTTTTATTAGTCTGCTTTTCTTTATAGCAGAGGTGGGATGTGGGTTATGTGTCTGTTTGTTGTATGTTAAAATATAATAAAAAGATGTGCAGTGTGATTAGACAGCCGTACATAAGAAGACATCAAACCATCTTTTATTCTAAGAGTGGCACGAGTGGTTGACTTTATTTTCAGGCCTTGTTACCATACAGCATCTATAGTACCATAGATAAAATCAAGAAATAAATAGTGTGTAATACTACTGTAGCACATTTAAAAAGGACACACAATAACATGATACAGATTTTGACAACATTACTTGATAGCCTTGGTATACTAAAAAGTCAGATGTAATAGTCCACACGCCAGTATCCATGCTCATGCAAGACAGTTGGTCCGCATGTCCTCTGTTTGCCTATAGCAAAATATAACATCAGGTCACATTGATTTGGCATATAACTATTATTATCCAGTCATCGATTAGCGTTAACCCACGATGAGCTGTTTCCATAAACTCATACAACAGATAGCTATTGCTAACAACTGTTTCACTTGTTAAAATCATGTCTTATAGCATTTGCCACAGTTTAGAATAGGTTTGGCCTCATTTAAGCAGACATAAAATCTCAAGTAAATGTTCAGCACTGTTAGCATGAATCGCACAAAATTAAATAATGTTCCCCTATCCTGTAAATTAAAAAAAAAGTCCAGCAGCTTAACTGTAATGGTGGACACTTCCATGTTGACAGAAAAATGTTTATGACAGTTTCCACACATTCCTTTCCCCTGTTTGTCCAGTCCAAAACTGACTCCTTATGTCGAGCTGTCGTAGAAACGGCAACAGTTCTTTTTGTGTAAGTGAATAGTTATTTTACTTGGTAAGGACGACAACTTGGACTCCAAAACTTGTTGAAACGGTGCAACACAAACAGAGTTGGCAGTCTGTTGACCGAAAAAAGTCCTGCACTCACTAGTGGCCAGTTAGTTTTAATGGTGGCACAGGTTCCTTTGCTTCTAGCCGTCTAGAGGTTTTCCCAGGTACACCATGGTGACTTCAGTGTTGCCGTATACTGCAGAGACAGCTGGGAACAGGCAGGCTTTGGGCAGTCCCGAAACGCTATTCCAAGAAACTCAAAACCCCTCTCAAAGGCTAGCGTCTTGTCATCCATGTCTAGGATCACTCTTATTCTCTCCCCGATCTGTGGACAAACACAATTACACATGGCTGATACAAAAAAGCCAAATAATAATAAAAAAAATTTAAGACAACAAACTCTAAAATTGTACTAATTGGGCAACTCATTCCACACACAACATACAGTTCCTACCTGATATTTTGGTGCGTTGTTACATTGGGGGAAATTTCCATTGACCTCCCCCATTATGAAGCAGGTTGTTGTCAACCAGATTCCAGCCCCAGCTCTGGTCATCACTGCCCAGCAGGGCCACGTAGCCTTGGCACTGCATGGCGGCCCGCTTCGTGGCAAGGCCTATCACTGCCACGGTGCCAAGAGGGCCTTCCCACCAGATCTCCCAGGCGTGCCTCCCTTCTGAAAAGCCAATCTTGCCACGTGCACCATCAGTGCTCTGGGCAATAGGGTTGCGGTGCAGGGTGAAGCCGTTCTTTTTCACGTAAACATTGCGGGAGCAGTCGTGGGAGCTCAGAGCATGTTGAAAGGCCTTGAGCTGTAGAGGACAATTGGACATGGACAACTGTTTAGGTGTGAAGGATCCCGTTAAATTCTATATAATGGAGCAAAAATGTTAAAATAGCATATTTTATAACATCATATTTAGGATTGTTGGGTGCTACAGTTAAAAGGAAAAGCCCTGTACAATGTGTTAGTGAACTCTAAAGATCTAGGAAACATAGCCAATATATACAGTAGATACTTGTATAAACAAAGCAAGACATGGTCATGAACTTTGACTTTCTACCATGCAGGACAGAATGTGTTGCTCCAATCAGGGCTTCAGAGCGCAAAGCTTCTAACTTTCAAAAGTGTTTCACAATTAGTTTTATAAATAAATGATTGTGGCTATTACAATTTGAGATACATGAATCAATATATTCCAAAGAGAGACTACATGGAAGAAGAGATAAGTAGCAGAATTACTTCTAATACAATTTTTGTACTCAATTTTAATTTGGGATTTTGGCATTTAAGTGTAAAGCTGCATTAGTGGTAACCTACTCAAAATGAGGTCTTTAAACCTATTTTTAGACAGTCCCATTCAGAGACTGTCTAAAAGTATTTCAGAGTTATGCAATAATAAATAACACAACTTCACTCAAGGGCCCTGTGATAAAGTAAGGTTCAATGACTTTATGTGAGCTATTGATAACAAAACAAGTCTGTTAAATCCTTACACCAAATCCCATTCAAGAATCTGCCAATTTAATTCGGGTTTTCAACAAACGTACACATTTATTTAGTACAATACTTTTGTATTATAATAATACAAGTTGTTATTGACTGACTGATTCACCAGGCTCTTCTGGTATACACTAGCCTATTTGAGCTTATGGATACATCGTGAAGACAGTTTGCCACATTATCAGTCACGTTACGTGAAGGTGTTTGCAGAGCACAGGTAGCACTAAACAGGGCGATTTTTGAATCGAGTTTGTCATTAATCACGGTTCTTCCAACCCAAGAGAATATCTGTAGGCTGTATTAGTAAACATACTTTCCCCCTGTAGGTAGGCAGGTTGCACAGGATGTCAGAACGCAAAGCTTCTTCGCTCAAAGACCGGTTGCAGAGGCTGCGCCACACCTCGCTGTTTTCATCCGCCAGGATATTGTTCCAATGCCAGCAGACCAATGCGCAACGCATCAAGTCGGACATCTCCAAATACGAGAAAACGTGCTCCAGGACACGAGCTGGCAATCGCCCGGCCACCCCTGCACCTCCTCCGGCTGCAGCAGCGTAGGGAGAGCCGGCGGAGCTGCAACTGGCTGCCGCTGCTGCGCCCTGACAGGAGGAGCCTCCTCCTCCACCGGCCGCTCCAGACATTATGTCCTGTTCTTTACCGACGACACCAGTCGACCGAATAGTTTCACCTTCACCGTAGAAGGATTCCTAATATAAGTTAAATATCAACATTTTACCTATAAAAAATCACGTAGGCTATAGGTTGCTTTAAAACCACAACAGTGTGGACCCTACTCTTCCCAGTTCAATGGCTGAATAGAAACGATGCCTCAAGGTCCTTGAAGAGTAAAAGCCGACACGTACTGTATTGCTGTTAGGTAAACATGGGCATTGATTTGTAGAAGTGTTGTTAACATTAGGGGTTTTGCTAAGACCGTCTACATCCGCTAGACACCTATTAATAAGTTGTCAGATAAAGGGAAGCTCTTGCCAAAATCAAATATATTTATAGCCTGCAAGGACCATATAGCAGCCATAATAATGAGCTCACAGAGAATTGAAACAAATGTTGCAGTTGAATGTTACATTGTTGCGATGTCAAAGTGTAGCGACTGTGGCAAAAAAACAATAAAAAATAAAACGTAAAGGAACACAGATTGCCTAGGCTAATAAGTAAGAATATTGTTACGATTAAATAATTTCATTCGACCTGTTAAGGTAGACTACGTCATTTTAGTTTGATTCGTAATTGTATTAGATATCGTGCTTGTATTTAGGAAAATCTAGAGGGGAAAAATGCTTTAGTGGTAGGCCTAATGACGAAAAATGCGCAGTGCCAGAAGAAAATTGTTTACCTGAAAAAGCAAAGTGTCGCCTATTATTTTTGAGGACCACGTGACATTACACGGAAGTGACGCATATGCTCAAAAGAGTTCAGCAAAGCATCTGGGAGCATAACACCTAGCTTAAATACATTTTACACCAGAAAACCAAAGGAGGAGACTAACGGACGGTCCGAACAGTTAACGGTAAGTGTATGTTGGTTATTATCCTTGGTTATTATGAGAGTGTGGTCTGAGATGTTCGGACAGGCGTCACTGCAGAGCACAGCTGTCTGTCTGTCTGTGCCTGTGCTATGCGGCCTGTTGACAAGCTGCCCCCATCTGGCTGGCTTCTGTCCGGGGACAGTCCGGTGGTTTTGCGCGGTCAGACAGGTGAATAGCAGGTCAGTCCGTTCATCGGAACCAACCTGCAATGACAAACATGCTTAGCTAACGGCGGGGTGTGCAGCTATTAAGGCTTGTGAGCTTAGCTAGCTAATGATAACAAAGCCCCGCTACGTTCACCTTTAGAAATTCTTCTACTTAAAGGTTGCCATCTTTATTTTTGCAGTCACCATGCCTAACGTCACCTAAAAAATACGTGAACACCTCTTTATTATCAAGGCGTAGCTGAAACAAGCTTACATTTCAGACCACCAAGTAGAACTTTGTAGCAAAAGAAGAAGAAAAAAAATCATTGAGTTGCGTCACATTGGTTTGGTGGAAAAAAAAAAAGAACAAATAGGCCTACTAAATTCTTTAATAGTTCGCATTTTGGATGTATTTTCAAAAGGCCTATGACATGATAAAGACAGTCGGGTTATATTTTGCCCTATGCTTTTCGTAAAAAGTCAGACTATAAGATAAATTTGGCGTTTGTAGTAGGCCTAAATAGGCCTATGTAGCCTACTTGGGCTACTTACAACTGCATAAGGTGCTAATAATCTATTCACTAGAAATAGTGGTGTCATTCTTATCTTCCGTTTTAGCATAACCTCAAGCAAGTGTTGAAGTGGTGCGTTTCCTTCGCTATTTAAATTGTCCTTGAATCAGCAGACTTGTAAAGTAATGTAATGGCACGTGGACCACCGCTAGAGGACAGCACAGAGACATAGTACAAGTATTCTTATGAGCATCCTATGGAGAAGAAGTCGAGGCTTCCTCTGATAATGGGATTTAGAAAGTTGTAAAACTGCTGCTGAATGAATACATGTATACTGTATTGTGTTTTACCAAATGTTTAAAAAGAAATGTGTGTTATAGTGATGGGCGAATGAAGCCTTGGGGCTTTCTATTTGTGCCAAAAAGATTTAAAGCTTTGCGGGTGCTTAGAAAAAAGGCAAACAGTGACATCTGCTGGCTGGCAAAACGTCTAGCAGCCTTTTTTAAATAATACATCCATGTTCAAGACTGTCGAGACTGTCGAAGCACTATAACACCTCTGATTTGAATAATTTTAGTCTCATATGCAGAATAAATGTTTAACAAGCCTGGGGAATATTCTTCTAGGGCTGGGCAATATAGTAATAGCATATTCATATGATATGAATGAGACTTGATATGTCTTAGATTTTGGAAATCGTAATATCGTAAATGGCTTAATTGTTGTCTTTTCCTGGTTTTAAAGGTTGCATTATGGTAATGGGATGTCACTCTTTGTGTTACCAGACTGTTCTAGCTGTTCTATTATTTTTACCTTTACACACTTAGTCATTATATCTACATTACTGAAGATTATTTCTCTTAAATCTCACTGAAGATATTTTGTTAAAACACTAGTGCTGCAACAATTAATTGATTAGTTGTCAACTTTTAAATGAATCCCCAGCTAATTTTGATAATTGATTAGTCGGTTTGAGTCATTTGTTTAAGACAAAAGTCAAAAATGATTTGATTCCAGATTGTTAAATGCAAATATCTTTTAGATTCTTCCCTCCTCTGTGACCGTAAACTGAATGTTCTTTGAGTTGGGGACAAAACAAGACATTTGAGGACGTCATCTTGGGCGTTTGGGAAACACTGATCCATAATTAACAACTAATCGATTAATCAAGAAAGTAATAAACAGATGAATCGCCGATGAAAATAATCGTTAGTTACAGCCCCATAAAGCACCAATTGTCGACCCTATAATAACAACATCGAGGTATTAGGAAAAGAGTATTGCGATATCTGATTTTCTCCATATTGCCCATTCCTATCTCCTACTTATGATTATGGCTTTAGTGTACATCGCCAAATTTCCCAGTTATTCCATTCAGCTTAGTAACTATTTTAGCAGCAAAACTCAAAACAGTCAAACTGAATGGAAGCGCTTTCCAAAGCACCAGTGAAATTGACGCTTCGGACGTCATCAGTCACGTGTTTCAAGCTCTAACACTAAAACATTGCACTTCACAGGAGTAAAACAAGCTTTGGTATCATCTCTATATGGGGGGGTACATTTCAGCTTTTCTTTACATTGTATAGTACAACATCACATAAATTACAATGAAAGTTAAGCCGAAGAACACAAAAACATTTTATGGGATGGAAGTGCTCATACTTAAGTCATGGAGAGAAATTAAAAACAAATTGGTGCAGAAGTCTAGTACTGCACCATGTCAAATCCTACATTTAATGTAAACAGCTCCCACAAAATATTGGAATTCCAGTTGTGTGCGGATAATACTTAAAAGATGAAGAAATAAATTGGGACTATGGCCTCGCTGTTCTCCCCAGATAATATCATATCCCCAACACAACATGTTTGTTTACCTTTAAGCAGTCTAGTTACTGAAATGTCAACGCTGATCAATGGTAAGTGTTGATGATGCATTAAATCGCAATATCCTGATTTTGTCATTTGGGACTCTATCTATTAGCAGTGTCAGGGGGATATCTTCATTTCTGATGTATTGCTGTATAGCACGGTCTGGTTTATGGTCAGTTGTCTCGTGAATCCGCGTTAGATGTACCCATATGATCTTTGCCTTCATTTGATTTGTTTTGTTAATTGAATGCTCTGAAATTCACATGGTCTATGCCTCTTTCATTGCAGCATCTGTGAGTAGGCGTCCATTATGAATCCGGTTTACAGCCCTGGGTCAGCAGGGGTCCCCTTTACCAATACTAAGGGTATAGGCTACCCAGGTAAATTCATGTGTTGATGTGTAATAGTTTAAACAAATATCCAAACTGCAAAAAAAAAATTATCCTGACATCAAGAAAATGTAAAATGATTGAATTTTTGTTCTCTGTTTGGTCATGGTAGCAGGATTCCCCGTTGGCTACGCACCAGCATACACTCAGAATATCTATGCAGGAGTGAACGCAGCCTTCCCCAGTGGTAAGAATGTTTCAGACTGAATGTGTTTGGCATTAGATAGTGGAGATTTTACAAGGCAGTGCTGGACCAAGGATTTCATCTCCTTCATCCACACCCACTAACTTAAAGTGTGTTCCTCCCACCCAGGCTATGCTCCAGGCACTCCTTTCAAAATGGCCTGCTCTCCCAACACTGGGACTGTCCCACCATACTCCTCCTCACCCAACCCCTACCATGCTGCTGTTTACCCGGTCAGGAGCACCTACCCCCAACAGAACCCCTATGCACAGGTCAGTGCATTTACGTTGTTGTTGTTGTCGTTTTTAAAGGTTATTTTTGGGCATTTCCGCCTTTTTAATGGATAGGAAAGATGAGATATGAAAGAGGGGGGGGGCATGCAGGAAACCGTCACAGGTTAGACTTGAACCCTTGACCTTCTGTGTCGAGGAATAAACCTCTACATATGCGCGCCCGTGTTATGTCCGTTCAGGACGATTTAATCTGTTAGTTTGGTAACGCCTCGGTGCATGCGAAGGATACAGTTGTTTTGGTCTTAAATGTTCAGTTCCTGTTTTTCTGAAAGTAAAGTGAACTGCGCGCTTAAACAGCTCGTCCAGCTTGCTCATTATACATAACAGCCGGCTCTACCAACTGAGCTAACCGGCCACGCATGCACGTATGTTCTTGAGGAATGATAGATTTTGGCTCTTGGTTCTGGTGTTACAGGGTAATCCAGATTGGCATGAGGATGGCGCTATTATCAAAGGTCCAAATGTCAAACTTTGATGCCATAAGAGTTAATTGATATAGCTTAGGGCTGGGCAATGTATTGATATTATATCGATATATGAGGCTAGATATCGTCTTAAATTTTGGATTTGAAGTGTTGTCTTTTCCTGTTTTTAAAGGCCACATTACAGTACAGTGATGTCATTTTCTGAACATACCTGTTCTATTATTTGCCTTTACCCATTTAGTTATTATATCCACATTACCAATGATTCTTTATAGAAAATCTCATTATGTTAATAATTTGTGAAGGCACCAATAGTCAACCCTACAATATCAATGTATATGGTCAAACTTCTTGTGATATTAAATTTTTCTCCATATTGCCCAGTTCTAATATAGCTGTTTTGTTTTTTTTATTTCTCTTACATCGAGCATTACTTCATTTTAACAAAGTCCTGTCGAGCTGTAACATGTTGTTTTGTTCTTTTGTGATCCAGGCACTAATGCCTTCACAACAACAAGGCACTTATTATACACAGCCGCTGTATGCTGCACCACCACATGTTATACATCATACTACAGTGGTCCAGCCAAATGGGATGCCTGCAGCCATGTATGCCCCGCACATGCATCCTCAACGCCAAAACAGTGTCACCATGGGGATGGTAGCCGGCACTACCATGGCCATGTCAGCTGGTGAGCATCGGTTTCAAATTTTATGATTTATCAGTTTATCTGTATTTGATATAGATGCTTAATTTTACATTACACCTCCCTGTGTTGAAGGTATAATTGTTTTTAAAATCTCAGTAAATCTAGGCCCCATCCTTTGTTGTGAAAGTGTATATATTATATCCTATCATATTTGAGCACTTATATTCATTCTGTGGTCACTTCTTCTTAGGAACTTTGTTGACAACTCAATCACCAGCGTCTGTTGCCCCACACCAAGTCACAATGCCCACATATCGGCATCCTGGTACACCCACCTACAGCTATGTGCCCCCACAGTGGTGAAGAGAGGGACGCGTAAGTATGAATTTTTTTTTCTTCCTTCCAGGTCAGTCTGATATGGGTTCAGGATGTTTGCATGCCATTAACATGAGTTTTATATAAACATGCCACCCTTTCTGCTTCATATTCTACTGTCTAAGACCTTCACTTTAAACACTCACCGATGGAAGGTTTCTACACTTGCTCTCTCTGCAGGCCAGAAGATGGTAGATATGCATTCACACTCTACTCCAGTGTTTTTTGCTATTGGTGAAGACCTGCCCTGCCAGTGTCTGCAACCAGTTACTCTTCTTCCAGCATAATGTGAATCTAAAACCCCATTTGGATAGGAGGGGGTGAAGAATAGGCCCATCCCCATGACCCCTCTCAATGGAATAAGGCTGCATTCCATGTCACACCCCAGCGCCAGCACCTCTACAACATGCTGCATATCTCACATCAAACAGCAATGCCTCCATGCAAATTATTTTGTGAACTGTCATGCAGGTTTTTATAGCTTAAACTCTTAAGTGGTAAAAAGGGAGTTTGGAATAGTTCTTTTGTTGTTTCTTTTAATATGGGGGATACATATGATGTTGAATGCATGTGTATATAGATATATGAAGTAATGCTAGCGCAAGCTACCTGCTGTGACAGATGCAAAATTAACAAAAGGCACACATCCAAAGGAGAAAAAAATAGTAATAATCTGCAATGCTGAATCACCAGTGACCATGTCTGACATGTGAAAGAAGAAATGACAAGACATGTTTATTCATGCAAAAACATACCTGCACAAACAAGTGCAGACTAAACTGTACTGTTTCTCACCGCTTTGTGTTTTGGTAGGTCGAGCTAGGTTTTATTTCTCTCAGTGATGCAGTGTATGCATTTTGTCTTACCATTTTTGTATTTTAGGAAAGATGGGACTTTGAGTTTGTGCCTCTGACTGATGGCCATTCCAACACGTAATCACAGTGTTTTATTTTCCCTGCTCTGTAAAACCTTTTTAGAAAAAAATAGTGTTAACTTTTTCAAAAGTGTGAAGCAACTGGGTTTTTTTTTTTGGGGTGGTATAAATGTTAAAATGATTCACTTATTTTAGCTGGAAGCATTCTTGATGGGGAACGAGTAGAGGAAGTTGTTGGAGATCATTTGCACCCATTTAAAAGTAAAGGGCATGGAGGAGTAGGAACAGTTTTGTGTGTGAGTATATGTGTGTGAATGATAGATTAAAATAGAAACCATAAAAAATTATGCCATACAGTGCAAAATGCCTAAAATATTACACATACATTTCACAATAACCAATTTGTCTGTAAGAAGGTCTGAAGCCCTACATCATTAAATCACTGCTAACTGTGGACATGTTAGGAAAACATGATATTTGTAAACTCCATTTGTGAATAACACTACTGAAAGAATAGCCTGGAAATCCAGACCCAAATCTGAAAGATTTGGGTCTGGCATTGAGTAATGAAAGTCGCTAATCTCGAGGGCCAGCACCAAGTGTGCATTTGAAAATCTCGCTGCACGCAATTGGATAACACTACGACCAATCACAACAACACACAGGGTGTCATATCCAGAGCCCCATACGCTTAGCTACCAGCGGAGCTAACTGGTAGATTAAACTGTCGTCATCTGTTTAGCTCGCCTCTGGCCCGCCTACATCAGATACACCGATGTGATCGGTGCAGCTCGGCTACAAGGGTATAGTTAATGAGCAGTGTTACGCGATGCCAGAGTAACTCGCTGAGCAAATTTAAATTGTGCTCTCGCGAGAACTCTGGATTTCCAGGGTAGTGGAAGAAGGCACTAATTCAAAACCATAAAGATATCTGACCTTTTACATTGCTCGCTGTTTTACCTCAAGGATTAAGGCTAACCCACCTATTTCACTGTTTCAGACATGCTTTTCTATGTTGCCTCAGTCACCTCAGTTACATAATCTGTTTTGTAAATGTTATTTTTGTGAATTTGGTTCTTGTTTTGTATTCTTAAGAAAGACCAAAAATAAAACCAATATAAGATTAATCTTTGTTTCCCCTAATTGTGTCATTGTATACTTCTTGGCCCTGAACATTAGTCTGGCAGATAGTCAAGAGCTTGACTACCAAAAAAGATTGGCCATTGTGGAAAATGTATTTTAACATGAGTCATTACACATCATTCTCAAACTGTCTGTCAGCCAGACAGGTGATATGTGATTGACCTGTAAAAACATAGACAGCAAAAATAATGCATTAGCTGTCAATCTACAGCTGTAGATTGGCAGCTAATGCATTATTTTTGTGTAATAACCTATTTTGAATTGAACAAACAAGAGTAGGCCTAGAGCAAAAATAATCAGGGCTAGGGTGAGGTAAACTAGCATTAGAGATACATACGCCTACGGGAGAGTTTATTGCATTTGGGGTTTGGGCAACACTGTAACCTTAATGTCAATCCAAAAAGGAAGGAAAGGAAAACCCTTATCAGTGTCCATTTCCTCATCCAGTGTCTTTCACCTGGGTAAGCAAGAGTTCAGTTACACCAGAGCATTAGTGGTTTTAACTGAGCAGGTATAATAATCCCTCAGGTGTGGTAATGTTAAATATTGCAAATGCAAATTGGGGTAGGCTATTACTCGAAGCTTGATTGACAGCCATGCTCTCTACTGTATGGTGAACGGCTATGACAGAACCGGCTCTACATAATAAATGTAGGGAGAAGGCGTCGAAGACATATGAAGATTCCTGATTAGTAGAAGAACAAGAAGACGACTTCCCAGCATGCAATTCGGCGCGCGAGTTTGGATTTTGTTTTGGAGTTAGCTAGTTAGCTACATTGGGAGTACTGCACATGTTTGCCTAATAATATAATCCCCATTTAAACCTTTAACGTGACGTATTTGTTGGACTCATTAGCGTAAGTATTGTTTATTTTGAAAGGTGGCAGGGGTAAATGTAATTTAACATCTAACGACCGTTAGGGGGTGTAATGTCGTGTTTACTGTCAAACAAAGTGATTAATAATGCCGTTTATGTTACTTAATAGTAATGTTGGAGAAATGTAAAACAACAAACAAAAAAAACTTGTGCGTAACGTTAGTGTGTTGTATTTCAGTTACACAGTATCTCAGTAGCAAGCCTCCGACTAACGTTAGCTAGATATGCATTTAAAGCTAATGTTAGCTTAAAGTTACTACTTACACTGCTGTCCTTATATAACTAATAAGGTCCGGTTTATAATAACATTATAAGCGGAGTAAAAACTGGGCATACCGATCACAAGGAAGGACAAGGGGTATGAATGATATTGGCTATAATTACAGAAATATGTCAAATGTTTTTCTTTGCAGGTAACGTTAGTGTTAGCAGGTGGTAGGGTAGTAGGGCTGGCTGTGTTTTAGCAGTGAACGGAGGATGAGCAGCCCAGGACCGAGCAGCAGAACACCCAACCCAGCTGACCTTTTTGAAGATTTATGGAGGCAGCTCAAAGAGTGCCACCAGAATGCACTTCAAGGTAACTGGCCCATGATATATTGTATGTAGATATAAAGCGAATTTCTGAAGTTAGATTCTAAAATGAAATCTTTTTTTGCATTGTGTTTTACACTCATTAGCTACTTTTGTTGCTATTTTTAGAACTGGAAGCAAAAGTGAGCAAGTTAAAAAAGGATCGCTGTTTGTGAGTATACTGTGTCACTAACTTTTAAAAATAACGATGATGATAACATACATATGTTTGTCCCTGGCTTTAATTTCTGAATGTTGTCAACACCATTTACCTGTCATTGCATTTGTTTTCTACAGAGATGCTCAGAGACTTGAGGTGTTTTACAGTCGCATTAAGCAGCTAAAGGAGCAAAACCAAACCCTGCAGGATGCCATCAGTCTGTTGGAGGAAAGGTAACTTCCCCCACAACAAGTTAACTTAGTTGAAAACAATATGTAACAAAGACCAGCAACGTTTTTCCCACTGTTTCTAGACTCCAAGCAGGAGAGTGTGATCGATGTGCCATCTTAGAGGAGAGCCTAAAAAATAACCATGACCAGAATGTGTGCCTCATCGCAAAACTGAGTGAGTTTACTCATTATTCTGGTTATTAAGGATTCATGTGGAAGACTGACCTACCGGCCATATACCCAGAAGTCTGCTGTTGGTCAACCAATAGTGGGCAAATGACAACATGACAACTTTAGGAGATGTAAAGAAGTGTCTTTAGGTGAAGTGAGCATGCAATATTGGTGTACTTTGAGGGCTCCTGTTTCCTGAATGGTTGGTCATTCTGGTTAATCAAACCACCTTCTAACACTCTTGTATAAGTAGGAAACAAAACATTCGCTCAAATCAAAATGGGTGAGAAAGTGATTGATTGCTGACGGAATGCCCTTTAGGTAAATTGTTAATTACGCCCTTTTATTGTCCTTTTATTTTCAACATGTAGCATGTCAAGTTTTGGCACTGTCAGTTGGTCTACCATTTTGGTCCAGAATGAAATATTTCAACAGCTATTGAATAGATTGCTATGAAATGATTAAGTAGACATTCAGATTGCAGAGAGGATGAATCCTAATGACTTTGATGATCCTCTGACTTGTCTTGTAGTGCCACCAGCAAGTTAAATGTTTCACTTATCCTGAGAAATAGCTTAACATAGACTGGATGGATTGGCACATAATTTTGGAGAGACATTCATGTTTCCCAGACAATGAGTCATAATAATGGTCCCTTAACTTTTCCTCTAGTGCCATCAAGTCAAAATGCCCACTTTTGTTTAAGACCACATACCGGTATTATAGGCATTCTCTTCAGCCTCAGCTGTACTTTTACAGCTGTACTTTTACAGCTGAGGCTGAAGGGAATTACTTTTAGTACTGTTTTAAGTGCTAATTAGCAAATGTTATCTTTGCATGCTAGTGCCTAAACAGCCCCACCGATCTGGTAGCATGGCTGTGTACTCATGAACACAGTCTTGTTTACATATAACCAAGCCTACATGAGAATCTACGGCATGTATTTTTAAGTGTGTATAAGGGGAGTATATTGGCAATACCAGTGTACAATGAGATATGGCTACTGGCTTGTTGATGTACATCATGTACAGGTTTTTGATTGTGATGCAGTGTGTGTGAAACCCATTTTGTGTGTCGTTTGTTTCCCAGAGAATGAAAGAAACAGCCTTGCTGATGAAAATAGAAAACTACACGCTGAACTGCAGAAATTAAAGATGTCTCGGTAAGCTCTTTAGTGTGTTACAGTCATGTTTTGTCAACATATTCTCTTTGACACAGTAAAAAATGTTCAAATACACGTGAGTTTCTATATTTTGCCAGCTGTTTATCTGTAAAAGCTGACCAAAATAACTACGGTGTACTGGATGTTTTGGCTGCGAGACCGCACTATTTATAGTGATTTCACTTCTGCTTTGATTGCAAGTCAGATTAATAGCTCCAGTTTAGTGAGTTTTTAACTGGTTTTCTGTGCAGGAATAAACATTTACAGTAAAGTTTCAGTTCCCAGTTAAACATGGCAGGTGTTGTTTTTATCAGCTCAGAGTCCCAGCAGGCTTTTTCCCCGGAACAAGAAGAAGGCATCATCCCAGACTCACCGATTATGCCAAGCTCGCTGCCTGTGGCAAACAAACTGAAGAAACAAAAGAATATTGACAAAATGAAGCGCGTTCGCTATGCAGAGATACCTCTACCACAGTCTAACAACTCACTCTTCCGAGGTTAGTCGCCTCTAAAGTATTGGCTATTTTGGTTTTCTGAAGCACCTGTATGAAGACACCAAGTCTTATAACATGTTTTTTTGTTTGTTTTTTTAAAGTTCTGGATAAGGAGCCTGTTGATTCTACAAAGAATTCTGACCGAGCACAAGTGCTTGTACCCAACACCTGTGAATTGGACACAGCCCAAATCTCAAGTATTACTTCATTTACTGTACTCATCAATATTTTAGAATTAAAAAACATAAAACACAGGAAGACTACTTCTGTTTTCTCAGTGAAACCTTATTTATTTCCTTCCATTAGAAGCTGTCTGTAACTTGAAGTTCTAGATGAGCACTGGGCAGTATTTATCTACACAAACACACCCATCATATCAGCCTAATTCACACGGTGGGGCTGCACAGAAAGGCGTGGCCGTAAATTCACCTCAGAGGACTGATTACTGAAAACTCAAAAGTACAATTTAAACGGCCTCTTACATAGTAATCCATGTAATATGAAGAATCACAGATTGGCAGGGATGGTAGACATACCTTTTGCAGTTAAAAAATAAATATTTTCTGACATTTGAAGTTTTAAGACAATCACTGTGAAAAGATTGCTATTGTGAGATGTGTAAAGGTGTTGTTATTGTCTTGTCTCAGATGATGTGAAACTAAATCGGGAAGAAGCGATAGCAGAAACCTGTGGCCTTGAACTTATTGACAAGCCTTGCATGGTAGGTAGGCCTCATACTGGTGTGAAGTCTGTATGAACAAAGAAAAAAAATTTGCAAAAAATTCCCCCAGTGAACTGAGAATTATATCTTAGCAGAGGCATTCAAACTAATTCAGCTCTTTGGATTGTGTCTGTAATTTCTTTACTCGTTCTATTTTCTCAGAAAACAGAGACAACTGCAGGCCAGCAAAGCAGCCCCAGAACATCCTGGAAGTTTGGTGTTCGTTTGAAGTAAGGATCGCACCAGTTGGGACATATTCTTTTGCTGACTATCATGACGGTATCATGTGTTGTGAACTAAGACTTTGGCTTGTCAAAAAAACAACTAAACCCCTTAACCCCCATGAAAGCAACCCATTATTTATTGACTGACCTTTGTTCTTAAATCATGCAATAAAGCAAAAGAACAAAAAACATTTCCATAACAGAACCTTGTTTTTATGCCTTAAGACCTTACCGCTCCTCCCCTTCATCCATGCTGCTGCACAGCCCAGACTCCACCACAGAAAGGTCCCCATCACTTCTCCCAGGTGTCAGAAGGTTTGCAGAGGACAGCTCCATTAAAAGAGCAAAACGGAAAAAGGAGGAAAGTGAGCCAGTGCAGGAGGAGGACAGACAACGAATCCAGGAAGGGGTGGACAAACAGAAGGAAGGCAAATACATACAACATGAACTGATCAACCGAACGTCCGCACCTTTAAGCAATCAAAGCTGCAACAAGGAGTTGTTGGACAGCCAGGTTAGAGATGTGTCCAATGTGTATGAATGATGATTTTCAGTAGTATTTTTAGACCAAATCTACCTGGCTTCTGAATTACCATACTTTGACTCGCCATTTTTTAAGACTCTTGTTATAGCTGTAAGTGAATATATGGTTTTAAAATGTTGTCTGGTTCTTTTAACATTTAACAGGTTCGGTCAGGACAAAATGGGACTTCCAACCAAAGGCCAAATGTGTCCTGTGTAAGTCCTGCTTTTAAGAAGCCAAATGTTAAAGGGGAAGCAAACAAGGCCGGTGTTGGGAAGAAAGGAAACCCGCGGCAGGATCCGAATGCCTCGCATGAACAACATAAAGGGAAAAATGGTGAGTTTTCTGTCCTGTTGCTGGCAGAGTGTGTACGTGTGGGCTTTTGCAATGCACATCATTTTCTACTTTTCTGATTGTTGGCTGAATGTTGCACAATTTCAAGTATTTCTGTAAAATAAGTTGAATTGACTGTCCCAGCTGAAAGGAGGCACTCAGTGGAGCCCATGTGGAGCATCGACCCAGCACTCGCCGTGTCCCTGTATGACAGTGAGTGGAGAGGAGACGAGGTAAGGTCACTGGGTCCCTGTGTCTTATTGTAGCAGTCCAGGCTTATTGTGCTGAACTGAAAGGCATTATACATTTTGAAGCCTTTTTATTTCTTTATGTCAGAAGTGTTCATTCAACTTGATAATTTTTTGTATGATTTAGCATGCCAATTAAAGAGACCGTCTACCTCTGACAACCGTTTCAGATTGCTACGATTTACTGTGATTGATACATCGTGATGTTTTTTGTCTACTTATGAACATTAAAACACAAATTCAGGAAAAATGTTCGGAAATCCAGACTGATCTCATGAAATGGCGTATGTGTTCTCGTCAATTCGTATGCCATTATTATAAGACTTGGTTTTAAGCGTGTTTATCAACGCCTTTTGGCCTCCATTGACTTACATTACCATGCGATATCCTGTGAATTTACGCCGTAGCGAGTAATATGAAAGGGCAAAAATCCACATAGGGAGGTTGGTCGGGGTGGTGGAACACAGGACCTTCACAAAGGAGACCATAACCATGTCCATGTCCCGCGTGTCGCATTTCCTAAAGTCAACCGTCGGTTTCTTTTTTAACTAAAGCCAACCAGTTCTTTTCCTAAATCCCAACCGGTTCTTGTTTACCTAAACCCAACCGCGTGTAACGTTTCCTAAACTCAACTGTAGCTTTCTTCTCGCAATAAAACGGCAAGTCCGCTGTATACAGTGTAGACATATACGCGGATAGCTGAAAATGTGCACAGATAATACGCTACTTGGCTTAAGAAAGGCAGCGTGTATGTTTATGTAAAGTTATGATTCCCTGTTGGGAAATCTATGAACATGTTTATCTGGTTAAATTGGATAGATGTCAGGGTAATGTACCTCTGTTCATATTTTAGAAAAAGGACGAAGAGGAATGTCTTGGAGAATTGGTCGATACCGACTGCACTTGGGTCAGTCACAGCTTACTCCAGCGTCAGGGAGAAAATGTCCGGGACAGAAGGGAGAGTGTGTCTGGTGAATATAAACCACAAGTTTAAAAAAAAAATGCTTACTGAAATGTTTTGATTGACACTGAGGTTGCTGATGGGTCTTATCTGCAGCAATTGCATAATAAAAATATAATAACCTGAAATAATCTGTCTGCTTTTCTAGGTCTAGGTGAGAAGACAACTGACAGTTTAGATATGATGTTTGAAACAACAGCTAATGGGGAGTACAGGTCTTACAACCATTCACACTTGGGCCAGAGCCAGCCTTGTGGTGATGAGAAGGATGAAGAAGAAGAAGAGGGCAATGGTAGGTTTTAAGATGTAGAGAAACTGTGTGTGTCATCATGTAATTTGACCAGTATTTCTGTGACTGTGGATGTTAGTAAATTTAAGTCTTTGTTTTAATCTTCCAGATCAACAAGACCCTCATGAAAACACCATGAGCCAAATGAAGAGGCACAAAGCACAGTAAGAAACACTCCATCGGTCATACAGTCACTAGGCTATGGTTGATTTTGCGCAGACCGATAAATACAAAGATTTTCAGTCTTACAGACATTAAATTTCGCACAATGTCTTTGGATTAGACGCCCAACATTTGCACACGTGACTGTGGTTCACAAGAAAGACGAGAGAAGAAAACTGAAGGGCACTACCTGCAAGGAATGTGACGTTGTAAGTATTTTGATCCTACACTGACACGTTTTAACACAAAACCCATGTTAAGGATGTGTATTTCCAACATTTCCAACAGTATTACGCCCATCTACCAGAGGAGGAAAAGCAGAAAAAGCTGTCTGCCTGCTCGAGGCACCGGTTTTTGTATATTCCTCCCTGTACTCCTGAAAACTTCTGGGAAGTAGGATTCCCATCAACTCAAACATGCATGGAAAGAGGTAATTCAATGATTTTTGCTTCGTAGTTACACCCTCCGTTTAACAGTTGCTGGTAAAGCATTAGCAGAACATTTGAACACATTTCCCTGCAGGAATTCTTACAATGTCTTTATTGTTACAGCATCCCTTAATGATGTAAAAAGCATTAAAAAACATACAGATACTGAGACATCCTTCCCTTGCAGGTTACATCAAGGAAGAGAAAAATCCCCAGGCACGTACTCGGAGAAGACAACCATTCAATGCTTTATTCTCCCCAAAGCAAAACCAGCAGGAGAGCTAAACAAAACTTGAATTGGTCCATTTGCGGAAAAGATTTACAGTATAAAAAGAGCAGGCCTGGCACATAATAGCGCTCTGTCTTATACTGTGACCTTATTACCCCCAATTTACACCGGTTGCAGAACGGCTGCGGATTGGCTCCGTGCCCCGCTGTCCGTCAATACCCACCAGGGCTGGATTTGTTGAGGAACGGCTGCGGCCATGACTTACAAGGACCCACAAGATCTTGCAAATTCACGTAGAATAAAACCACTAAACCAACAACAGTTTGTTTCCATCCAGAGGAGTAGAGGTGAAACGACTCTGTGCTGTGTTTTTAAGGTGTAGTGCAGGGAAATATGATCCACCGTTAGCACGGTCTATTTTATTTTGAAAATTAACCGGATGTTTAATTTTGTTTCTGTGCTCGATTTACTGTCCCGCACTATCTGCTGAATTACTACGGAGCTCTCTGGCGTCCGACAAAAATAGAAGCTCTCTGTATCTGCTCTGGAGCTGGGACGGAGTCGGAACGCAGCCGTTCCACAGTCAGTGAAAATACACACATTGACTTGAATGGAAACCTAATGACTCTGCCGCCGGTCTGCAACCAGTGGAAATTGGGTGTTAGGAATGTTGACCTTCTGTCATTTTTTATACACTTTTAAGTGTATAATGCCAATGTGCATACATACTGTTTGACTGGTTTGTGTTTAGTTAAAGTACCCATATTATGCTCATTTTCCAGTTCATAATTTAGTTTTGTTATATCAGAATAGGTTTACATGGTTTATTTTTCAAAGATCACCATATTTTTGTTGTACTGCACATTGCTGCATCGCACTTCAGTTCCGTCTCAGTTGGGAGTTGCACATGCGCAGTAGCTAGGTAAGGACTGCTAGCCAGTCAGAACCAGAGTATGAGGGTGTGCCACGCTAGCAGCTAGGCGAGCATTGTAGCATGTTACAAAGTGACGCATGTTTGTCACGGAAGTAAAGACTGGATTATAGAGCGATTTGGAGCAGTTCTGTTGCAGATGGTAATCTACTTTGCTTTACCTCGTCAAATGCTCTTCAATTAATGTGATTTAATAGGTTCACAAGTGTCACCGTTTGTTATATTAGTAAGAGCACACAGCAAGCACTATATGTACAAAAAGGTCATTTTATTTGGTCAACAGATTGCCAGCGCATAGATGAGAAATTACAAAAATAAAGTGCAAAAACTATAATACATTTTCTGGAAAATATTTCTTTTTGGACTGCTGGTTGTGGGTTAATCCAGAGAGCTGCAATTTCCTCATCATGCCTGAGAGTCTCTGTGAGAATACACCAGCAGGGCCTCTCCAACATGACTAATGACCACACTGTAACAAATGAATCGTATTAATCATTTAGTTTGATAATAACCCATCCATACATTTCAGCACCTAAAATGGGCATGGGATGTGCTTACCAAATAAGAGATGGAGTGTTAATGTCCATGTAGAAAATAAATGGAGAGAGGGACATAGCAGTAATCTGGAAGGAAAGAGTTTACTTTTTGTTAGGCAGTTGGGCCAAACCAATTTCAATAATTACAATTTAACTTTTGATTGTGTGACTTATTGAAATGTGTAATCACCTTAGACAAAAAAATCCAGACCCCAAAGTGCTCGAGGGACAATCCACTTTTTAGTTTGACTGTGGCCAGCAGCAACAAAAAACCCAGCAGTGCACTGTGAAATGAGACTGAGGTTAGGTATCATGCTGAAAACATCCAATAAAATACAAAAATAAATAACTCTATTAATAACTTATTTGAAAAGAAGTGTCACAGCTTCCATGCTTTTAGAATTTCCTAACAAATGAAACCTGTTTAAAGTACTCTGTATACTTGATACTAAAACGTTAAAATAAAAAGTGTCAAAATAGAACATGCTCACAACTAACTATTAACGTAGATCTATTCAATTTTTTGAGATTTTACAGAAAAAATGACATGGTGTCCATGGACCGAAAGTTCTCACCTGGCACAGCAACCACAGTGAAACGTGTAGGACTGAAGGGAAGGGAACTCCATGGCGCCCATGAGGTCACCTGTAGAAGGACAAAGATCTGTTTGCAAAGGTACAAATGTAGATATTGTATTATTTAAAACTTTTGCCATGGGGTGACCGTTACGGCACAGCAGACCATGCCCTGTGTAATGTAATACACTAATAGCACAATTCTAACTTTCATCTTAGGGTTCACCAGCATTAGAAATATGCCACTTCGGCTCAGAGTCATTCCTACCTGTTGGGTGAGCGGCCATGGCCAGCAGCAGTACACTGTTATGTAAAGGCAGGGAAAGCTGAAATTAGTCACTGAGAATGCCCAAAGCGGCACTCTTATGATAGAGCTTAATGCAACAAAAAACAAGTCCTGATATATCACTGCAACCTTTCTGGATGCACAAGCAAATAACTTCTTATACAATTATTTTATTAATAGGTTATACGTATTTAAGTTTACTGCAAAATTTTGTAGGCTAATATGTATATATGTATTTGGAATTTCTGGCATATTAGGCCCTTTAAGTCCACTTCTAACTTAAAGGGTAACTACGGATTGTTTTTTCAACATGGACCCTATTTTCCTATGTTTTTGTGTCTATGTGGCTGATGGGAATAAAAATCGTTGACATTGATCCAGTTTAAGCAAGATGGCTGCCATCGGCAGCGGCAAAACAAGCTACAATGTGAGTTTGAGGTTGACCTTTCTGTTAAAGAGTAAGATCTTTTTTAAAACAAAAACATTTGCCAAATTGCGTTTGCTAACGCCACCAGACTCCATGTAAATAAACAGTAATTTTAGCATCGTAAAACATCCTATATTCAAAGTTGACAGCAACAAAATAAAACTATGGAAAGCCGTTTTGGGTCGTCTTTCCACTCTAGTTCTGGTTGAAATAAACACCATTTACCAATTTACATGTGAAAAAGGTTGGCTCTATACATGCTAAAAGTATTTTTTTTTTTTTTAATAGTCTGGTGGGTGTAGAGCTAGTGGCCTCTAGCGCTAGCAGAGGTCTTAAAGAGGTTTTAAAAAGGCCTATCTCTGTAGCAAACCTTTCCATACTGTTGTCAGACAACACCAGCACTTTGAATAGACCAAACAAAAATAGAAGATTTGCCCCATAGGGTTACATTGTAACCCGGTCTGTGGTTGCCGGTTACAGCATTCCGCTTAATACTGGACCATTTTCAAAGATGTTGTTCCCATCAGTCACTAATACACAAAAACATAGGGAAATAGGGTCCAGGCTGAAAGAAAAAAAAAAAAAAAACATGAACTTTAATCTGTTTCTTCAAATTGTTTTGAGATGACAGTTTTGAGTAAGCTATGGAATAAGAAAACATTGTTTTCAAAAGATTTGAGTTTAGTTCATTTTAGACCCTATAAAACCTAATCCTTGACTTGTGTATCCAATCCAGTTATTTAAAATGATTTATTCTTACCTGAACAAGTAGTTGATGCACTGTTGTTCAAGGTCACTACAATGAAAACATCCCAAAAATAGTGACTTCAGTGAGCTGTTTTTAAGTGTGAAGTTTGGGTAAAGTACAGTTTTTCTTAATGTGGTTCCATCAGCAGTAATTTAAAGGTCCCATATCCTGCTCATTTTCATTACGGGGAATGACTGTAACGGCACAGTAGCGGAACTTTCTACCTATATATAGTTGTCACATCACAATCGTATGGAAGTCATACAGGCTCTGTGCATTTCTCTGTGGATTGAGCCTTTCGATAATTTCATAGCATTGAGATAGCACCTTGATCTGCTTTATAATAAAAAAAAAAAATGGAAATCTCACATTTTACAATATGGGACCTTTAAAAACATTTAAGGTGACAAATGTCACTATATGTTTGATATGGAACAGAGGCACAAATAAAAACTTTAAAGCAAAATGTTTATATGTTTTCTACTATTTATGCATTGTGCTTCTACTTACCTCAAATTACTTGATTTGTAGTGAACTTGAAACGCTCTGTATGCACCTGAAAGATGACATAATATTCTTATACCTCAGCCTCTTCTGATTATTATGATTCTTTCAATTGTCTGTGGAGTCCCTCAAGGCTCAACCTTCGGGCTGCTGTTCTTCTTTTAATGTAACTCCTGAGCTATTACAGTTAACAGTGTAGCACCTTTGTACAGTATATTCTTAGACGTACCAACGCAGAGCAGATGACCAACAGCCCAAAGGTAACCACTGTAGTCAAACTGCAAGAAAAAAGAAGCAAACTTATAAATGACCCCAAACCACTTGTATTCCTTCTCCCAAGTAAAAATGATAGTGTTGCAATCAGAAATCCACAATTTGATTATATTATGAATTGTTACCTGAGGATCATGGAGGGGGAGGTTGATGGCTGAGAGCAGCATTAAGCATATACTGCAAGAATAAAAAGCACATTTAAAGATGCAGTCATGTAAAAGGGAATATTTCTTGCTTTTATTCATTACTATTGCTGCTCCAGAACCAGAAAAGAGCTTTACAGGTTTATTACCTTTATTAATATCACTACCATAATTAAACAATTAATGTATGCCCCCCCCAAGCATACACATATTATTATTACCGTTTTTTATTGCATAAATTGTAGGAACTGACAGGATTACATTTCATTGGAATTGTATTTTATATTATTTCACATGAAATTACAAACTAAAGCGTAGTGTATTTCCTTGTGTTGTCCCATCTTCTTCTACCTTTTGTGTACTTGTGAAAAAATGGCAAAAATGCATTCCATCTTGATATAACATACTGGGAAAAGCACAAACCTGATTAATTTCAGCCATCGTGTCTTCTGTCGATAAAAGCACATTTTACAGAGTGAGATATGTATGTCCTAGTGGTGGTTAAAGCTTGTACAATATAACATTAGTGGCCAGGGTCATCAAGCAGTGATGGCTCTGCATTGTTGTGCTTTAGGTTCATCTATTTGCTTCCCACCAATAACAAAAGGGGGTAAAAAGGCAAGTGAACAGCACATCATTGTATAAATATTCACACAGAGCAGACAGTGCCGGCACTTACCTCTCTATGGACAACCTTCAAGATTATGTAACTAACAACATAGGAGGAATTCTGAAGAGTGAAGAAAATAGGAATGTCCTAGACAGAGACAAAGAAAAGGATTTCAGATATATCCCACCTACAATATATGCCAATCCAGGCAACAATCTCCTAGCTTATTTATGAGTGTAAATGTTAGGACACTACACCTAAGGGTGGTAGGTTAATGTGACGTACTATGCGTGATAAAGCCCTGGAACCTGCATATATGTTTCCCACAAACAGGAGGGAGCCTGGAAGCCAGGAAAAAGCTGCTGACCTGTAATACAACAATGCAACATATCAAGTTCTTAATAATACATGTGCTTATCGGCAGCCACTGAAAACAACTGAGTATAAATCCTACAATAGTATTTTGTTAAAAAAAATGTACCTGGTGATGCGGCTCATTTCCACCCAGCCAAACTTCCCAGAGAGAAGAAGCAGGACTGCCCCGATAAATGTTTGCCATCTGAAAATGTGCATTTATTTTCATGTTAGTGAACAAACACAACAGGTTTTTCGGGTTGATTTATCATCACTCATTTGCAAGATTCAAACAAGAAGTCATTTAAATCAAGATGCAGATTTAACTTCTTCAAGCATTTTTAATTACACATTCAGTAGAGCGGAGTTAAAATAATCAATTCTCCAATTAAAATATATATTTTTTTGAGTGATCTGATGTTTAATAAAATCCCAAAATCGATCTTGGGTAATTATTGGCGACACCCAGCCATAACATTTAGATTTATAAACTGCACATGCATTTCTCTTTAAAAAAAACATTTAAATTGTAGGGCCATTATACATTATTTGGTTAACGTAACACACACATCTTGTAATGACAATGAAAGGATATAACACAAAAAGGTTCCACATAGTATTTACCTTTGGCTACTCACCCTTGAAATAAGGTTGGATAGGTGAATTTTAACACTGACAGGACAAACTGAAAACAAAAAACAACAGAATTCATGTCATGGGCTTATGATGAACAAAGCAGTGTGGTAACCAACTTATCATTCTGACACTATGAGATACTCCACCATACATACAGTACATTGTGCAGTTTTCATATAGTTGCGGAGAATAATAAGTGTTGTATATTCATGCTAAGAAGTAGTAGTATACTACTACCTAGCAACTTCTAAATTATTTAGTAGTAGTAATTGTAGTAGTAGTAGTATTAGGCCTAGTAGTAGTAGTAGTTAGATAATAGTTGCTTTGTTCAAAGGCCACGTTCATGCCTGATAGGTTTGCTATCAAAAATAATTTAGAAGTTGTTAGTAGTAGTAGTAGTAGTAGTAGAAGTAGTAGTAGTAGTAGATAACAGTTGCTTTAGGGCGGCCACGTCCATGCCTAATACGTCACAGCAATTCGAGAAAGGTCTTAATTCTTAATCAAAATAATAATAATAATTGTTCACTAGATGGTTATTGCTGATGATAAGTGTTATATTGTCATTTTCACAGGAATACGTCACGTTGTGTAGCCTACACGGGTAAATGTACAAGACTTTAGCTAGTTGGAATCGTGTCGCCAATTGCACTGCAAAATAAAAATAAAAATAAACTTGTGTGCCGGTTATAAATTCAAACGCTGGATAAAAGTCATATACTGTTAGTAGCCTATTTTTTATTTATTTTTTAACTTCGCTGAGAAATGTTGTAGCTAGTTTTTACTTAAAGTTAACGCAAAAAATAAAAAACACATCCTCACTCACCTTATTCGTGAAATATGATACAACGAAAACAATACTAAAAACGAGACCAGTGATGTGTCTTTTCCACTGCATGTTGACCCGCCGACACACTGCAGCAGGGACATGACTCCTACCATAACATATTACTAAATATAATTAATACACGTCGCCTGTTTCAAACTAAAGACATTTCAAGATCGGAAACTTCCCTCACTGTCCCTTATGACACGTCAAGAAGTGAGACAAAGATCGTGTATATGTGGGAAGAGTATTAACTGGCTCATATGTGCTTCACGCAGCGTTTCTCATTTTCTCCTGCAGGACATTGCTTCTGGTATGAAAACGAATATGCCAATGTTTGTGATGTGTCGGTCTACAATTGAAAAGTATGGAATGTATACAAAAGAATAGCAGAGCAAGTCTACTAATATCAAATATTTTGGTGGTTTTACATGTACCCTGTATTTTATACAGCTTATGCATGATGTAGCTAGGATGTTTCCAGGATATGTATTCATAGTAGATGTAAAATGATTAGCCTATTAATCTAAAAGTAGATTGACAGAAAATTAGTCTCCAGCTAGTTTGATCATCAATTCAGTCTTTGAGTAATTTTTAACGCAAATATGCAAAATAAATACTATATATAAGAACATTTTCACATGTTCTCAAATGTGAGGATTCATTATTAAAAAAAGATATACATTTTAATATAACACGAATTATAATGATCAACTTTATTTGTACAAAAAAAATGCAGCTCAAAGTGAAAAAATAATTAATAATAGGTAATTCTGTTATAATGGATATGCATAGTTAATTTAGGGTTTGAACAGTTGGCTGGACAAAGTAATTGTAAAAACCTGGACTCCAGGACATTGTTATAAATATTTTCCACTCTTTTCTGACATTTCACAGAAAAAACAAGCAATTAAAGAGAAAAAATATTCATCAAATAAATCCTTAATGGAGAAATCTGTTTTTTTTAGATTAGCCATGGTAATTTGATCAACTGCTACTTTCAAAACATTGCAACCAGTCATGATGCATTTCTTGATACACTATAGGCAGCAATCAAAAGCATTTTGACTTGTTCATAATGCAAAATGATCATGTCATTTAAAAAAAACAAAAACGTATTGATAAAATAAGGGTACCTCAGCCTGGGCTAAATTCTGTTAGCCTACGTAGTTTTGGAATCCCGACAAATAGTCGGAGTGAAACCTCTTTCCTTTCCTTGTGTTCATTTGTCTCAGGGTCAGTCACGTGGGGTCCAGGCAGCAAGTTTCCGTGTTTACAGACGGAGACTGTGGCTGGCGGCAGCTGGGTGTTCAGTTCTTAAGAGGATGGTGTGCAGTCATGGCCTTTTTAAAGACGCAAGAACTAACCAAAGAAAGGTTTGTGCTACTTCTCCTGTTGTTAACATAACATTATTTCAGATAGGGAAGGCCATTCTGTGGGTTTAGTCAGAGCTCCGCAGTAGCAGCGGGGTGTTTTTCTCGACTAGATGGACATCATTATAACATTAGCCTGGGCCACTCCGCTAATGAGAGCTTCTCTGTCAGCTGTGGGGATGCACTCGTGCTACTGAAGGCACGGACATTGAGTGGTCTCGGGGAGGAGCAGGCGTTTAGTATTGACAACCGTTAGGAAAGGTCCAATTTATTCTCCATGTAATACCTATAAGATATTTACATTCTATAACCCTAGGGAAACGCCAGATAAATTAAGAATTCAAATATGGCATTTCCATGGCCTAGGAAAAGTTCAAGCAATTTGTGTGCACGAGCTACTCTCTTTATCAAAACCAAACATCAGAGAACTTCCCGAACATTCCCCAGGGTGCTCTCAGTGTCATCTAGCGTTATAGCATCTTTCCAAATGCATTGTCTATGGAGCAGTTCCACACGTTATACTTGATGACATCACACATTTGAGTTTTAGCACTCTAGTTTTGGGGTTTGAAGTAGAGTTGTTGCTGATGTATAGCTTTATAGCAACCAAAAGTGCAATGTGGATTATATAGTGGTCATTGTGAACAAATGGAAAAAGTAATGTCGTATTGAATCAGTCCTTGGTGAGTTACACATACATTGGCTTGCATAAGTTTACTCACCCATGCTAAAGTTGACTAAAAAGAGGAATAAAAAACATAATTTGGAAATTGATCTTAATGCCTTAATTTTAAAAAAAAAAATAGGAAAATGCAATCTTTTAAGGACACCAATTTGCTTTGCAATAATGAATAATGTATTGTAAATAAATACATGTTCTTCCCCTATGTTAAATTCCCGTAGAGGCAGGCAGATATTTATTTTTAAAGGCCAGTTATTTCATGGATCCAGGATACTATGCATCCTGATAAAGTTCCCATGGCCTTTGGAATTAAAATAAAAATAATAACCCCATATCACCACATAGCCTTCACCATACATAGAGATAGGCATGGTTTTATTTCAGTTAGCTTAATAGCTGGTTTGATTTGCATTGAGAGATGATCTTATGAAAAGTTCCCCATGCCTATCTCTAGGTATGGTGAAGCCACATGCAAGCCACTGTATGTTCCAAATTTACCACAAGAGCCATTCCTTAAAAGCTTTTAGATGATGTTCAGCACGGCCCTGACCTGATGTGAGGCATTGGATTTCCAGACGACTCGGTGCAGTTTGACACAGTTAAACGTGTCCAGGAAGAAGCGTTGAAGACAAACTATTTCAGCTGAAGGGAAGTGCCGTTTGCAGACAAGTGGTTAAATTGTTCATTGTTTTTTTTGTTTGTTGTATTAGTATATAGAGGTACATTTCAAAATAGATTACATTAGCTTTTGCTTCAGTCACCGCGTGGAAATCGCCACTGATGTCTCTTCTATGACAATACAGGATTCTCAATTTTTCTTTACTAATACTGATTTTGGTACCTAAACTCTGATACAGGAAACTAAGTCCCCTGAATGAAATGAACTGATAGTGATGACATTGCAATAATGACACTCTCAAAGAAAACTGCATAAAAAGAGAAATGTTGGCCTTTTTCAAACTGCGTCTTATTCTCATAATTGAGACCATTCTGACTTACGGGGGCATGCTAACCTAGTATTCCCCATTTTCGCTGTATGCAACGCTGGCAGTACAACATCTATCAGAAGCTCCCTAAGCTTTTTAAAAAAGGTGTTTTACTTCTGGTTATTTATACTTATACTTCTTCTGACATTTTATTAATGTTTCATAGTGAGTATTCACCAGGTGAATACAGGCTGTGCTGTAAAATATGAGCTAGATTGGAGGACACACTACAACATGGATTTGTTATATCAATACAAAGGGTTTCTCCGTCAATTTAAAAGCACTGATTTAAGGATTGTTCTCCATGTAAGTATAAGACAAACTTAAAAAAAAAAAAAGCTTTTCATCAACTGTGCTGCTCCGCCACAATGTATTAAGTTATTCTCTAAATATACTTAAATCTATCTAAATAGTTTACAATGTGCTTCTAAGGCTGTTCTTGAGAAAGTCCAAGCTGGTTCCAGAGGTGTGTACAGTTATATAAAGGAAGGAAGTGAGCATGTCACACACTGAAAACCACATTACTGATCTGTGCAGTAATGTGGTTTTTAGCAGAAATATTTCACAGTGGAGGAAAAAGTGGTGCTTTCGCATGATTCTTTGTGGAGAAACTCTGTTTTACCAGATGTGTCGATTCAATCCGCTAATCGATTAGTCGACAAAATCGTAAGAGTGTTAACTGACTACAGATTTCTTCAATCAAGGACAGCCCTAATATACTGTAAATATAGTGTATTTACTTATTATGCATACATACATAACTGCATTCCTTTTAAATTGAGACACATTCATTTGCAGTGCAGTCTACACTTTTTTAAAATGTGTTTTATAACTAGGCCATATTACCTCATACATATTTTATTTTGTTTACATTTTGCCCTATATTTTAACTTTCAGATTTTGCTGGTTGTGTGTTTTTCTTTTAGTTATTTAGTGAGCATTGTTGGAGGTGCCTGAGATCTAATATTGTCATTTCCAATTATTACTTACAATAAAGAGCGTGGAGCCTTGTGTAGTGTTCGCCTTTGTATCAGAAGACCTGCCAATCAAGTTAGGAGTGACAGAAGGTTCTAATCCGGCATTATTTAGATTAGTTGCATGTTGATCTTGTCGTTTACACAATGTTCAACACACTGCAGCTCCCATTTTACAGTAACTTTATGTTATCTCACTCTCCTCTATTGTTGTTTCCCCCTAGGTTTTCTCTCCTGTTGCTGGATTTGGAGGAATATTATTTTGAACAGCACACTGCTTACCACGTGACCACCAGTTCAAAAAAGCAGAGGTAATTTAGATTGTTAATGACAATGCTTCATCTACAACTAGTATCGTAACATCATTCACTTCACTATATGTGACATACAGTATGACGATATGGGACTAATCTCGCATTGCCAGTCCTTTCTCCGCCGCTGTGGCGTAAGGTCTGGTTCATCCTGACACATATATTCTGGGATAGGAGAAAAAAACATTCTGGGTTGTTTGCATTTCTTTAAACCAATCACAACTGTCTTGGGCAGGGCTAAGCTCTGGACTTAGCAACGTTGGCTCTGCAAAATAGACTCGGGAAGGAACGCACCCCAAAAGAAAACACCAGATACAATATTAAATGAGGTGAACTGTTTGCACAATACAGTAACATGAGCTATTTACATTAGCTGGAAACATGTTTTTTCATTCTTCTTATCTGTCTAAAGATATATTTGGGCATTTTAGGCCTTCAATTGACAGGACAGATGAAGACATGACCGGGGAAAAAGACGGCGAATGACATGCAGGTCGGAGTCGAACCTGGGCCCGCTGCTTTGAAGAGTAAGCCTCTGTATATGGGAGCCCGCTCTACCAACTGAGCTATCTGGGCGCCCATCTGGATAAACCTCATTAAGCTCTTACCAGCGTATCACCATGTGTAATTTGTCCGTAACAAATCCCCACCAATCGGTCTCCAAACGTCCCAGTTAAAAAGTTAACGTAAATATATTCTTTGTAAATCTTTACAGTCATTCACCGAAAGCAAGCCTGCCTTGTTGCATAATCCAAATTTTCTTCAAAACTTGCCATTTGCCGGCATGTAGCTTGCTAGCCCGGAGGTTCTGGTTGTTGTTCTTTAGCGGGCGGAGTTTAAGAACAGCAACGCACAGAGAGCAAAAGGGGAGGGACATCCTTGAATATCTGTAAATGTCGTTGATCCAGCCTAATCTGTGACTACACGAATGTGGTTTCTCTGTGTATCCTCAGCGTGGGCTCACCGGATTCTTTTAGTTTCAAACTTCTTGTCATAATATGTGATAATCCTGATCACCATGTTGTGATGCCAACCCCCTATTGTGTGTAAAAGCCAGAATAAGCTGTAAACCCCTTGATATGCTTGTAGCACTTCATTGTATTTATACAGGTGTAGGTGTTTGCAGGGACTGATATTTATTCAAAGCCTTCACAGCTTTTGGCAGTTGTTAGCTTGTAAGGAGCAGCTGTTCAAACACCATCTTATCCTGTGACAAGATTATTCAGACAGTTGAGATTTATTGTCCCTTTATTTATCAAAGCAGGCGGAATGTGTGTCCAAAAAGGAGAAGTTACATATTTATGTGTTATATATTATATGAAGTTTACAGTGATAATCTGTAAAGTGTATTGTGGTGGAGGCTAACATTAGTTAATTTTCTTTCCAGAAAAGTTAGAGGCTCGTTTAAGGTCTGTTCCAGATCTGCCATATATGATCCAGAAGATCTTTCAGAGCCAATTTTAAAGGTTTGTTAACCCATTTTATTTTAACCAAACAGGCAATGAGGTATAACAAAATAAATAAGTTGCTATAAATTAGAAATATTAATACGAAAACCTTCACATAGGAATTATGACTTTAATCTTGTATGGAAAGCTGAAGATATAAGAACTGACAGTATATGTATGCAGTTTGAAAAAAGTAAAACATACTGAATTTCAAACTGTATTTACTATATAACATAAGATGTAGTAACCATTGCTGTTTCTGCAGATTCCTCTTCGAGACTGTAAGAAGATTGAGTTTGTGGAGTGTGAGAACAAACCTTTCAACGAGTGAGTGTGGTTTTGTCTCTCTCTTGTTTATCTAGTTGTCAAACTGGTTTGGTAACTTCAAAATGTCGTGCAAATGTTTACTATGCTTGGAAACTAATTTGGAATCCAACATCATTTAGCATAGTGTATCTGATCTGATCTTTACTAATTCCACAAACCTCTGGGACAATATTGTGGTAGATATACCCAGATAGTTTAGTTTGGAACGCATTTGATGTTTGTTATTCAGTGTTGAAAAGCAAAATAGAAGTCTAGACCACACACTATAATTTACAAAGCCCCAACAAGTCTAGTAATTCCCCCAAGAGAAAGCATTTAGTGTGACAGCGGTAAGGAGAAACTTCCTTTTAGGGAGAAACCTTCTCTCTTGGTAGGCGGTGTCTGACGGTGCCGGTTGGGGGTGTGGTGAACAAAGGCAATAATAGTCACAGTAAAGATAATGTAACAGTGACTAGAAATAGTAGTAGCAGGACGTAGCAGGGCCTAGCAGGGCGTAGCAGGGCATAACAGGACTTAGCAGGGCATAGCAGGGCGTAGCAGGGCCTAGCAGGGCGTAGCAGGGCATAACAGGACGTAGCAGGGCATAGCAGGGCGTAGCAGGGCATAACAGGGCGTAGCAGAACGTAGCAAGGCGTAGCAGGACGTAACAGGACGTAGTAAGGCATAGCAGGGCATAGCAGGGCATAGCAGAGCGTAGCAGGGCATAGCAGGGCGTAGCAGGGCATAACAGGACGTAGCAGGGCATAGCAGGGCGTAGCAGGGCATAACAGGACGTAGCAGGGCATAACAGGACGTAGCAGGGCATAGCAGGGCGTAGCAGGGCATAACAGGACGTAGCAGGGCATAACAGGACGTAGCAGGGCATAACAGGATGTAGCAGGGCGTAGCAGAATGCAGCAAGGCGTAGCAGGGCGTAGCAGGACGTAGCAGGGCGTAGCAGGACGTAGCAGGGCGTAGCAGGGCATAGCAGGGCGTAGCAGGGCATAGCAGGATGTAGCAGGACGTAGCAGGGCGTAGAAGGGTTCAACAGGACATAGCAGGGTGCGGGGCATTTAGTTTGGGTTTCCCTTTAAAAAAAAGAAAAAAAAATGTAAGTAAAGACATTAACAACAGAAATTAAATAGGGGGGTATTTATATATATATATTTATATAAGAGGGATATTTTTGGTGTTTTAACTTATTTGTCTTTTCCTCATAGGCCGAGGCCATCTGTCATCTCTATTTCATGTGTACAAGTGAGTCATCTTTAAAATATAGATACCATATATGTGATATATTGATATTCAGAGGTGCATGAGTCCTCTTGGCATGTTGCACTATAATAAATGGTATTCATTTGTCTTTTGATGCATCCAGATTCATTATCTTTAATTGTTCATCATATATATTTTGTCATGACAGCTTTTAAAAAACACAGATTTCATTCTCACTTTTTCCAGGTTATTTACATCAAAGAGAGCAATGTCATAGCACCTTACAGAAATGAAAGGGTGAGTCAACTGAAACTCTCCTATGATGGTTATGTTTATGATGGCTTGATTTATGCTTCTGCGGAGGCACCACGCAGATCTTTCGCCTTAGCCTACGTAAGTGGAATGAAGTTGGTGTGGGTGTGGGTGGGTGGGTGGGTGGGTGGGGTAGAGCAAGTGAGAGAGTGACAGTGATTAGCTTTGGGGCGAGTAGTGACTCTAGTGTCATAGTGAGAGAAACCAAGTGTCTCCCCTGTGCTTTCTGACCACGGTGGGAAATCTGTAGCAGGAGAAGTTAACCCTCTCCTTGATGTCATGTTGTTTATGGAGAAGGAGAACCAGGAAATGAGTAGGGGGAAATGCAGGGTTATCAAGCCACAGTCGAGCAACATGTAGTTACATTTTTCCAGAGGTGCACGTCAGGCTGCGGCATAGGGTCTTACATCTTACGTACGTAGCCCTGGCGGAGATTTTACCCAGATGCATAAATCCGGCTTAAAGGTCTCGTTAAGTTTAGATTTAGTGAAATACAATCAGTCACGCTTGAGTTATCACAGCCTCAGATAAAATGTGAATTTGTGAATTTCTAAAACAGCAACATTTTAGCTTTATTTTATTAATATCTCGTAAAAAAATGGTTGAAGACCCACAGAAGCATTTACCCAAAGATTAGTGCAGAAGAAGTTGTGCTCCAAGATTTGCTCATGTATTCAAATGAAACCCTGAAACTTCTCTCATCACTTTGGCAGGGGGAAAAGAAAGTGACATTTCAGTTGGAAGATTGGAGCAAAACCGAAGATGTCGTTCAAACATTACTCCAGGTACGTAGCTACTCCCAAACAATAGTGGCTAGGTACCTTTACGGCAACTAGAGTCATGGGCATTGGTGTTGCGTGTTTGTTTTAATGAACGGAGCTGTTTGATTGTTCTTGACTCAGGAAATCATGACCTTTTGCTGTATTTGATTTACTGCTCTGGTATGTGTTGGTGTCGCTCTGCTCATTTAGACTGTGGTGAATTTTGCAGCTCCACAGGGCGTCCTGTCTGGAAAAGCTTGGAGACCAGACTGCAATGGTGAGTGAATCAATGCTTAAAGTTAAAGCACACAGTGGGCCTCTAAAGCCTGAAAGATGATAAAATGGCAAAAATCGTCAGTATGAATGATCCGTTTTGCTTCTTGTACTTGTATTCCAAATAATCTTACGTCATTCAGTGCATGATTATTGATTTAATTAAGTGTTGGTAACCATCATATGATCATCAGTACTCACACATATAGTTCTTGTGTAATTCTAGATTGCAGCAAATTTACAATCACGACTGGCGAGGTCCTCTTTTGACAAAAACTGGTATGTTGACTTCAGCACTTTGATTCACATTTTACTTAATTGTTTGTTAGATTGCAGTTTTCAATGAAAAGTGCTGATGAAGCGTTGAGTATTGCAGTATTAATTACGTTTGAGTATGCAGCTGGCTAAGACAATGTTGGGAATCTGATATAAAGCTTTCAGAGTGTCGCTGAGATGCCTCACATGGAGTGTGCGGTGGAGATGGTCATGCCTCTGGTGTGCAATCCAGGCCACGTCTGCATAACAGATGAAAGCCTCTACTTCCAGCCTCTCAATGGATATCCGGTGAGCCGTGACATCTGAGTGGACAAGCTGAGTTCCTTTATTGAGCTCAGGCAGTGATATCAGGTTTGTTTGACTTGTCATTTCAGAAACAGGTGATACAAATCAAACTTAACAGAGTCAGGAGAATCTACAAAAGACGGCATGGACTGAGACCACTGGTGAGCTAGCCGGAGTAAGCAAATAAATAATAATGTGGTCAATATGGCTCTAATCGTTTCAAATCCCCACGTTTGGGTGCATGTCTCTCCTCACTCAGGGTCTGGAGGTGTTCTGTACCGAGAATGATTTCTGCTCCGACATCTACCTGAAGTTTTACAACTCGGCCGACAGAGATGAAATCTACTACTACATTGCCAGTTTCTTGGGTGAGCAAGCTCAAAGCCAGTAGTGAATGTCTTATAGGGTGTCCTAAACAATCTTGTGTACAAGAGTATTGAAGAGTAAGTCTTATGGATGTAAATTTGTCTCTGGGTGCTGCTTTTCTTGCTTTTAAGACAGATTTTTTTTTATTGATGGAATTAGTCTTTCATTTCCAACTTAGTGGCCTTGAAAAGGTCTTTAGAAACTTGTGTCTAGAATGTCTAGAGACACAATGCAAATATACATACAATGATGTAAGCAGGCTTTCAGAGGAGGGATTTATTCTCCCTTGATGGCCTACATGAGTTTGAGCTGTCTGCATTGATCCAAAATATTGGGATCAACCCTTAGTGGTGAAACCCCATAACACATGACTGACTTAACCCTGCTGTTTTCTTCCTCCTTGCAAAGAGAACCACATGATGGAGCACACAGCAGAGAGTTACATGCTGCAGTGGCAGCGCGGCCACCTGAGCAACTACCAGTATCTCCTTCACCTCAACAACTTGGCTGACCGCAGCTGCAACGACCTCTCCCAGTATCCCGTCTTCCCCTGGGTCATCGCTGACTACACCAGCGCACAGTTGGGTTGGTCAACAGAAAATATCAACACACAGATTAATATACATTACACGTTAGCTGCAGAGGCCCAGGTGATCAGGGTCCCTACATCCAGCTTCTGGGATGCATTTACTGTACCTACCACCTAGTCGTCTTGTAACTGATACTAAGATTGGGCTATAAGCGGCCGTATTAAAAATGCATCAACAGATAATTGTTAAGACTTTGACCTCCATTTCCCAGATATGACAAACGCTGCCACATTCAGGGACCTGAGCAAACCTGTGGGAGCCCTAAACAAAGAGCGGCTAGACCGACTGCTGGTGAGACTCTGCTGCTTTCGTGCTTTCTTTTAGATATCTAACCCAATGACTACGTCTATGGATTTTATTTAACTTGCCATTGGGCAAAAACTGGATGTTTGCCAGGTATTAAGTGCTGTGAGTATCAGTAAACGCAGAGTTGTCATGTTCACAGGCTCGCTACAGAGGCATGCCTGAACCTCGCTTCCTGTATGGCAGTCACTACTCATCACCAGGCTACGTCCTCTTCTACCTGGTCAGAGTCGGTATGTCACACACTTCATCATTAAAGCTACAGTATGGAAGCAGAGTGCACACAGCATACATTCAGTGTGTTTATGCACGGTCGACCTGTGCTCAACCACTGCGTCTGTTTTTGTCTGCGTACTTGTCTACACTGTGAGAATACTTTCACTGTTCACTAACACGTTAAACTTAGATTTTTTCGTTGGAACATGTTTTAGATATAATACTATAGGAATTCTAATCAATCTTGTAGCCACATTGTCAACGTCAGTCTAACAGTTTTAGTCAGTAGACAAATGCTGTCGGACCATACAAAGGATCAAGCAAATAAAAATGATAAATCAAATAACCTCTTTCTTGGTTTCTTTTTTAATCTCTTTGCAGCACCTTTCACTACAGCTGTTAGCATGTTATACAATCTAGAGACTGATTAAAATGAGAGGTGCATTTGTATTCTGGGTGTTAGTCTGTTGACATGTGGCTGTAATCTTTGCTTCTACTGAAATACACAGCTAAAATGTTGCTATTGCTTACTGTCTTCTCCCCTGCAGCTCCAGAGCACATGCTGTGTCTCCAGAACGGCCGCTATGACCATGCAGATCGCATGTTTAATAGGTACTTTTATATTTACTTCAGATTTGATAAACCATGAATGAAGGCTATCATCAGAGTCACAAATCAATGATGCAGTGAAGATATCTAGTCTTGGTATTGAAATAGTGACTGAAGATTTGGAATAAATTAACACTGAAAACAAATAATAAACGATTAAGATATTTCTTCATACTGTACAATTAGATGATTGGTTTTTACACATGTATATATTTTTGAATATTATGGGACAGGGTGGGATCAAATTGCAATACATGAAAAAATGTTTGATTTATATTTAATTTGTACATTCCTACATGTAATTGCATTAAAGACTTGGTAATTAAATGTAGTATTTTGATATTAATGAATGTCCGTTACATTCAAGCCATTGCCAAATGAGTTGCTGCAAAGCTAATTAAGACTATCAGCGCCTTGGGAGAGGGGTGGGGGGCGATTGCGTGATCACCAAAGGCTTGTATCATGTGGACGCACCAACAGTATTGTTGTCATTACTTAGAATTCCTCATGGGGACAACAGAAACTATGCACTATAGCTTTAAAGAAAGTATGATTTTGCATGTTGGTATTTACTGACCTGCATTGATTTCTTACAGCATAGGTGATACGTGGAAAAACTGCTTGGAGGGGGCAACTGACTTCAAAGAGGTAAAATCCGACTCCACTGTATATTACGTCAGTTAGAAACCCCTGCCATATTCACCAAAAATTTTGAAATCAGAGTTGTTCTGTTCACCAAAATGATTATGATAATAGGTGTGAAATCATTCATAGATCTGTGCTTGCCTTTTCAATTTTTACTGTTTAATAGTTATTTGTTGTTCAGGCGCCTAAGTAGCTCACCTAGTAGAGCTCAGGCCCATATACAGAGGCCCAGTCCTCAACACAGTGCATGTCATTCCCCTTCTCTCTCCACTTTCATGTACAATTTAAGTTGTCCTGTCACAAATAAAGGCCTAAAATGCCTTTTTATTTGTGGGGGGAGACCACTCCAACCATAACTGGGCATTATGGATTAGTCTGACACAAGTAATTGAGTCATTGATGATGGCATCTGCTTGTGCAACGCAGCACTTTTTGGTTTACATGCTGTGCAGTCTTGGTAAGGTTTCTGTAGTGTGGTTAACGCCTTGTCTGTATGTCTTTCCGTTTAATGCAGTTGATTCCAGAGTTTTATGGGGATGACTGTAGCTTCCTGGAAAACAAACTGAGTCTCGGTTTGGGCAGACGGCAGAACGGAAGCTTAGTCGGGGATGTTGTTCTCCCAGCGTGGGCCTCAGGTAACATCCTCCCATCTGACCATGGTATGCATGGAAACTTGGTTGGACCCAGGTGTCCTATCTTCCCTCATCCTCATGCCAACATCCACCTGACAACACAATGTCAAACTGTACAGTCCCTGTGCTGTTTTTACCAATATTAGTATCACTTTTAGTCTGTGCTGCTTCACATTTACTGTGTCCTGTTTGTCATGTCTCCAGATACCAGGGACTTTCTTCAAAAGCACAAGACAGCACTGGAGAGTCAGTATGTGTCGGAGAACCTTCATGAGTGGATTGACCTGGTGTTTGGCTTCAAACAGAGGGGCAGTGAAGCTGTCGCAGCCCATAATGGTAAAATAACCAGCAGCTTTTTTTCAACATCAAATCCACCAAAACTGGACAAAGACTCATATTTATCCCATTGTCTTTCAGTGTTTCACCCACTGACCTATGAAGGAGGCGTCGACTGCGATAGGTATCAGAGAAAATCACTCACTAAATATTGACTAAATAAGACATTTTACATTATGTCATGGAACTAACTTTCCATTTCCCTGAGAAGCATTGAGGACCCTGACCAGAGAATCGCCATGCTGACACAGATCCTGGAGTTCGGCCAGACGCCCAAACAGCTTTTCACCCTCCCTCACCCTCAGAGGATCACGCCGAGGTTTCACAACATAACTCGAAGCCCCAGCAGCGACTCACCAGTCAGTGAACTGTGTCTCCAGGTAGATTTGCAGAAACACACACAGCTAAAAAAAAAAAAGCAACTTTCAAAATTTAAGGGCATGTTATCGTGTTGGTAAAGTTCAGTCATGTTGACCCATGGTGCAGATGATAATTTATAGCTCTAAGTGTTCTGTGCATCCAGCAGTTGCTTTGTGCAGTTTGGGAGGTAATTTGTATTTCAGTGACTCTACTGTTACAATAGCATGACCCTCTTCTTTAGAAGCTCGGTGTATTACCATGCAATCTGTGAAATATTTCAGTAAGGGGCTTAATTCATAGACAAAAGTGTGACCAATCATGAGATGCATTAAAGTGTGTCCAAACGCTTTGTTTCAACTGACCTACATAATTTCTTAACTAATTAAAAAATAAAGGCATAAATAATGTAATAATATGCTCATAACTGCTGATTTATTTAATTTATAGAGATGAATGAACAATAGTGCATTGGCATAAGCAGCATCCACCACAATCTGTCATTTTTGTCTACCACCACCCTACTGCAGTTATATGTTCTTTTTTGCAGCCTTTCAGAGTGAGGACTCCTCCTTTGAAGACCTGACCGAGGAGAGCAGGAAGTTAGCCTGGGCAAACATGGGAAATCTGAAACCAATCTCCAGCCACAAGATCCATAAAGAGTAAGTCGGGAGGCATCCAGTTGGCTACAGTAATGTCAAAGTACAAATTATAATTGTGTTGCTGATCCATACATAACTCAAATGAAAGCTCTGGTTCCAATTTGAGGAATAATCTGTAGAGCACTTACTGAAAAGTGTTTTTGTGTAGTCTCGAATTACCTATCTATCATATACTGTACATTCTGTGATAGGAGAAAGACATTTTGTCAATCTTCATTCCTCAAATCCTCACGAGCGTCGCTAAGTTACGGATACAAAATGGATTCAGGAAGGTGGGACAGCTGCACCGCGCAAAAGAAAACGCCATATAAATTATAATTAAGTTAACTGTTCACACAACACAGTGACATGAGCTATTTAAATTAGCTGGATACATGGTTAATTGTAATTTGCTCTTCCCAGTGTATAGGCGTGTGTTTTTTTCCATAACAAATCCCAGAAATAGGTAGGTAATAAATGCCATGAACATATTAATCATTTACTGAAAGAATCAAGCAGGCTTGCCTCATTGCACAATTAAAATTTTTGTCAAAACTTGCCATTTTCAGCGTGTAACGCTGTGAGGTTGTCCTTGTGGTTTCCCGTAGTGAAAGGATTCGCCAGATGTCAGGCTTGTTCTGGAAATGTACTTCTGTTGATCCAGACTAGTTTTTGTGTAACCAAGTCTCTCTGTTGAATGTGCAGGGCTGTGACGGGCATCGCTGTGACTCGAGACGGGGCAGCTATTTTCTCCACATCCCAAGGTCTGGACAATATCTTTACATCTCTAATCTGAGACAAATATCAATTAGAAGTGCAAAAAAGATCACAATTCCTTAACAGAGTCAGGCACTGTGGGTATAGTGTTACCTGAGATATTCTGATCCATTATGGTTACACATTCCACCCAATAACAATGATTGTTGTTATTTGGTTTACTGGTATAGCTGTCCTTATTATCATCAAGTAGCAAAGTACAGTATGTCACAGAGCAGTGTGTGTTGAGCCTCTTTACAGTCAGGCCTGTTTCTTAATGCATTCATTTTAGTGTTGTTGTGTGATGTGATTGTATGTGCTCCGCATGGCCACTTCTGCCTCTAGTGGCCCTCAGGTTCCTCTATTACTGTAATGGTGCAAAGTGATGTCATCTGCATAAGAATCTCACATAGGAATAGGAAATCAGTTTTCCCATCAGAATCAGTAAGGTGTACAATTTTACAAATACGTTGAAAGGGTAACCAAATTGTAGATTGGTTCCTTCCTCTAGTGTTGTTTTCTCATTTCTGTATCACACGCCGTATCAATCTTTATTCCAGACTCAACACTCAAAATGTTTTCCAAAGAGTTGAAGGACTTCCAGAGAAGCATGTCCTTCTCTAACATGGTATGCAGCTGTATTTACTTTCCACTTCACCATCTCTCTCAAAGTTTAAAATGCTCTCTAAACAATAAACCACTCTGCTATTTTTCAGGCATTATCGTCATGTTTGATGCTGGCAAATGGTAAAACAGTGGTGTGTTCTTCCTGGGACAACAATGTGTATGTATAGTCTATATACGGACATATGGTTATCAAAATGATCTTCACAACTTCACACTGACCCATGTTTCTCTTATTTCTCAGTTATTTCTACTCCATCCCATACGGCAGGCGGCAGGACACACTGATGGGGCATGATGATGCCGTCAGTGAAATGTGTTGGTTTGATGATCAGCTGTACACAGCGTCCTGGGATTCCACCGTCAAGGTAAAAACTAGTACTTTAATGAGGTGATGCTATTCTATTAGCAATAAGCCATTCATTTATCAGGCGTTTGGTGTTAAGGGTCTGTGAAAAATCCTCATAACACAACATGACATCATTGTTGCTGACAGATGTATTAGTTTTTATTTGTTTTATCGGGGGTGTCTTTTTGAGAGGTGAGAGTTGCAGATGATATTATTTATTTCCCAGGTGTGGCAGTGCGTTTCTGACAGCTCATCCAGTCACAAGAGATCCCAGTTTCAGTTACTGGCTGAGTTGGAACATGATGCCGGGGTGAGTGAGGAGGCTAACTTTCTATTTAAAGCATGTAGACTTTAATTACCTTCACTCATACAGAGATAATGGGACATGGTTGGGTCTTAAAAAACTGAAAATATCATTTTTATTAGGGTGCGAAATGTTCCGTGTAGTTAAGACCTTGTGAATGTATTGTTGAATAATGGTAATGGTGTGCGTGTTTCTAACAATTCAACTTCAAAGCGTTTAATTGTCCTAAACACTAAATTACCTTGAAAAGATAAACATGTTTGTCAAACAGTGAATAGTAGCAGCAGCACTCCAAATGTACAAACCTGTGTTCCCTCCCGTTGTACACCCGAGAACAGGTGAACACTATTGGTCTGAATCCAGCGGGGACTCTACTGGTGTCTGGCTGTAAAGATGGGACCGTCACCATCTGGGACACCAGCAGCTATGGAACCCTGCAGCAGGTCCACTGCCACACTGGAACCATCCACCACATGGCTTTTAGTCCTGGTATGTGTCAAACCGGCAGCCAGTAGGACACTTTTAGTAGCGCACACAGTTTAAAGTTCAGGAAAACCTTTTATAGAGTCCAACATAATGTCAAATCACACACCATCTTCCCTCACAAAAAGTGCCTGAGGTAAGGGGGCTTTTCATTTGTTTATCAGAGCCTAAAACCTAGAGACTGCCTTTCATATGGTATCTTATACATTTTGCCCTCAAGAGTCAATACAGAGCACAGTAATTGGCTCTTTAAGCACCTTATTGTTCTGCACCAACAAACAACTTTAACACACTGCATTGAAATGGCATCACCGAGACAATTATCTTTGGCTCTGAGAGTCCATTTTGAAGATCTGAGCAAGCAAACAAATTGATCCTGTTTTGAAAGAGCCAAGCTGGGCTCTGATACTTCCCAAATCAAGCCAACAACTGACAGCAAACACGTGAGTGACCTTGAAACCATGGCTAAAGTAATGACTAAGATTTTAACATCCACAGACAGCCGACACGTCCTCAGTGTTGGTGCTGACTCCTACATGAAGGTTATTGACGTCCAGACGGGAATGGTGATCTCATCTGTGAAAGCTGAGGAGGAGCAGAGGTAAGATTACAGTCTGCACAACAGGAAAGGCAGAATTTGTATGTCATTGAGAATTCATGTTATAAATCTTTTTTTTAATCATTTTTGATAAGTTTTTTTGCCCTACATTGTACATGTGAGGGCTAAGTACTGTACTGAAATAAGTATCTAGGTAAAATATTCTCTACATATACTGCAAGTCAAGAGGATTTAATGTGTGTGGGTCCAGGTGTTTCTGCTGGGATGGGAACTTAGTGCTGTGTGGGGCACAGTCCGGTGACCTCCTGCTGTGGGACCTGCTCAGCAACACAGTCATCAAGCGGATCCCTGCACACTCAGGTACAGTACAGCTCATCTATCCACATTCTACCGCCCACCTGGTTAAATGTACATCTATGTGAATGCTTTGTTTGCTTATACTAAGTAACAACAATGTTACAGCTTTTTAAGTGTTCTGTTGTTCCCATTTCTCTACGTGCTAATGCTACATGTACATAGCAGCTTTAAATACAAATCATTGCAATAGGATAAGAGTACAAAAGTAGGGTTTTTATGTACTTGAAGCTACTGTTCGTCCAAAAATAAGTACATTTGTATGATTCATGATATGTTCATTGTAAAAATGGTGTCTTTGCACAGGTGCTGTCACAGCCCTGTGGATGAGTGAACTGTGCTCCACAGTGATCACGGGCGGGGAGGACAGACAGATCATCCTCTGGAAGCTCCAGAGTTAAAGGACTGTTTCTGCACAATACATCTGCTGGGGAGATAAAGACTTCTAGTGTTATATACTGGACATTACCGACCAGGTATCCGGCAGATTACCTGATCCAACTATCTGACTTTGAACAGAGACTCATTAAACAGTTAGGAGCTGAAACCGTACTGTAAATGTGCAATATCTCAGAGCAGTTGGTGACAACTAAAATCACTCTCAAGTGTTAAATGTTGTTCAATGCAAAACCCAACAAAAGTCACGTTAGTTCATATAGCTATCTGCATATTGAGATAAAATGTCCAATAGCAGTTATGTGCATGAGAGCAGGAAGCTACAACAGTGTACAGGCCTTATTCTACATTATGTGGACTTATTTTTTTCTCAAATGTATTATTTGTTTTGCATCATGTTACACACCTTTTTTTAAATTATGTTACTATAGCTTTATGTGCATCTTATTCTGTGAAGCAGACTGAAAAAGCTTTAAGCTGCTTAGGTGTTGATTTATCCGAATAACATTGATCTCTAAAAGTAATCCTTTTTGTTTGTTACCATTTCCTTTGTCTATATCGACGACGTTTAATTTATGGGATTTCTCCAATTCTGCCGAATGTCCCCCATGCTGGCATTTTAAACTTTGGATTTCTGAGGACTATAGTTACCTGCTCCTCAGATCTCTACAGGGTAAATCCAGACAGCCAGCTGGACTATCTGTCCAATCTGAGTTTTCTGTTGCTCTGTCTAACGCGTTGCGCCGCCCAAGAAGATTGTGATTGGTTTAAAGAAATGCTAATATATCAGAGCACGTTCCTCTCCCATACAGGAATGCTGCGTGGACTAGCCAGACCCTTCTTTGCAGCGCTGTGGAGGGAGGTCTGGCAATGCGAGACTACCATTTCCTAGGCTTCAAAGACTTGTTTAGAGTTCTTCAAAAGCTTGTTATGCTGAGCTGCACAGGTTGCAACCAGTTTTAAACAGTGGAAAAGTAACGTCCACCAAGACATCTAAAAATGTGAAAGTATAAAAGTGTATAATGTTACAAATACATTCAATTCAACACACTGCCGTAATGTTTGCACCTCACCTCATTTTAATCCGAAAATGTCTTGGGTTAGGTACTGTGAAGAGCAAGGCAGTCATTTCTTTCACTTTCCACGGATCAGCTGTGAGCCAGGACTGTTGTCATGTAGGTGGAGCCATCGCTGCTATTACCAACTTTCCAGTTCTTCCAAACTCAAACTAATTCAAACTTAATGATTACAGAAGGGACTACCAGTCTGAGGTATAGAAGAGCTTTTAGTAATACAACTTTTGACACTTAATTTAATACATGTTAACCTTTAGATTTGGCTAGTGCTACTGTTTAGGTTAAATGTATGTTATATGTAAATCTATTAAGGAATCTACAAAAGGTAAAAGGTGACTATACAAAATGATTTAGTGGTTGAGACACTTGACATGTCTACTTGTTGATCCCTTGCTGTGGACAGAAGAAAAACACGTCACTGCTCATTACTCATGGCCACTGCTGTAAGTTTTGTAAGTTATCAATGTTCATAAAGCTATCCGGTGCTTACATTTTCTATAGTAGGGCAAGGCTATTTGTCAACAAAATCAAAAAATTATCTAAAGTTATCATTGTATGAAGAATGCTGCATCGCTTTGAACTCTTTACCTTCATTTTATGGAAGAGCTTCATTAACTTGGGTGTTGGTGGTTTTGTTCCAAACGTGGTTAAACCTTTCGGCTTTTCCTCAACGGCTTTCGCAGGAGCTGGGCCTTTGGCTTTGGTCAGTTTCCTTTAAAGTCACACACAAACACAATCCTTAATGGGCTGCATTTTACAAGTGAATTTGCAGATTTAAATTATATGTAACATCACAAGGATTTGACTGAGGTTTATAACTCATAACTCACTTTCCCTTCCTGGCCAACACTTTCTGAGACTCTGGGTAGTGGATGAGGATGTCAAACAAGTCTTTCTTCTCCAGGACGAAAAGGTTAGCAAAACCATGCGCTTTCACGTTAGCGGTGCGTCTGTTTCCTCCATCTTTGGCAGACTGGAGTAAACTGTGATGGAGACAAACCTATATATCTTGTGTCCAACGAACATTGATCTCTTGAGACATTCGGGTGCAATATAATACACAATGCTGCAGCCATGCACTATACAAGTGGTTCCCAAACTTTGTCAGGTGAAGGACCCCTAAACTGACACAAATTAGACTAAGGAGCCCCATCTGGTTTGATTCTAGTTGTCACAGATCACTAAATGCAGACTAACCTGATTTCTCCAAACACACAGCCAGCCTTCAGTGTGACAAACACAATACTGTTGTCAGGTCCTCCCACCACCTGCACCGCTCCACTTTTAATGATGTACATCTCTTTACCGATGTCCCCCTGTGGAGGAGAGCACAGGACAGGAACACAAAGGTCAGCATTGCGCTCACAAAATAAAACCTTGGATATTGGTAATTTGCATATTAATAGTAATAAGAATGATAAATTGTTTTATTTGGAGATGCCTTTCAAAACACCCATGGTCACCTTAGATAAACACATGTTAAACAACAAGACCAGGAATGTAAGACACTCACTTTTTTCACTACAAAGTCTCCAGGTAGATAGATGATTGACTTGAGCCTCAACAACATGTCCACCAACATCTGCTGGTCGCAGCCCTGGAACACCCAATATCAGGTTACACAGGTGAGTTTTCAGTGCTGAATCCAGATGACGTTTTCCAAAACACAATTTAATCGTCTTTGTAGCAGGACACAGTGATTGGTGAGTCACCTGAAACAGTGCAATCTTCTGGAAGGTTGCCATGTTGATGTCAACAGCAATGGCAGTTCTCATGACCAGAGGCATCTTGTCGAGCAGCTCGGATTCATCTAGAGTAAACATGGATCATCATCATATCTCAACATACAGTAAGTTAACATCTCTAGAAAATTTGCTTTGTCATTTCAATATAAGTCGGAGAGTTTTAGTGTCTCATAGGATTTTTCATTCGGATAAGGATACATTTGTGGTATGAAGGTTTCTGGGACTCACCCAGCATGCCCTGAGCTGCCCAGGTGTAGTTGAACCAGGCCCGGATCCTGTTCTGGACTTCCCTTGGGATCGAGTAAGTGTTCATGTAGTCAACACAGCCATCCATTGATGCCCGGAAATATGTTTGACCTGCTGTTGCTGCTCCTATGACGTCTCTCATCTGAGAGAGAGAGAGGAAGACAGATGGACAGGGAGAGTTGAATTACAATATACAGTACATATAACATTGTCAAGACAAGCTTTGAATAAAACTTCCGTCTAAAAATCTACCTACCTGTCCAATCAAACTGGAGAACACAAAGACGCCAATGAAAAAATTTAACATCTGAAAGGTAATCTCAAAGACGGTATGAGGTTCGTTAAGACCCCCGATGTTGATCAGACTGCGGACAGCATAGTAGTAACAACGCAGGTACCTGTGGAGAGGACAGGGTACAAGCTCATTTCATTTCAAATAAAAATAAGGCTGCAACTAATAATTATTTTCATTGTTGACAATCTGTCGCGTATTTTTTCAAATTCTCGATTAGTTGTTTGGTGAAAAATGACAATCTGTGTTTTCCAAAGTGCAGTATGACATCCTCAAATGTCTTGTTTTGTCCACAACTCAAAGATATTTAGTTTGCTGCCATAGAAGAGTGAAGAAACTAGAAAATATTCACATTAGTGAAGCTGGAAATCAGATAACTGACTTTTTTCCATAAAACAATTACTCAAACCGATTAATGGATTTTAAGAAATAGCTGGCCATTCATTTAATACTTGACAACTAATCGATTAATGTTTGCACCTCTAGGTAAAAAGACACTAAAATGCCTTTATGCTATGTATTTTCAACAATACAGGAAACTCCTTGTGTGTGTAATACATGCAAAGGTGCAAAATGTACATATTTCAACAAATGACTTGGCAGAAACTATATGCAACACTAACTTTTTCATTCCACTGTGAGGATTTTTCAAGATACTTTTAAAGAGCGTAACATTTGAACTCAGACTTTCAACACTCAAATAAGATGGCAGAAAGTAAACAAAACACTAAAGGGAGTTATATAGTCTACTGTAGAGATACTGCTTGAAATATTCAGCACTATGGACCGATTGTCTTTCAGTGTTTTCATCCCACAGAGAGCTCCCAAAACAACGCTAACGTCTACAATCACAAACAAGAGACAAAGCAAGAAGTACTTACGCGTTGCCCTGTCCATTATACACCCATGTTGTCGTTTTAAAACCCTGGTACATAGAGGCAACATAGTACGCACAGGCGTTGATATGGAGTGCATAGAGCAGGTAACCTGTGGTGCGTATCACTCTGCATCAGAAAGAGAGCAAAATAAAAGGATTAGCCAGAACTGAAGTAATCTCTGTGTGGAATAAGGGTCATTTTAGATGCAAATATTGTCAAGATACTGTAGTGTAAAAAACAATAAAATAAATTATTAACAGCATGTAGACAGGCTTTGTACACATAGCAGAGGGTGCATAACAGAACAAATTAAAGGTGCTGAAGGTAAGATTGCAAAGATCCAGGACTTAGCCAAGGAATTTGACATTGACAACTTCCCAGTCCCTCCCCCACACGGGAGAATGAATGGGTGTGCCTGAGCAGTGATTGACGCCCCCCGGGCCCTGATTGGTGCATCTGAACAGGGAGCGGGGGACTTTTGAATATCGCACTACAGGCTGTAGGTGGTGCCAGAGGAGCTGCCTAATGTAGTTCTACTCAAACATAGGGTCAGTTTCAGCAAATCTGACAGAAAGTTAGTTTTATAAGTCTTACCTACTGCATTACTTTAACATAATATTAGAATTCAGCCCAATATAACATCTTGTGTGAGCAGAAGTGTGGATATCTGTTATACAAACAATTTATTTACAAAGATTAAATGACAAGCAGTTAGAAAAGTAAATGGTTTAGAAACTGTGGGGTTCGTGTACTTGGCGGCCAACGGATTTTCGTTTTGAAATGAAAAAAACACAAAAACGAAAAACAGCCAGTTTCCCAATTACCATTAATAAACAGGGAAACAAAAAACGGAGAACAACCCGTTTTTTGTTTTGATATTAAAAAAACAGACAACAAAAAACAATCTCGTTATCCAATTGTCTTTGATGCGTTTACAGATGGAAACCGGAAAATAAAATACGGGTGTATACGTCTCATTTCTCAATTTTACAATGTTTTTTTTTGTGACCCGGAAGCGATCGTCAGTAGTCTGTAACTGTAAGTGTTAAGCGGTTGTATCCTGCATACCCGGAAGTCATTTGGACATCAATGAGACGAGCGTAAAAATGTTTTTAGACGAATATGCTTTGCTTTGCTATGTTTTATATTTGAAAACCGAAAGAATGGGATGTCTTGTGGGGATATAGCAGCAGCGTTGGGTTCACAGTTTGGACCTATACGGGGGTTTTCTGAGAGGAGTGTGTGGAGGTGGTGTGCTGAGCAGGGACTTGTCAGGCCAACCAGTGTTGCCAGATCTTGCGAAACAAATACACAACCAGGCCTGTGAACACAAGCTCAAAACAAGCGACCTTTTCTACGGAGCCCCCCCCTAAGATCCTGGAAGAGAAAAATAAATAAACTGTGTGCACAGTTTTACAATCTGTGGGGACGGATTGTCAATTTACATCAATGTGGACAGATTGGTAAACTGTACACACCGTAGTTTATTTATTTTCTCCCCCTAAGCATCAGGACAATGACCACAGGAGGGAGCTAAACCACCTTTTAATATTAGAAAACTGATATATACAAATATACACGTTTCCACAGTGATTTTGAGTTGTTCCCCACGACGGGTTGAATCCATTATTTTACTCCTTTCTCTTTCTCCCAGTCTTTGTTATATTTCTTCCCGTATTTTCGCCCACATTTATTCCTCCAAAAACTCTCCTACAGTCCAGTCACCATCACTCGCTACTTGCGCATTTTCCTAACCAGAAAACACAGATTGCCCTGCTCGGCCTCTGATTGGCTAGTACTCGTTTTCATTTGGGTCAGAGCAAATAAGAAGCAGGAATGGGCGGAAAATAACTGCTGTCTCTAGTGTGTATGGGGAAAGGGGCGGGACCAAGGGAGCAAACTCCTACGTTTAAATAACATATAGAAAATACCTGCTTGACAACTTATTATTGAGCTGGGAACAAGCCCAAATAAGCAACTACACTTTAGTAACAAGCCCAAAAGAACGCAACCCGCGACTACCAATATGTGTAAGCAACTTTACATAAAACAAGCCCATAGTTGCTTATAATAAGCGGACTTGGTAACACTGCAAACGGCATGGGCGCCCTCTGCTTACCGCCAAGCTCGCAGGAGTGACTTCCCGGGTCATAATAAAAAACATAGTAAAATTGAGAAATGAGACGTATGCACCCGGATTTTATTTTCCGGTTTCCATCTATAAACGCATCAAAGACAATCGGATAACGAGATAGTTTTGTGTTTTCCGTTTTTTAATGACAAAACGAAAAATGGGTTGATCTGAGCATAAAATCGAAATAACCCGTTATTCGTTTTTTGGTATCCGATTCATATACGTATAACGAAATAACGAACCATGTTTTCATTTTCCGATTTTGGAACCTCAATTGAATATGAAAAGAACGAATGATACACGGATTGGGAAACTGCCTGTTTTTCGTTTTTTTCATTTCAAAACGAAAATCCGTTGGCCGCCAAGTACACGGACCCTATGGACACCCAACAGGCATCTTTTTCTGCATAGAGGCAACTCAACAACTTCGCAGTACAGTTCGGTGATGAGTAAGGTGCAGCAAGTGATGCTGCGCAAAGATTGTTGACTTTTGAACTCAACCCATCCCTTCAGAAGCTCCGCCCCCCTAGATTCAGGGACAGCCGTCTATTCGCTGAATTTGACAAAAAAAAGTATTGGATTAACATCGCTTATGGCTATGTTTAATCAAATGGCAGAAGTTTACATGCTGTGTACTAAGAATTGGATAAAACACAGTATTGATTTGCTCCCGTCACTGTTCCAGGAGCATTTACCTCCAGATGTAGGCCTTGGCCATGATGCTCTCTAGTCGATCGCTGAACTCAAAGAAGTTATCAATCTAGAACACACAAGGAAACAAACTAGTGAGGGGCTGGACAGGAGGTATGAAGCATATTAAAACAAAAGTATAATTTTCTTAATTGCCATCATCAGTAAAAACGATCAGTAGGCTGCATACCCTGAGGAAGCGGTTGAATCGGTATACAGAGGAGAATCCAGAGTACAGGCCGAGAAAGTCAAAGGGGATGATGCTGATTATATCAGTCTAAAAAGAGAGGAATTAAATAAAGACTTGGTTCTCTTTCACAACAGGTTACACTACTTCTGTACCTCTGAGGTTACAGTGACAAGATTTATTTAGCTGGGACATACCTGTGCATGGTAGTGGAAGAAGTAGAAGATTTAGTTTTAAATTACCAGTACAACAATGTACAAATACTCCAATTGCTCCTTCATTCATAATTGCGTTGTGTGTTTTCAGAGGTATCATCAGTAAAAGTGACAGATATTATTATGTCAGATTATACAGTATATGACATTTTTTGATTGTTTATACTGATAAATAGATTTTCACAGTTGTAGCTAGTGGTTTCCAACCTACGGTTTGGTCACAAGATAAATCTGAGGGGTCGTGAGATCATAAATGGAGTAGGGAAAAAAGGAAAAAACAAAGATCTGAAGAAAGAAACTTGTAATAATTTTAGCTTTTTGTGAAATATTAACAGCATTTACTTAAAGGTGCACTATGAGTTCCTGCATGGTCACTTCTGTTGACGTTCCAAGTAAATTTCAAACAAAACTGAGCAATCTCGCCCCTCCCCCCATGTTCCTGTGACTGTCATGACTAACCATAGACCGTAAAATTAATGGACACGGCCACGCCGTAGACGTCCAACGGAGACCAGTGAAGGATATTAAAAGCACTTTTCCGGTGAGGGCTGAGCGTTACTGTGCAGCCTCCAACTGAGCTTGACGACGTAGATGTGACGTGAGCAACGTGTCTGAAAGTTGTAAGTCTCAATCATTCCCAATCAGCAGAGATGGAGAGAGTAGATATATGTTAGGAAATAACGTAGGCACAGGCTAATTATCGCTAACTAAAATGCTTGTTAACATTAATAATTAAACTTAAACAGCTAATGTAAGTCCAAACTGCCTACGAGCTTCTCATGCTGACTTTTTTTTTTTTAGATTGGCCCAAAATGCCTGATGTTGCGGGAGCTTTTGTAAAATATTGCGATAAAAGTTGCAATGTTTTTTGTATTTTTGTTGCAATGAAATTGTGGGAGACCGAGAAAGTTGAAAAAAAATGTGTATAGTTCTTTAAAAATGAAAAGGAAACTTGTTTTGTGGAGAATAAAACTGGTGTAGGCTGAGTTTTCCTAGTAACCTTACCCAAAAGGCTCAGGATGCTGTAAAGGTTGGTATAATATGAAAATGGCTGGTGGATTTAATACAAAAAATAATTTATTGAATGAATCAAATGTCTGTCAGCGGCTTGTTGATCTTTACATTGTTAGTTAATTTCCTATCCACTAACCCTCACCCGCTCCCCAACCATCTTAACCATAATCGGTGATTGGCTGGAACGGGTTTGTTTTATTTGGGTGTACAGCCTGTGCCCCTAGTGTTTGTTTGACGTTTACAACCCCTGTGTTATCTCCCGAGACCGGGCTTTTTCCACAGTGTTTTCAGCTGGAAGGCAGCTAGCGAGTCAAGGAGAGATGCCTACGATTTGAGACAAAAATGAAATTGCAGGAACTCATAGTGCACCTTTAACCGAGCCCTGAACAGTTATTGATATGAAACCATATGAGAAGTTTCGAGAGGAAATGTCTCTTTGAAAAAGAACTGCTAAGAAATGGACATCAGGAATGTGACAAAGGGCCTCAGCCAAAGACTGCTAAGGTGTTATAAGCCCAAAAGGTTGGCAACCACAGGTTTAATCTTTAACAACATGTGTTCTATTTCATAATGTAATCTGTACAGTAGCCAGTAACTTCAGCTGTCAGATAAATGTAATGGAGTAAAAAGTTCAAATGGCCCTACAAGATGTAGTGGAGTAGAAGCATAAACAGGCATACAATGAAAATACTTAAGTACAAGTTCCTCAAAACTGTATTTGAATACGGCACTTGAGTAAATGTACTTAGTTACTTTCCACCACTGGACATAACATTAGTCTTACCACAAATCGCTGTGATTTCCGATAATGTACCTTACATACCGCTCTGTCTTTCTGTAGGAGAATTGCACACAGAATTACAGCTCAGCAGAGTTTAAGAATATGCATAGAACACTTAAAGGCACTAATAGCCAACAATCACAGATACAAGTTAGACAGTTCACAATAACAGTGAGGCTTCATTATGCCTTGTGACTTACAATAATGTCTCCGCCTTTGACAAACTGTATTCGGGGCTGCCAAATGATGATGTCAATAATATTCACTAGGTCTGTGAGAACGTCAAAAGTTATCCAGAAGGGGTTGGCGACTTCATTATGGTAAGGGAAGACCATCCTTGCAGTGCACAACCAAACGTTGTAGTTAAATGCCACCGCTACCAACATCAACCAGGTAATATACCGACGATCTGGAGAGAGACAGACATAGGCAAGTAGTTTAGGTATTATTGTGTTCTGCCCTCTGAAGTAAATTTAAAAAAAAAGTTACATTTTTTTAACTTAATTTTGTTTACAACAGCTGTAGTAGTTTTAGATTCAGATCAGATTAAATCGAGTGTGCGGCAGAGCAGAGTGCCAGTACTCTGTTCTCCTGCAGCAAATTCTCTTTCCACATTGTTGACTTGGAAACTTTGTTAGTATTTGGTAAATAAAGTATTTATTTATTACTGTTGTGGGTAGCAGGGGAAGGAGGACCAAGATGCAGGTTGGAGGGCAAACACAGGCTAATTTATTGACAAAATAAGGAGCAATCCACAATGGCAAAAACAAACCAACGAAAAGTCACAAGGGGCACTGGGAAAGGCCAAATCCAAAAAACACAAGAAGTCCGAAACAGGCCTGGGAATAAAGAACACAAAAACAGGTAAAGAGCACGGGGGGGAAGACTCACGAGGGATATCTGGCACAGGAAGGCTCACAGCAACAGGCAGACAGGACACCACAATAGGACGCACAAACTGGAATGATCTAACAAGAGACAAAGGGAACACAGGGGTTAAATACAAGAGGTAACAAGGTAACGGGGAACAGGTGAGACATCAGGTGAATTACGTTAGGGCAGGGCAGGACAATCAGACAGACCAACGTAAAGCTAGACAAGACTAGACAAGACAGGAAACCATACTATCAAAATAAAACAAGGCGTAGAACAAACAGACACAGGGGAACAAGACAGGGCCAGCACAACACAGGACCACGGAGAAGACAACAGACAAAAACAAGGAGGCCAAAGAAGGGGAAACATAAACCCAAACAAAAACCCTAAACCACAACAATTACTTTAAAGCAACACCAAAGCAATTTTCCTCTTCGGTCCCCCTACAGGTTGGAAGCGGGATTGTCCATTACCGTTACCATTACCATAATCCATAGGTTTCATTGGAACTACAGATCAACTACCCAATCTGGTAAACTTGCATTGTGCGGTTATAGCCGGTAGAGAGCCGCAAAGCGAATGCAGACGTGCCGTTCACCCTGTTACGAGCTGGTAAACCACTGAAACGATTTTGGAAACATTATTTTTAAGTTCCAAAAGAATCTTTGGGGTTGCTTTAAGGAATATCAAAAGGAACTATACTTGTTGTATCTTTGTTTTATTGGCATTTTCAAATGTAAAATTACTTAACTGATAGCTAGCATGGCTTTAAATTGGTGGTTAACATTACCGTATAACTATATGTACCGTATATAAACAATAAGGGAAGTCAAGTTTATTTGCCATATCCCGGAAACGTTATGTCTTGTGTTTTTTGGAGGAATTTACACTTTTAGTTAACTGTCAAGCTTTAAAGATAAGCAGCTATTTGCAAGGTCAATATATATTGGGTGTTCATGTTATCTAACATACAACATGTGTGCACCTCACCTAAACCATCTATGGTGTTTCCCAGGATGGTATCCATCTTATTTTCGACTGGAGTAAAGACAAAGTCTATGACGGCGTAAATCAAGTCTGGAAAGATCTTCTTCATCTTCTTCTTGGCTTCCTCCGCAATCTTCTCCTCCATTGCTTTTAGCTCGGCCTGCTTCCGTTTCTCCTCGTCCTTTATTTTCTTCTCCTCTGCCTTTTTGGCTGCCTCTTCTGCCTTCTTTTTATCCTCTTCTTCTTTTGCTATTCGTTCCTCTTCCTTAATTCTGATGTAGTCCTCCTTCAGCAGAATAGGTGCTGAACAGGCAAAGAGAGCGACAGAGAGTTAAATGAACGCTTTGACCATGTTCGTGTACTTGTATTCTGTCTGCATGTTGGTGTGTACATGTCCATACTTACTGACAGGTGGGGTTATTTCCGGCGAAGTGGCGTAAGGGTCTATGGCTTTCTCTCTTAGCATCATTGTCTGTTCTCTTAAATTCTTAATCATACTTCTGAGTGTGTCATCTGTGTAACGGAAGTAGACAACAGGTGGAGGAGGAGGGGCCTCTTCACTGAAAACAGTAAGCCAAAAAGAAAGGGGAATAAAGGAATAGAAAAGGTGTAGAACAGTTAACATTAAATCAGAGGGGAGGGAAGTAAGGGCCTGAACTGGAGGATAATATTTAGTGGTTAGTAGGGAGATTCACAATAAATGGGAGAATTTTGAAAGTGTGGCAATGTAGGTAATGTTATTATTGTCACTATTAATCTGCTGAGATAGAAGAAAAGGCAGACGGACACACAACCCTATTTGAGCTACATGTTAACTCTGCAAACAGGTTGGATTTCTTTCCCACTTTAATCTGAGCAATAAGACAATCCATGCTATTAGTATCTCTCTAATTCAGCTCTTGTTCATTTACACCAAAAACGTCATTGTATATTGTATAAATCATTTACAAAGAACAAAATTAATTCTTTGAAAATAATTCCCACTTACGTACGTGCACGTCCCTGATTGTTCTCAGTCACAAATACCACTAAGCTCCTAATCTCCTTTCCTACTTCAGGAGTCACAGGCTGCAAGTCACAGTGTGAGCGTGGCTGCTGTTACTGCAGCTAACATTCAGTTTGTCCACTGTTCTTACTGGGAGGAAAGCAGAAACAACGGAGGTGAAGCCACTCAGACTAAATTGTCTATCTGCACTATCAGTTAAAAATGGTTAATGTATGTTTGGAGAGTAAAAATAACACATCTAGATTTAAATGGCAGATATTAACAACAGTTATGCTTAAAGCTTGGCAATTATGTAAAGGCCGGTGCTACAAAGTCTGATACATCACTGTAAACTGACACAGCTCTTATTGTTTACTGTGCTGTACTGAAGCTGATACTCTGATACCTGGAAACCTGAGGCACGAGGAGTTCCTGAAATAGACAGGGTCAAAGTATTCTTAGTCTAGTCAAGTGTATGTGTATAGCTACTAATTACTGTTAGTCTCATCTAGCCTCAGATTTTGTTCTACAGAGAAAAACTAATACTAATATAAAAACACATGATTTCTAAATGGATCTTTAAAAAAAATATCTTCTCTGTGATCTCATGCCAGAGAAGACCACCACACTCCACAGACCTGAACGATTTTCCACACTAAGTATCACAACTTAACACAAAACAACATTTCTGCAGATATAAGTGATTTGTTCACCAGGTCATCCCAAAGCAGAAATGTTCAGCACGGGCATTTATTTCAACAATCACCAACATCTCCCTCGGTCTTCTGCTTGCCAATTCTTTGTAACACCCACTCCAACAGACACAAAGTACCACACTGTAAGGACTTTTCATTACACATCTGCACAGGTAGACTAAATATACAAGAGTAGGGTGGCTAATTAAAGGCAACATTCAAATTAAATGTGGGATGTGAATTAAAAAAAACTATAAATGACATCTTAGAAAAAAATGTGGATTAAAGTCCTGTAATGTATAGCCTAAAGTCACTTTTGAAATGTCAGTACTGATACGTCATCTGCAGGGCTGCAGGGGACTGGACCCTAGCCCCACACGCACTGGGTGAGATGTTGGGTACAGCTTCAAGTTACTGTATTTGTAGGTACATTTTTTGCACAGTTAAAAAGTGCTGGGCATCCATGACACAGTTTCAGACCCCACAGACAACAAACAATGGGACAAAAAAAACACACACACAGAATATGGTGCATTCTTACCCATTAGCTCCCTCTGGATTTGCAGCAGGGGCAGCAGGGGCAGCAGCTGGGGCAGCAGCTGGGGCAGCAGCAGCTGGGGCAGCAGCAGCAGCAGCTGGGGCAGCAGCAGCTGGGGCAGCAGCAGCTGGGGCAGCAGCAGCTGGGGCAGGAGCTGGAGCTGGGAGAAAAATACAGCAGCACTCAGTCTTGAAAGTAAAACACAAACACACTAAAGGACATGACTAAATCACACACGTAATCATTGGAATTACTGTAACAAATCCTCCTTTGCATTTTCTGCAGCTTTAAAAGCATGTTTAATATGTTTTAATTGAAGTGCATGTGATAATTAATTAAATTATAATAAAGAACACCCACTGAGAAGCACTCATTCAGATATGTGGAAAAGCTAAAAGCCAAGACTTCTTAGCAGGGAAATAAAAATCAAAGCAGCCTCGAGCAGAGTGTATCAGTACCTCTCTAAACATATGAACAATGTGTACTTCATGCACAATATGTCACTACAAGATATCCAACTTCCTCTGCATATATTGTACTTGGGCATAGTGTTGTGAGTAATACATGGTTTTTTCCTCCCTAAAATCAATTAGTCAGCTGCAGATCAAAGATCTGCATTGCAGATGCTTTATTTACAATAGTTCCAGTCTGTAGGTAAACAGTGTAAGATAAGATAAAACTGTCTGTTCACACAGAAACTGTTGTTGCATCGTCTGCTCCAACAATTAACAGGTACCATTAAAATATAGGGTCACCTAACAAACATCCGGCACACCTTTCCGTCATTTACACCTACACACACAAACACAAAGAAACATGCCACATCCAAAAGTAATATTATATATGATTGTTATGATTGCAGTCCCACAATGGTTCACAGATCACATGTTCGTTTGGTGAGTTGGGGGTAGGGGGAATAGATATTTCCCTGAATATCTGGTCTTAACATGGTTGAGTTTTGTCCCCTGTCCTCTGCCACATAACATAATTCCTTTTATCTCTAATCAGAAAGACAATGAGACGGATGAACTTCTAATGATCTGTTTGCAGCCATATTAGCTCTAAACAACAGACTTCTCACCTGGTTTTGGCTCTTCCTTCTTGGGCTCTTCTTCTTTCTTCTCCTCTTCCTTTTTGTCCTGTTTCTTTTCTTCCTCTTTCTTTTGCTCCTCTGTTTCATCCTTCTTTTCAGGGGGCTTTTCTTCCTGTATAAAACAATACATTTGTTCAACCTTATACTTGAGAGATAACTGAGTACATTTATTTAAGTACTGTACTTGTATATATAATTTCTATTTGGACATGTTGCTGAAGCTGCAGTGACTGCTTTCCATCAGTGTCAAACTGCTTTAGAGGCTTTCACTGATCTGAGTCACCTTATTTGAAAATAAACTTGTGTATAGTCAGTGTGACAAGCAGGTAATGAGCACAGAACCTAATTCATTTAATGTTTGGTTTAAATGGTAGCTGTTTAACAAATGACCCTTACCTGAAAAATAAGAAAGTAAACTGTGCTAATAGTACAAAAATAAAGGTGAAGAAATTACAAAATACCTTTGTGGTCCAGGTGTTTACTATTGAAGATATCAGAAAAAGGCCTTACCTTAGCTGGCGGAGTTGGGGTGGAAGGTGGGGTAGCAGGTTGGCCGGGGGGAGGCTCAGGAGCCCCCATCATTTTTTTCAACCTGTTGAACATGGCGGTAGTCTGTGTGGGCTACACCATCCACATCTCCTTCTGAAGACGCTTTTCAATGTGGTTTTCAGATCCAGAACGCTCTATAGTCCTCTTCCTCGCAATCAAATGTCTTAGACCCTTTAATTCCTTTTGGACACTCCCTTTCCTGCTGCAGCCAACACCAGATCAGCTATCACAGCCACTAATCACTGCCGGGCAGGGCAACTGTCCTCCTGCAGTGTTGACTACGGTCCAAAGACCATTTACAGGGTGTAATAACTTTATCATGTACAGTATTAGCAATAAGTGTGTCTAATTAATAATCAATTATGAAATTAAAAGATTAAGGGACTGTTCATTTTTTATTTAAGGGGCCACCGCAGAAGTTTTGGGGTCTTTAGTCAAAAAAGTCTTGACCCTCCCTTTACCAATAATACATTTTTCTACGACCCTCCAAAATAATTGGGAAAAAGGCATGACCCTCCCCATCAATATATTCATGACTTCTGTTCTGGTTTACGTTTGGCCGTATGGTGGCCATTTCAGTAGATTTACTCACTAACACTGTTGTGGAAACACACCTCTACATTTCAAATGGAACTAAGTATGTTTTTAAAGATACTGTATTTAATCACGGGATAACACATAAATTAGATGGTAGTAACTCAAAAGTAGCTGGTGTGAAATTAGACTGCTGGGGATTTTGACTCCACTCTGGCTACAGAGTTCACAAACACTGAGACTACTTAGTTAAATAACCCTCACAATGTCCCTGTCTGCTAACAGGATTAGCTCTCTCTCTCTCTAAATTGTACTTCCTTCTGTACAAACACACAGACAGACATACACCTAGCAACACAGGGTCCCACTATAAGTAAACTGTAGATAAATCAGGAATTCATTTATTTAGACAAATATTGACAAAGATCAAATCAAATATTATATTATAAGCATTGTTGTTACCAATCCTTCTAATTGATCATCTCTGTTATACTTTTACAACTACTGTGCATTGGCAAACTGAAAAATATAGCCAATAAAAGGAGACAAACAATACAAGGTGGATAGGCAGATATATAAGAAGCATTATCCATTCATGGCAGTAGTCGAGGTTCACAGAGATATTTATATCTCATTAAAATAGTTTGAAATGCATTTTTGATGTTTAAATCTACTTATTGTCTTAGTTGGGTTTTGTCGAGTGGTCTCAGCATGTCAAAACAAATTTTTGGCTCTGGGAAATAACAGAGGCATCTATTTTTTTTAAAACTAGCTTAAAATGACAGGACATCCACACTTACAAAAAGAGGTTGAAAACAAAACTGTACATTCACTTCCAAAAAAAGTTATATACTGTATATACAGTATATTAAAAAAAGCTCACTACAATCCTCACTGGCCAGAAGCAGCAGCACTCTAGGGAAGAAAAATATGAATATGTTTAGCCGTCAGCATACCAGCACTGGCTTTCATATGACAACATATCTAGATAGAAATGTAAGAGTTGTTACCTTAAGTTTTGACAATAAGTTAGTGTTGCCACCAAAAGCACGCAGCATTTTGGGTGTGGGCGGTTTGGGTCCGAACAGCGCCAGTCCTTTCTTCTTTTCCGCTTCTGCATTAGCTGCTGCTGGAACCTTCGCCTTCATTAGTTTCCTACATGCACAGAAAAAGAGAAACAGCTGGCTAAACAAATATCCTTGGATAATAGTTCTTTTTTCTGTGTGCATTGTTAATATCATAGACTGTTCATTAATAATTAATAATATACAGTCTGTGGTTAATACACAGCCCTGGCTCTGTAAATGGAAAACAAACAGAAATGAGTGCACAAGCCACAAAACAGTATTCTAGCCAATCAGCAACAGGCGGCGGCGGTTGATGGTAGGGGCGGGGGGGGGGGGGAGGCTGCATTTAAATGTGGCAGCCAGTAGTAATCTCTCTGTGAATCTGGGGAGCAGAGTTTCTAAAGGGGGGGGGGGGAGTTTGTATTTGTTTGTCACTTCAAATATCAGTAATCTTTGTGCAGAATCACGTACTGCACCTTTAATTTCCTATCCTTCAGATTTTCCTGGCAAAAGGTCCCAGTCTTTTATATAGAAATCAGTCCACAGGCTGTTATAGGCAACTGAGAAAGTCTAGGAAGGTCTCATTTTCAAGTTACATTAACATCTGTTCACAGATTGGCAATACAAAGCAATTAATACATGTAAATTGCTTCACATAGTACCCTTAAGAAGCCAAAGTGGGTGTCGGCCAAATTGTAGGAGTTATGAGGAAGAAATGTGGTTGCATGCACACACTGTAGCAAACATATTTCAATAGGTGCTGCATATGAGGTGGGAAATGATTTTTAAGCCATTATTTTGTAGAGTAAATAGTAAATTCCATCCATCCATCTTCATCCGCTTATCCGGAGTCGGGTCGCGGGGGCAGCAGCTCCAGTAGGGGACCCCAAACTTCCCTTTCCCGAGCCACATCAAATTAGTAAATTGCAAAGAGTAATCACTACTTGCAGTCCTCATGTCTGCAGCATGTCAGTTTAGATTTGTTAAGATTGCCCCCACCACCCATATCAATAAATAGCTGTTTGCATTGAGAAAGGTATGTGCTTGTTTAATTGTAATACTTTATTTATACTATTATTATTATTATTATTATTGTTATTATTATGGCACCACCTTCTTGACTTTTGGCAGTGTGAAGTAGGTCTAGGAATCTTTTCACCTCAGTGAGGGCATGATTTAGCTGTTTGTAGTAGATGCCTCTTCCTCACCTTCCCTTCCTGGCCAACACTTTCTGAGACTCTGGATAGTGGACCAGGATGTCGAACAGGTCTTTCTTCTCCAGGACGAAAAGGTTAGCGAAGCCGTAGGCTTTGACATTAGCTGTCCGCCTGTTCCCTCCATCTTTGGATGACTGCAACAGACTGGGAAGGAAAAAAACATTGGATAATGTATTCTTGTGTTTGAATCTATCATCTTCTCACGGTGATGTTTATCATCGTGTGAAAATTGGAATTTACAATGCTCTACGATTTCTTTCTTTAGACTGTTCATTCGGTCTGACAATGACAAAGGGAGAACTTTCTCTTACCTGATTTCTCCAAACACACAGCCAGCCTTCAGTGTGACAAACACAATACTGTTGTCAGGTCCTCCCACCACCTGCACCGCTCCACTTTTAATGATGTACATCTCTTTACCGATGTCCCCCTGCAGAAAGGGCAATGTCATAAACGTGCAGAAACATACAGTGCCTTGCGAAAGTATTCAGCCCCCTTGAAGTTTTCAACCTTTTGACACATTTCAGGCTTCAAACATAAAGATATAAAAAAGTTATTTTTTGTTAAGAATCACCAACAAGTGGGACACAATTGTGAAGTGGAACGAAATCTATTGGATATTTTAAACTTTTTTAGCAAATAAAAAACTGAAAAGTGGTGCAAAATTATTGGGCCCCCTTGCGTTAATACTTTGTAGAGCCACCTTTTGCTGCGATTACAGCTGCAAGTCGCTTGGGGTATGTCTCTATCAGTTTTGCACATCGAGCGACTGACATTCTTGCCCATTCTTCCTTGCAAAACAGCTGGAGCTCAGTGAGGTTGGATGGAGAGCGTTTGTGAACAGCAGTTTTCAGCTCTTTCCACAGATTCTCGATTGGATTCAGGTCTGGACTTTGACTTGGCCATTCTAACACCTGGATACGTTTATTTGTGAACCATTCCTTTGTAGATTTTGCTGTATGTTTGGGATCATTGTCTTGTTGGAAGATAAATCTCCGTCCCAGTTTCAGGTCTTTTGTAGACTCCAACAGGTTTTCATCCAGAATGGTCCTGTATTTGGCTGCATCCATCTTCCCCTCAATTTTAACCATCTTCCCTGTCCCTGCTGAAGAAAAGCAGGCCCAAACCATGATGCTGCCACCACCATGTTTGACAGTGGGGATGGTGTGTTGAGGGTGATGAGCTGTGTTGCTTTTACGCCAAACATATCGTTTTGCATTGTGGCCAAAAAGTTTGATTTTGGTTTCATCTGACCAGAGCACCTTCTTCCACATGTTTGGTGTGTCTCCCAGGTGGCTTGTGGCAAACTTTAGACGAGACCTTTTATGGATATCTTTGAGAAATGGCTTTCTTCTTGCCACTCTTCCATAAAGGCCAGATTTGTGCAGGTACGACTGATTGTTGTCCTATGGACAGACTCTCCCACCTCAGCTGTAGTTCTCTGCAGTTCATCCAGAGTGATCATGGGCCTCTTGGCTGCATCTCTGATCAGTCTTCTCCTTGTCTGAGCTGAAAGTTTAGAGGGACGGCCAGGTCTTGGTAGATTTGCAGTGGTCTGATACTCCTTCCATTTCAAAATGATCGCTTGCACAGTGCTCCTTGGGATGTTTAAAGCTTGGGAAATCTTTTTGTATCCAAATCCGGCTTTAAACTTCTCCACAACAGTATTACGGACCTGCCTGGTGTGTTCCTTGGTCTTCATGATGCTCTCTGCGCTTTCAACAGAACCCTGAGACTATCACAGAGCAGGTGCATTTATACAGAGACTTGATCACACACAGGTGGATTCTATTTATCACCATCAGTCATTTAGGACAACATTGGATCATTCAGAGATCCTCGCTGAACTTCTGGAGTGAGTTTGCTGCACTGAAAGTAAAGGGGCCGAATCATTTTGCACGCACCACTTTTCAGTTTTTTATTTGCTAAAAAAGTTTAAAATATTCAATAGATTTCGTTCCACTTCACAATTGTGTCCCACTTGTTGGTGATTCTTCACAAAAAATAACTTTTTTATATCTTTATATTGAAGCCTGAAATGTGTCAAAAGGTTGAAAAGTTCAAGGGGGCCGAATACTTTCGCAAGGCACTGTAAATACAGAATAGAGAATAGATATTTGCACAAAGATTGTACTAATAAGGTTTTGAAGGATAATACAGATTCCAATATAAAAGTTCAAATCCAGCATGGGGATGGCATGATAAGAATGTGAACTCACTTTCTTGACAACAAAGTCTCCAGGTAAATAAATGATGGATTTGAGCCTCAGTAACATGTCCACCAACATCTGCTGGTCGCAGCCCTGTGGAGAGAAAAAAGGCATGTAATTGACTTAATGTCCAAGCTGCAGTATGCCTGTTTTGCTGTGTTTGTGGTGACTTGGAGAGGCACCTTGAAAAGCTCGATCTTCTGAAAGGTGGATAGGTTGATGTCAACAGCAATGGCAGTTCTCATCACCAGAGGCATCTTATCCAGCAGCTCGGACTCATCTGAAAGCATCAACAAGAATCAGGAAAAGTTTATTCAAAAAAGTCTGGAGCTACAGAGGTAAGAAGTATCACTTTTTTTTAAAGGTAATATGTATGTGAAGGACTGTAGATTCCTATAATTTAAGACTTTCTAACACCATGTTATAACAGAACTTTGCCCAGTGTTACTGACCCAACATGCCCTGAGCGTCCCAGGTGTAGGTGTACCAGGTGCGGACCCGGCTCTGCACCATAACGGGGATGTGGTTGGTCACCATGTAGGCCACGGTGCCGTCCATGGAGGCTCGGAAGTAGGTCTTTCCTGCTGTGGCTGCACCGATGACGTCTCTCATCTGAGCCACAATGACGGTAAGAATAAATACATGAACTGAGGAAATCTTTGGTTAAATTGAATACTGCTGTCAATTAAACAGTGTGTTGTTAAAATACTACATTTAGACCATTTAACAATCTTTTTTGACAATCAAGACTTCACAAGGAACCAGTGAACTACAACAACAGTTGGAGTGACGGATGATGGGATGTTAGTGAAACTAGTATGGTAAGATGATTGATGATTGTTAGTGTCATCATTCATCTGTCACATCACTACATTAACGAGACAAAAGGACATGCTAATTTAAAGTTGCTAATTTCAGGTTTCCAGAGGAACTGAGCATGCTGGGACTTTGACTCATGCTACGAGCAGAATGTGTCTCTCTGTTACCTGTCCAATCAAACTGGAGAACACAAAGACGCCCGTGAAAAAGTTAGTCATCTGAAAGGTAATCTCAAAGACTGTATGAGGTTCGTTAAGACCCCCGATGTTGATCAGACTGCGGACAGCATAGTAGTAACAACGCAGGTACCTGTGGAGAGGGCGGGGCGTTAGAGGGGCTGTCACAAACACTATTTGTCACTGGCCTGCTTTTTGGACCGGCAGATTTATGTGTGGGGTGTGCATGTGTCATTGCTATTTTCCCCCTTTTTTCACGTTTTGATTCCCTTGATGTCTTGCTGCAATTCTTAGACAAGTCATTTTCTAAAATTGCAAATTGAAAGGAAAAATCTGAATCCAAAAACAGGTTAATTAAAAATAAAATAACAAAGAAAAAAATAATAAAGCAATACCAGATTAAAACAAAAGTATTACAAATAATCTACCTGGCCAAGAATGATGGACATAAAGAACGCCCCAAAAAGGTAGTTTGTCATCTGAAAGATCTGTCCGAACATGGTGTCTGGAAATGGCAACTCAGCGATCATCAGCAGGGACTTCTCCGCATAGAAGAAGCAGCTAAGGTAACTGCAGCAGCAGCAGAAATGGAACATACAAGACATTTTTGGTTTGTGGATGTCTCAAGGATGGAGACAACTGGAACTCTCTTTCAGTGCAGCAAGCATTGCAATGACTATTGTAAGCATTGTGCTGTGTTTGAAAGTCATGTTGTCCTATTTTGTCATGTATGGTAGCCCTATTATTTTTGTGTCTTGAACAGCCCAATAAGAATTACTTTGAAGGTATCTGTTGGCCCCTCCTCCCCAGCTCAACAAGGCAGAAAGAGAGAGAGAGAGAGAGAGAGAGAGAGAGAGAGAGAGAGCGCAGCGGTGGTTGAGCGAGCTAAAGCGTTAAGAGAGGTAGCAGTACAAAGCAGAGGAATAAAACATTATTTTCTGATTGTTTCATGAGGGTTACATTGTAATGCACAAATAACCACACCCACACTTCAGTGGAAAGATGACACATTGCTGGATTTTGTGTGAATGCAGAGCTTCATCATGTCTGTGTGTGTTTCTGTTAAACTTGTGGGTTGGTATCAGGCGCCCAGGGGCGAGACAAAACAGCGGTACCTGGCAACGGTACTGCACAACCTGCATGCTGTTATTGGCTGGGGATTACACAGCCATGTGGGGTCCAAAGGCTCTTTGCTGACGCCCATAAACGTCCAGCACACATTGAAATAAATAGAAAAGAGAAAATACAGGCAGAGGGCCGGGTCTTTGGAGATACAGCCACCGCCGCTCACTTCTAATGGTCATAAGTGATGATTGAGGGGGATTATTTTTGTATTAATCTATACATTGTTTTTTTTAATGAACACCCTGCATCCTGCATTTTGCACTGATTACACCATTACCAAAGTCCCTACAGTCCCTAAGTCCCTTGCTAATGGTGGAATTAGTAATAATAATAATGACATAATGTATGTTGAGACAGAAGTATCACTTTTCATTTTGAGTTGAGTTTGATAGAATGTGGTAACCTATTAGTAGTGGTATTCTTTGAGTAAATTAGAGTCTTTCTGGGCACATTCAGATACTTAGATCAACTTTGTGCAATCAGGAGAAACAAACAACGATGCCAAACATCAAACACAAGCAGGAATATGAAGGTTCAGTACTTACGCGCTGCCCTCACCGGAGTAGACCCATTTAGTTGACCCAATGCCCTGGTACTCTGAAGCTACATAGTAGAAGCAGGCGTTGAGGTGGAGCATGAAGAGAAGATATCCGATGGTCCGAATCACTCTAACAGAAAAGATGTTAGTTTCTCCCTCTGTTTATCTGTCTGTCTTCATTATTTTTTCACATGCATTTTTATGTCTTAATGTAGTAAAAAGTTAGTTGTTATGCTTTGGCATTATCATAGCCGCTTAATAAAAAATGTTGTGACTAACCTCCAGATGTAAGCCTTGGCCATGATGCTCTCTAGACGATCGCTGAACTCAAAAAATGTACCTGCCTTGATAATAAGCATGACAAATGTCAGTCAAGGCAACCCCAGGAAGGAAACAAAGTCACTTATCAATTGGCTGGCCTTTGTAACACATAAGTAAATTCACCTTCAGCAGACGATTGGCTCTAAAAATGGATTTAAATCCAAACTTGAGGTACAGCAAGTCGAATGGTATGAGGCACACCATGTCCATCTGTTAATGAGAGACGGAAACTGAGATGAGTTCACTGAGATCAGTTCATCCTAATGTTCAAATTAAAGTCATAATACCATGAATCTCCCCGAAGCTCTGTAGTACTTCCTTGTCACCATTCTGTCTTTCTGAAAGGAAGAGAATAAATTGTCATTTTGTTGTATCCTTCTCAGTATCGGGCTCCTTTGGCCAGGATTATATTAGACTTACTATGATGTCTCCTGCTTTGACAAACTCTTTGCGGGCCTGGAAGAGGATGGCGTCTGTGAGGTAGATGACGTCGGCCACCATATCCATGGCAAACCAGAAAGGGATGGTGCTTTCCGTGTGGTATGGGAAACATAGTCGGGCCGTAATTAACCAGGTATTGTAGTTGAAGGCCAGAGTCACCAGGCTCAGCCAGGCAATGTAGCGACGGTCTGTAAAAGGGTCGATGGTCTTCCCCAGCACTGAGTCCATTTTGTCTTCAATTGGCATCAGCACAACGTCCACCCAAAACCAGGTAGCTTCAGTTAACTTGGCCTTCATGCTCTTCTCCTCCTTTTTCTCATCTATAACCCCTGCTTTCTTTTTCTCCTCCTCCTCCTTCTTTTTCTGCTCGGCCTCCTGCTTTTTCTTCTCCTGCTCTTCTTTCTTCTTCTTCTCAGCTTCTTCCTTCTTTATCCGCTCCTCCTCTGCTTGCCTTTTCCTCTCCTCTATGACTTTTGTGTAGTTGTCTTTAAGCAGTACAGGTGCTGAAAGGACAATATTAAGACTGAGTGTGCTGAAACATGTAATGCAATTTAAATATCCATCAGTTTGGGCCAATTAAGCACCAATGATAATCATAAGTCACAAATATGAAGCTTTTGTGCTTACTAACACAGCTGAGGTGAAGCTCTAAGTCGTGTGCATACAGATGAATAATTGTGTGTTGGACTCACTGACAGGAGGGCTGATCTCAGGGGACGTAGCATACTGATCCTCCACTTTCTGCTTGTAGAGCTGCAGTCTGTCTCTCATTAATTTGACGATGGTTCTGAGCTGCTCGTCTGAATACTTGTTGATGACGATGGGTGGAGGTGGAGGAGGGGCCGCTTCTTGGCTGATGATTGAAAATACCATCAGAAAAATTAGCCACACAACCTTGTTTTTTTATTTGTGGAAGAGGGTCATTGGACAGTTTCCCATGTAATGAAGATGGAGAAACCACAGCATTTGTAGCAAAACTAGTCTTAAAGCTTGTGTGAAGCTTGCTATTTAGTGGCTATAATCAATATTTTATAGTTATGTGTATACTCTGCAGTTGACATCATATCTATTGAGCATAGTCTGTCATAGCAAGTGTCTGTTAGCTTATTGTTTTGGTTTTTCAAACGTAACGCTTCACGGTTTACGCATGCTGCTCTCTTAGCATTTTTAGCCAGAGCAGGCACCTGTTTCAGCAAATGAACTGTACACTACCTGCTCAGCACTAAACAGTAGACAGACACAGAGAGCGCCCAGCTGGGGAACATGGTGGAGCTCAGAAGTTAAAGGTGCTCCAAGTGATGTCCGGTTAATCATCAAACATATTTAACATAGGTCTATCGATTTTAGACATTTTAATGCAGAAAAGTTACATGATTATTTTATCTGTCAGTAGAGATGCAGAAAAACAGTAATAGTTCACCAAGTTGCTAGAAACAAAATTGTAACAAATGCTAATGTTGCTGTATCAGCTGGATGTGTAAATGGCCAACTGTATGTTAACAAGTACGTCATATCAACTTAAGCTGTTTTCTGCTGCCCGCAAGCTGCTAAAAAACAGTTACATTAAGAAAAAACTACAAGTATGAATACAAAGCTAGAGTAGTCAGAGGGGCTTGAATCTGTGTATTTTTATTCCATTTTTTTATTTTTATTTTAATTTCTTAATGAGCAATTTAAACAAAAGAGAAAGAGCAAGTAAAACCAGCAACTGCGATGTCAATCTGTTATTTCATGTCTAAAGCTTTTCACACATGGCTTAGCATGTGATTCTTTATGTCAAATAAAGACATTTATACTGTGAAATTACATTTTAAATGGAAAGGTTCAGCTGACAAAGACAACTTCAGCCTCAGCAGTACAGACAGGGGAATGGGAAATCTGTGCTCATATGCCGCCCCCTAGTGGACATAATGAAGCATTACATTACATTTAGCTAACAGGAGGAGCCAAATGTTTGTGATAAGTCATTACAACAGCTGCACTGGAACTGCCTGAAGCTTTATTTAAATCTATATTTAAGTACTTTCATCAAATCAAAGACAATTAAATATTTCTATAATAGTTTACAAGAAGCCAAACAGGAAGGTACAAAGTTGAGACCACTTCCTCTTCATTAACACTGTGTAGGGTGTAGTCCTCCTATTGGGTGCACTAATGTGGTCCTTCACATTTGAGTGATTAACATTAGTTTAGGAAAGTGAAAGAAAGGGACTTTGGAGGCCAGCTCAGCTCTACAACCGATAAATAAAGTTCATTCAATTGAACTGAATTCAATTAAAACTGCAGTCGACCAAAATGACCATGCCGTTAAATGAACAACTCTCTTAAACTTAATGAAGCTCTCTTAATGAAGGTAGGATTTATTACAGAACTGTTGTATTAGACTGCACTTGTTGAAGCGAGGTGTACCTAATAAACTGGCAACGCAGTTTAAATACTGTACAAAGATAGTGTAAAAAAACAACAACAGTATATTCACCTACACACTTTGTCAGATGTGGCGTTGTGCCTTAAACCATGGCAAACTTTAGAGATCTATCTGCATGCAAATGCTCAAATTTATTCATTAATGTCCATCATTAAATTTAAATATATACTGTAGATGTAAGAGGTGTTTTTCATAGATCCTTTTTTTATAATCCAAGATCACGCTGACTTTGCTGTTTAATAGTACTGTAGTTTTCAAAATAAAGGTCTGGATCAGATATCCCAAAATAAGATTACAAAATCCAGAGAGGTGTCTGTCTTGCATCCAGCTAGTGCTACAACATGTACAAAGACATAGCATCTTGATGGATGCAGATGAAGGTAAGTGTTGTTGGATCAGACTGCTGCTTGTTAAGCATGATGTATGCTTTGCGTTAGATTTACGCCGTGTCTACATGCATAGTAGAGTGTGGATCGGGCCGGATTTTTCTGTCCGAGCCCGGCCCGCGTCCGACAGAGCAGTAACCGAACCCGACCCGAGCCCGACAGTCATTAAGATATTTCTGTCCGAGCCCGACCCGAGCCCGACACAGTTAAAATCGCATTTGTTTCTCATACTAATGACACATGTACGTTTGTTTGTGTGGAAAGCCGCTTTTATTAAGCAATTGTAGGAAGGCATTCGGAAATGTCAACAGATGAGCGCATCAATGCACAGCTGACTTTCCTTCGTTTTCAATAGTTTTAAAATCTCCTACGGCCAACTTCTTTTTAACATCTTCCATTGTTGCGCTGCCACATGTAGCTTAATACGCACGTCTTTCGTTGTCACAGCACACCGGAAGACGGATGTTAGGGTCATATTTGACATTTATTTTAAGCTGTTTTAAATTCAAAATGTTCAATGCCTTATCGCGCTGATGTGACCGAGCCCGACCCGAACCCGAGCATCTTTTCTAAAAATCTGTCCCGAACCCGGCCCGACCCGTCGGGTACTGTCGGGTCCCATCGGGCTCGGGTCGGGTATCCATCCTCTAATGCATAGGTACGAGGAGACACGGACCCTATGCCATAGCCTGACGCACACCTCTTGAAAAATGTAACTACATGCCGCAGCGTTGCACGATTTCCTGGTTCTCCTTCTCCATAAACATTTTAGCACAGGGGAGACACTTTGTATCTCTCACTATGACTCTAGAGTCACTACTCGCTCCGAAGCTAATCACCGTCACTCTCTCACTCGCTCTACCACACACTCCCCACGCACACTAGAGGATGGATACCCGACCCGAGCCCGACGGGACCCGACGGTACCCGACGGGTCGGGCCGGGTTCGGACAGATTTTTAGAAAGGATGCTCGGGTTCGGGTCGGGCTCGGTCACATCAGCGCGATAAGGCATTGAACATTTAGAATTTAAAACAGCTTAAAATAAATGTCAAATATGACCCTAACATCCGTCTTCCTGTGTGCTGTGACAACGAGAGACGTGCGTATTAAGCTCCATGTGGCAGCGCAACGATGGAAGATGTTAAAAAGAAGTCGGCCGCAGGAGATTTTAAAACTATTGAAAACAAAGGAAAGTCAGCTGTGCATTGATGCGCTTTAACTGTGTCGGGCTCGGGTCGGGTTCGGACAGAAATATCTTAATGCCTGTCGGGCTCGGGTCGGGCTCGGTTACTGCTCTGTCGGACGCGGGCCGGGCTCGGACAGAAAAATCCGGCCCGATCCGCACTCTAACGCACACACACATGCCCCCGGAGACACTAAGAAGAAATCAACGCACCAACGTACAAGTATAAACTGCCACACAGGCTACAGCAAAAGGGTGGAGCCTCCGCACAACCATAAATCAAGCTTCACAGTATACAGTATGTTATTACATCTTAACCAGCCAGCAAAACCTCATCTGGCATACGTGCCTCAATCTGGGTCCGGCTCAGGGGCGGATCCAGGCGATGTAAACACAGCATGCAATATGTTCATCCGCGTTGCACAAGATGCATTTATAACATGCCAATAATCCGTCCATGCATTAGACCTACAGTATATCAGTATCACCTTTGAACTTGTGACACCCACAGGCTATTTATTCCACACATCACTCGGATGGATAACACCTCTAACTGTGCTCCACACAGAGCCTCTTGCTGTTTTGTTAACCACTGATCATTTACAACTCCTCTCCTCATCTGGAGAAGTAACGTTTTTACAGTTACAACCGCGAGGATCAGCCGAATCTGTCGCCTCCATGTTTTGTTTTTGTGCTTGGCCAGAAGCAGCCCTGGTGAGCTCCTTAAACCTAAAAAGCTGAAAAGCTTTTAATCCACTTTCAGGTCAACCCACTTTTAACATGTTGCTACAGGGGATAAAGATCCCACATGCTACGCTCCTCACCGAAGCCTTTCTCTGTCTCTATCTCTCTCTGCCATCTTGCCAGGTAATCTGATTAATAAGTGTCCATTTGGTGATTAATTAAAAACTAGTTTGTGTGGTCAGAGTCCTGGCAGGCGGGTGTTTTAGTAAGCCACATCTACTCTATTTAATTGCTTAAGTTATACGTTTAATCCATCTCCCTTGCAATTATAGGTATGTTAACAAAAACCCTTTGTGATGATGAAGGTTGGTGTTGATGTCTCTAAAGTTATTGAAAAGTACCATGGAATCAGGTCTTACCCCTCAGGTCCAGCTTGATCAGGGTTAGCTGGGGCTGCTGCGGCCGCTGCTGGAGCAGGAGTAGGGGCTGCTGGGGCCGGGGCCGCCGCTGCTGCTGCTGGGGCCGCCGGTGCTGGGGCAGCTGGGGCTGCTGAGGGGGCTGCCGTTGCTGGGGCAGCTGGGGCAGCTGGGGTAGCTGGGGCTGGGGCATCTGGGGCAGGGGCTGGGGTTTTGATTTTGAGAAAGGGGAACAATCATAATTACATTTCATCTCCTCCAGCCTTGATTTTTGTAGTTCTCATTTTTTAAAGCCTTGCATGTTATCAATTATTTACATTCTGATGTATTTCACTTTCTTTGTTTAATTCATTATGTTTTACTTTACCTTTTCCCTTTAACTTTGTTTTTGCAAAATGCTATAAAAATAACTAAATTATTGTTGAAATGGGTTAGTTGAAGCATCTCAAATTTTCTGAAGGGTTAAGTTTGGATGACACTGTATCTATATTGTATCTACGGTCAGTATGAATTGCATTGAAAATCACATTTTAAGAATGACACAGAGTTTGTATGAAGCAATCGGAGAAAAACACAGTTGTTTGCTCAATTTGAGGCTGCAGCTGTGCTACAATGGTATCCAGACATCCTGTCTCGGAGAAAGACACAGTGTGGGTAGACTGAACAGAAGTTATGAATGAGATTCATAATGTCAATAAGGCCAGATTATGTTTGCTATAGTTAGAGGATTGTTAAGGGTTAAGTTGCACCTCTCAGCTTGTGATTGATTCTACAATTGCTACAAGAACTGAGAGCAACACAATCAACAAGTCACTGAATTTTAATTCATGTTATAGACCTCGGAAAGCAGGGACAATAAGCTTAAGTACTTCTTATTGATAAGCTGTCAACAGTTTATGTGTGTCATGCATGTGGCTCTCTGTTGTCTTGAAGGTCCCATGACATGGTACTCTTTCGATGCTTTATATAGACCTTAGTGCTCCCCTAATACCATTTCTGAAGTTTCTTTCCCAAAATTCAGCCTTGGTGCAGAATTACAGCCACTAGAGCTCATAAGGAGCAAGATTCCAGATCTAGGACTTTCATTTTCTCAAAAGCAGAGCAGGATACCCAGGGCTCGGTTTACACCTATCACCATTTCTAGCCACTGGGGACATAGGCAGGCGGGGGGAATGCATATTAATGTTAAAAAACCTCATCTGATTTTCTTCTTGATCAACATCAGGGCCTTACAAGTGCACACACAGCTGATTACAGCCTTTTGAAATTCCCCAATACTCTCTTACTTTTGAGAACAACTACTATTGGTGAGTTTGCAAGGAAGCGCAGAGGTCATTTTAGCAAAAAGTGCCGGCAGAAACTCCCAGTCTACACAGTATGCCTGGTATACAGTTTAACCACAGCCTTTGGTACAAAAGGTAAAGGACCGTGAATTTGAATCACCATGAAGAAAACTCATCTGACACAAAGCAAAACAACAAGGGACATACAATAACTCAGTTGTGCCGTTTAGCCTCTCAAATAAATGGTAACTTACCTTGCGGTTTGTCCACATTCTTGGCCTCATTCTCCTTCTCATCCTACAAGAGAAAATCAACATTTTCCACAAAGTCAGATGCTTGGCTTCATTAGTCAAATCACAGTCATTAGTGAGACATTTTAATTAGAGAGCTTTTATTTATTTATTTTTAAGAAAATTGAATTTAGCATTTGACAAATGACTCCCTTTTGCCTGATAGACACTTAAAAACAGGCTGTGTTTGAGATGAAATTAATTTAGTTCTCCTTGGATAATGAGCAATTTCAATGAGGTGAGTGTAATGAAACCATTTATGTCATTCTTCATTGGCAAGACTACTAAGCAATTGAATGGATGGGGAGCAGATAAGAAGCTGTGTTCTTGGGGGGACAAATGTAAAAAATCAGTTTTACAGGCTGGACGCAAAACTTTTTTTTAGTAGTATTAGCATTAGATCAGTACTTATTGTACACTTGTTAGAGCATCGCAGAACAATCCAATACTCTGACACTAGAAATGAATATAAATAGCTTACATTTGTACTTACTCATTAAATATACAACACACTGTTTTTAAAACAAGTCTTACCTTGGCTGGAGCTGGAGTCCCCGAAGTCGCTGGCACCTGAGGGCCACTAAGGAGGAGCTTTAACTTGCCAAACATGTCTAGAAACCTAACGGTCCATCTGCCTTGCTGTCTGTAAGTGACTATGATGGGAGTGTACCACTTCCTATAGAGCTCCTGGATTAACCCTCTCTTTTTAGCTCTTCACTGTTTCTTTAGTAGCATGCCCCCATGACCAACCTGGCTCTGATGGTATTACTGCTTTTAGCACTAGTAATACTCTTGCAGTGAGAATAGCCCCCACAATTACCAAGCAACATCTAAGCCCATCCCCATCTCATGTAAGATCCCAATTGGCTTACAGGGGACCATTAAAGCAGGGCTGAGGTCGCCTATACTGAACACGTGTGTGGAGTACATAGAGACTGCACTTACACAGCACTTATGGTAAATGAAATGCTACTTCCACGGGGTATTCTTTTGTGACAACTGATTCAACCCATGTCTTGTTGAATGCACTGCAGCACATACTGTACTGTATGCTACCTTACTATAAGCTTCAAATGGTTATAGGAAGTAAGGTTTTATTAAATATTTATGACACATACTAGACATATACATAGCCTGGGTGAATAATTGAATCTGATTGGCTGCTAGTTGTTAATTTAAATGTAATATAGGACACCTACAAAGTATTGTCGGGGAAACAGGTGTCTGTTCCCCGTTCTACACTAATGCATGAGATTTTATTGACAAGTGCTGCAAAAAGTTATACTACTCCTCTAATACTTTGTATCTTATCAATCTTCTGCTGTATAAAATAGAAAATTGATTTGGTTGCAAAATGCATGAAAATATAAATGAATGAGCTTTAAAAAGATATATTTGGCAAATGACCATGGTTTAAGTGGGTAATGCCCTTAGAGGTGTCTATTATGAACTATATTATGACATTTTAGGAATACTATACTGTGATATTTTATGGCATAATATACGTACTATGACTTTTTTATTACATTTTTATGGCATACTATACTATCACTTTTTGATGACATTTTATTGCAATACTACATAACTTTTTATGGCATTTTTATAGCATACCAAATGACATTTTCTGACATTTTTATAGCATACTATGACTTTTTTATGGTGACATTTTTATGGCATATTATGACTTTTATGACATGTATATGGCCTACTATACGTAATAACATTTTTAGAGCATAGTCTACTATAGGCAGGATGAACGACAGTTCATTTCACGGATAATCATGGTGCTGCCGAATGTTCTGCCGGATGTCCCTCGCATTGCAAAACTCAACCTTTGTTTCGGGAAACAACAACAAAGTTTGAAAACGTGGCTTGTGCGTTCAGGGAATGATAAAAAAGAAAATGTTTAACAATACGCATTTACTAACGGAGATGTTTTGGGACCGATTGTGGCAGGATTGCTGTGGACGAAGTAACGTTCCACAGGACGTTACACTGGTAAAAGCAAATTATGTTTAAACATTTATCCAGCTAATTGAAATAGTATAACGTTATTGTATTGTGTAAACAGTTCCCACCAAGAGCAAGCACTAGGCCACAGAGGCCAGGAAAAACTTCCCTTAAGAGGCAGAAACCTCGAGCAGAACCATGGCTCAGGTTGGGCGGTCATCTGCCTCGACCGGTTGGGGGTGGAGAAAGAGACACAGAGAGAGGCAGAGAGAGACACAGACAGACAGACAGACAGAGATAGACATTGAGAACTGTAGCAGAGGGTGTCAAGCAGGAACATGGAGGCAGCAGGTGACTCCAACCACAGATCCAGAGCCAGAAACACCTGCAGGAAGCGATAGGGGAAGGGCGAGAGAGCACAAGCCTCCGGGGGAGAGAGAGCACAAGACTTCGGGAAAGGGAAGAAGTGGAGTTAGTAACATGCATTAATGGAATGAGGTTGCATACAGATGGAGAGAAGGAGGAAAAGAGAGGTGCTCAGTGCATCATGGGAGGTCCCCCAGCAGTCTAGGCCTATAGCGGCATAACTAAGGGATTCTAAGGGTTCAGGACTCTCTTGAGCCAGCCCTAACTATAAGCTTATAACTATACTATGCTTTCTTTTATCACGGTGTAAAAACAAGTTACTTCCTGAGACCAGATCCAAGAGTCCAGAGTTTAGCGCTGCTCAAGACTATTGTGATTGGTTTAAAGACACGCTAACTACCCAGAGTGTTTTTTTCTCCCATCTTGTATTGTATGTGTGGAGGAGCCAGAACTTACTCCACAGCGCTGTGGAGATCTGGCTAACTGTACAATGACCTTTTATGTCGTTATTATGCCATTTTCTATGGCATACTACACAATGACCTTTTATAGCATACTAATAACCAAGTACATTCTTATGACATTTTTATGCAATACTTCATTATGCCATTTGTATACCATACTATATTATGACATTTTGGTGATATTTTTGACATAGTATACTATGAATTTATGTATGTTGAAGTTATGAAGTTATGTATGTACACTCACCGGCCACTTTATTAGGTACCCCATGCTAGTAACGGGTTGGACCCCCTTTTGCCTTCAGAACTGCCTCAATTCTTCGTGGCATAGATTCAACAAGGTGCTGGAAGCATTCCTCAGGGAGTTTGGTCCATATTGACATGATGGCATCACACAGTTGCCGCAGATTTGTCGGCTGCACATCCATGATGCGAATCTCCCGTTCCACCACATCCCAAAGATGCTCTATTGGATTGAGATCTGGTGACTGTGGAGGCCATTTGAGTACAGCGAACTCATTGTCATGTTCATGAAACCAGTCTGAGATGATTCCAGCTTTATGACATGGCGCATTATCCTGCTGAAAGTAGCCATCAGAAGTTGGGTACATTGTGGTCATTAAGGGATGGACATGGTCAGCAACAATACTCAGGTAGGCTGTGGCATGGCAACGATGGTCAATTGGTACCAAGGGGCCCAAAGAGTGCCAAGAAAAATATTCCCCACACCATGACACCACCACCACCAGCCTGAACCGTTGATACAAGGCAGGATGGATCCATGCTTTCATGTTGTAGACGCCAAATTCTGACCCTACCATCCGAATGTCGCAGCAGAAATCGAGACTCATCAGACCAGGCAACGTTTTTCCAATCTTCTATTGTCCAATTTCGATGAGCTTGTGCAAATTGTAGCCTCAGTTTCCTGTTCTTAGCTGAAAGGAGTGGCACCCGGTGTGGTCTTCTGCTGCTGTAGCCCATCTGCCTCAAAGTTCGACGTACTGTGCGTTCAGAGATGCTCTTCTGCCCACCTTGGTTGTAACGGGTGGTAATTTGAGTCACTGTTGCCCTTCTATCAGCTCGAACCAGTCTGGCCATTCTCCTCTGACCTCTGGCATCAACAAGGCATTTCCGCCCACAGAACTGCCGCTCACTGGATGTTTTTTCTTTTTCGGACCATTCTCTGTAAACCCTAGAGATGGTTGTGCGTGAAAATCCCAGTAGATTAGCAGTTTCTGAAATACTCAGACCAGCCCTTCTGGCACCAACAATCATGCCACGTTCAAAGTTACTCAAATCACCTTTCTTCCCCATACTGATGCTCGGTTTGAACTGCAGGAGATTGTCTTGACCATGTCTACATGCCTAAATGCACTGAGTTGCCGCCATGTGATTGGCTGCTTAGAAATTAAGTGTTAACGAGCAGCTGGACAGGTGTACCTAATAAAGTGGCCGGTGAGTGTATGTTATATATGGCTTTTTGGTACAAAGTTTATGACATACTTTTTTATGGCGCTTTTTATGATGGTTGTATTACATACTTTACTAGGACTTTCTATCATTATAAAAATATATAAAAATACTATGCCATAAAAATGTCATAAAAAAACATTGTATAGTATGTCATACAGAAGGTCATTAAACCCCCTGTGACCGAGACACTCGCCCACGCGTAAAAACAGCACCTCTGATTCATAGTTTAATCATTTTTAAACCATACAAGCTATTGACTTGCGTCTAAAACATGACGAGTTAGCAGTTACGGAGCCTCTACAGGTGATTTTCTATTGAGCCTGGAACTTCCAGCCTCTTTCGGGGGTCGTTGGGCTTTAAATCTAAACTGTTACATCCAAGATTGATCCACTTTATGTCCATAATTCATCGCGTTTTGGCTCATTTCTGCTGCTAGCTCGCGGCTCCGTCTCTCCTCTGTGTCTGTTTACGGAAATACAGGCCCCAGTATGCCCATATATGGGAGACAACGTCACCCTCTTGTATGGAAGGCCAGAGGGTACAAAAAGGCCAATAGGCTGTATAGAAGGCCAAGAGGCACACAATTTTAAACACGCAAATGCTTGTGTAGCATTGCTGTGGGTGTAATATCAATAAATATGACATTATTATGTTATTATTGGCATAAGTAAATGTCATGAGAGCAAAAGCGTCTTGACTTTCTTTGAAAAAATGTATGTATTTTGTCAACTGTATAAGTTATAATGATTATTTCTTCACAGTGTGACTCCCAAGACATATGAGAAGTGTTTTAGAGAGTAAAATGGCTTATGTATTACTTATCTGTCTGTGATATCAATACATATCTCGAAGATTCATGTTCCGTTTTATTTATTTATTTGTCTTTAAGGCTCTACAACCATTTTTAACATGCAAGTGACCTCACTGCAACCCAAATATTCTAATAACCCAGTTTGTCCTAAAGAAAATGATGCTCATATCTTGACTGTAGACAACAGGCTTGATGTTTTACAAGCTTTTTTATAAAATAAATCCAGACGGACAGTAAACTGTAAAAATGGCCTTAGGGCTCAGAAGGGTCATTAACAGATGAAAGAAATTCCTTTATTTATACTATTTATACTATCCTGTATAGTATGACAAAAAAGTGATGAAAAAGTCATAGTATAGTATACTGAAATAAGCCATAGTATAATATTTTGAAAAAAGTAAAAAAACTCATAATGATATGTCAAAAAAGTGAAAAAACATCAGTATCGTATGATTACATCGCAAAAGTAATAAAAAAGTGAAAACACAAGATAGTATAGTATGTTGAAAAAAGCCATATTGTAGTATATTGAAAAAAGTAACATAATACGGTATGTCAAAAAAAGTAATAACAAAGCCTTAGTATAATATGTCAAATACAGTGGGTACGGAAAGTATTCAGACCCCTTTAAATTTTTCACTCTTTGTTTCATTGCAGCCTTTTTCCAAAAATCAAAAAAGTTCATTTTATTTCTCAGTAATGTACACTCAGCAACCCATCTTGACAGAAAAAAACAGAAATTTAGAAATTTTTGCATATTTATTAAAAAACAAAAACTGAAATATCACATGGTCATATGTATTCAGACCCTTTGCCGTGACCCTCATATGTAACTCAGGTGCTGTCTATTTCTTCTGATCATCCTTGAGATGGTTCTACACCTTCATTGGAGTCCAGCTGTGTTTGATTATACTGATTGGACTTGATTAGGAAAGCCACACATCTGTCTATATAAGACCTTACAGCTCACAGTGCATGTCAGAGCAAATGACAATCATGAGGTCAAAGGAACTGCCTGAAGAGCTCAGAGACAGAATTGTGGCAAGGCACAGATCTGGTCAAGGTTACAAAAAAATTTCTGCTGCACTTAAGGTTCCTAAGAGCACAGTGGCCTCCATAATCCTCAAATGGAAGACGTTTGGGACGACCAGAACCCTTCCTAGAGCTGGCCGTCCGGCCAAACTGAGCTATCGGGGGAGAAGAGCCTTGGTGAGAGAGGCAAAGAAGAACCCAATGGTCACTGTGGCTAAGCTCCAGAGATGCAGTCGGGAGATGGGAGAAAGTTGTAGTAAGTCACCATCACTGCAGCAATCCACCAGTCGGGGCTTTATGGCAGAGTGGCCCGAAGGAAGCCTCTCCTCAGTGCAAGACACATGAAAGCCCGCATGGAGTTTGCTAAAAAACACCTGAAGGACTCCAAGATGGTGATAAATAAAATCCTCTGGTCTGATGAGACCAAGATAGAACTTTTTGGCCTTAATTCTAAGCGGTATGTGTGGAGAAAACCAGGCACTGCTCATCACCTGTCCAATACAGTCTCAACAGTGAAGCATGGTGGTGGCAGCATCATGCTGTGGGGGTGTTTTTCAGCTGCAGGGACAGGACGACTGGTTGCAATCGAGGGAAAGATGAAAGCGGCCAAGTACAGGGATATCCTGGACGAAAACCTTTTCCAGAGTGCTCTGGACCTCAGACTGGGCCGAAGGTTTACCTTCCAACAAGACAATGACCCTAAGCACACCGCTAAAATAACGAAGGAGTGGCTTCACAACAACTCTGTGGCTGTTCTTGAATGGCCCAGCCAGAGCCCTGACTTAAACCCAATTGAGCATCTCTGGAGAGACCTGAAAATGACTGTCCACCAACGTTTACCATCCAACCTGACAGAACTGGAGAGGATCTGCAAGGAGGAATGGCAGAGGATACCCAAATCCAGATGTGAGAAACTTGTTGCATCTTTCCCAAAACGACTCATGGCTGTATTAGATCAAAAGGGTGCTTCTACTAAATACTGAACAAAGGGTCTGAATACTTATGACCATGTGATATTTCAGTTTTTGTTTTTTAATAAATATGCAAAAATTTCTAAATTTCTGTTTTTTTCTGTCAAGATGGGTTGCTGAGTGTACATTACTGAGAAATAAAATGAACTTTTTTTGATTTTTGGAAAAAGGCTGCAATGAAACAAAGAGTGAAAAATTTAAAGGGGTCTGAATACTTTCCGTACCCACTGTAAGTGAGAAAAAGCTATAGTATATATATACTATATAGTATGTTGAAATAATCCCTAAAATAGCACACTGAAAAAAAGAGAAAAAGTTATAGTATATTATGTTGAATAAAGTAAAAAAAAAGCCATAGTAAAATATTTCAAAATAAGTGGAAAAAAACAAAATAGTATAGTATGTGAAAATAAGCCATAGAATAGTTTATCAAAAAAAAGTGATTCAAACATAACAATACAGTGTGTCAAAAAAAGTGATAAAATAGCCATTGAAAAGTATCTTGAATGAAGTGCTAAAAACGCCATAGTATAGCATGACAAAATACGCACTGTATAGTATGTACATGTACAAATAAGTGAAAAAAGTCATAGTATAGTATACTTTGTCAAAAAAAAGTAATAATATAGTGTGTAGAAAAATGTGATGAAAATGCCATAGTACAATATGTAAAAATAAATGATTCAATTCAATTCAATTTTATTTATATAGCGCTAAATCACAACAACAGTTATCTCTTTGCGCTTTTCATAAATGAGCAGTTCTAGACCATACTCTGTGTTGTTATTTACAGAAACCCAACAGTTCCCACCAAGAGAAAGCACTAGGCCACAGAGGCAATTAAAAACTTATCTTAAGAGGCAGAAACCTCGAGCAGAACCATGGCTCAGGGTGGGCGGTCATCTGCCTTGACCGGTTGGGGGTGGAGAAAGAGACACAGAGAGAGAGAGAGAGAGACACAGACAGACAGACAGACAGAGAGAGACATGGAGAATTGTAGCAGAGGGTGTCGAGCAGGAACATGGAGGCAGCAGGTGACTCCAACCACAGATCCAGAGCCAGAAACACCTGCAGGGAGCGATAGAAGGAGAGAGGGTAGGGACGAGAGAGCACAAAACTCTGGGGGCGAGAGAGCACAATACTCCGGGTAAGGGAAGAAGTCGAGTTAGTAACATGCATTAATGGAATGAGGTTGCATACAGATGGAGGGAAGAGAGAGGTGCTCATGGTAGGTCCCCCAGCAGTCTAGCCCTATAGTAACTAAGGGATGGTTCAGGACTCTCCTGAGCCAGCCCTAACTATAAGCTTTAACAAAGAGGAAAGTCTTAAGCCTACTCTAAAATTTGGAGACGGTGTCTGCCTCCTGAACCCAAAATGGAACCTGGTTCCACAATGATAAAGAGCCATAGTATAGTATGTCGAAAAAAGTAATAAAAAAGCCATAAAATAGCATGTTGAAAAAAGTGATTAAAAATGTCATAGTATAGTATGTTGAAAAAAGTAAAATAACAAGATAGTTTAGTATGAGGAAATAAGCCATATTATTGTATAGTGAAAAAAGGGATGAAACAATCATAGTATAGTATGTTGATAAAAGTGAAAAAATCCATTATACCATACGTCATAGTATAGTTTGCCACACATGGTCATAGTATTGCATGCCATAAAACAGACATAAAAAGTCAGTATGCCATAAACATTTTGATAAAACAAGTCATAGTAGGCCTATAGTATGCCACAAAGATGTCATAAAAAGAAGGGAATGGGGACCCAATCATCAAAACACTGCTTTATAGCAACACCAGTGGCCAGCGTTTTGTCTTTGTAGCAATCTACCAGTGCATATCAGCATTATACTGCACAGATTCACAGTATAGAGACTCCACATCATAAATACATTAAGCCAATTTCATAATCAGAATGATACATGTATGGGGAAACTATAAGTATGGCTATTTCCGCCCATAAATCTCTCTCCATTGTCATTTCCATTATCTTTGCATATTTTCCTGTTTTCATTTAGCCCTTATCTCAGTAAGACACGCATTCATTCATTTGCCGTTAAGAATAAAATTACACCACTCTCGCCCGCCCACTCAGCCCATATTCTGGTCTTCGATTCCTCTTGTCACGCTGGAGAACGCAGAATAAAATGCCACAGCGATGCAGATGGGCCTTGGCTTAGCCGTGGGCTTCGTGTAATGTATCTCCAAGCACTCTCAAGGACCATTGACTTGTCTCGGGTAGAGAGGCGAGGATGAGTGGAGGAGGAAGCAGTGGAATGGGGATGCACTTTTTCATGCCGCTCCATCTTTCCTCTGTCCAGTGATGCAGGGAGATATCATTAGATCCTCTCCATCTCTTCCATTAAACTAATTAAGTCTAGGGGGTTGGGCCTGACCAATGGCATTGCTATGAAAGAGTTCAGTACACAGTAAAAACAGCTAATCATTTGTGTGATTTGTTGCTTTACTCACTGCGCATTCAGGGAAAGATGAAGAAAACCCTTCAATGTACTTGAGAAAACATTAACTTGAGATGGAACATGCCAAATAGAAAAAAACAGTGATTAAAGGAGATGAATGACAGCAATTGCAATGTAAAACACATTAAACCCTGACCTTTTACCTCTTCACACACACACACACACACACACACACACACATACATATACACACACACACAGCTCTGACACCAGCATGTAGGCAACACATCAGTTTCCCTTGTCAGTCAGCAGCAGAATGACAATAGACCTTGACAGTGTAACAGCAAGAAGGAAATTTATAGCACAAAGTGGAGGAGGCGCAATTCTCCGGTGGCCAGTGACATATGACTCACCACTCTAATTGGTGTAATACAGAGCTGTTCTCAACCAGGGGACGGGGAAATTATAAGAGGGCCTAACCAAGGGAGGCCAATTCATAGAGTGGCAAAAGCCACAATGATTACTCCTTCAACAATGCCATAGAAAGCACTGTTCAGTTACTATGTGAGGGGTCTCCCTTCAGTGAAGAGAAGTAGGAGGGAAAGTGGCTGTGATTTGTTCAGAAAAAGGCTGTTTTCTTTCATTTTACAGAAAGAGAACATTTATCCCAGTATTTTTGTGTTTGCAATATTAGAGAAAGGTCATATAGAGAGAAGGTCTAAAATATTGAAGGGCAACGGGCTTTGACTTGAACATATAATTATTTTGACTGTAGCTTATTTATTTTAACATTTAGCTTTGGTTTTTCTGAAAGATTATGCTAAATATGTATAAATATATAATAAATTGTTATGCCCTTCTTGTCTAATTTCAGCGTGTTTCAGTGTTTTTGGATGTGAGCAAAATCAAGTCCCTGAAATCCTCTTTTCTGAAAACTTCTTTTCAGGTTTCTAGATCTCAGTTCCTTGTGTACAGTGGGTTTATCTGAGCTTTAAACAGCTGCCTGTAACTGGAAACTATGCTGATGGAAAACCAAAACAATGAGCTGAAAGACGCTAAAACGAGTCGGATGACATTTCTTTGTGGTTTTTCACCAGAAGTGACCTTTTTTGCATTATAGATAGTTATTTGATCCATTTTTAATACGGATATATTGATTAGAGTAGCTTTAAAGTGATGAAAATATTACTATACAAACATTGAAATCACTCTAGACTTCAGAATAATTAATAGCTACAGTGTGTAGTTTCTGACTCCCCCATAAGGAATTCTTAGTGATGACAACAAAACTGACAGCACTTCCACATGATACAAACCTTCAGTGATTGACTCTTCCGGACTCTTCAGGAGAGGTAATTATTATTATTATTGTTATCTTCACATCTTCTTCAGCAACTATGTTTCAATTCAATTCAATTCAATTTCAATTTATTTATAGTATCAATTCACAACAAGAGTTATCTCAAGACACTTTACAGATAGAGTAGGTCTAGACCACACTCCAGAATTCACAAGGACCCAACAGTGTCCTCCAGAGCAAGCAACAGTGCGACAGTGGCGAGGAAAAACTTCCTTTTAGGCAGAAACCTCGGTCAGACCCAGGCTCTTGGTAGGCGGTGTCTGACGGGCCGGTTGGGGTTACAATGAAAAGTCAAGTTGTAAAACTTTACTGCTTGTCTGCTTGTTAGGCCTGCTGGGTGCTAGAATACATTTGGAGTCGGGATAAAACCCAGTTATAAGTCGTTAAATTGTTATAAATTGAACTTTTATATTCCCCTTTTCCACTGGTGTTGGACTAGTATTAAATTGACAGGACCACAAGGATTAAAGTAACAATCTTTGAAACCCAGGGAAAGGTTGTTTTGGAAATGATGTTGCTAAGTATTCAGGTATATAACTGTATATATAACTATTATTAACTGTTAATCTTGTCAGCCACAGTGGCTCTCACCACTCATGCTAAATATCAAGTTCCTTCCCTTTTTACATTACATATTGCTATTTACTGCATAACCCTCTGTTAAAGAAATGCAAGCCTTGCCACTAAAAGTTGTGATTGTAATGTGGTGACTTTGGCCCTCATATTTGTTAAGGAAGTACATATTTATTTCTGCATAATATGGCACATTATACCTTTAGGTCTCACAGTCTGAGTTTTTAACTCAAATGTGGTGAAATGACATGCTGCCTTTAATACGTACTCTGACAAATAAAATAGAATTGGGTGATAAAACCCTTTACAGTGCTTAGTGTATCTTGGGAATGGCACTAAATGTATCTTCAAAGGGAATATTTAAAAGTTAAAAAAGGATGAGTGTGGGTGCTATATGAGGTCTCATCCTGAATGTTGCATTTCTGTCTGCTACCAAACGGGGGCAGAGCATCCCTTCAGATCTTTTCTGCCTTCTCCTCTCCTACAGATGATTTTCATTTCATTAGTATTAGCCGGATGCTGTTGAGAAGTGCTCTGAGCTCTGAGAAAGTGAACCAGAGTAGACACCAGTGTGACTTATGAGCGTTATAAAGACGGCAACATCTGGTGGCACTACAGAACTTGTCCCAAGAAAATAAAAAGAGCCACTAATTTATCGTCAAACCCAAGAATTAATACCTAACATCTGATTCCTTTGGATGAGGCAATTTTTTGCGGGCATTGGCTGTGTCTGTTGATACTCTGGGAGTCAAGAGTTTGGTTTTGAAAATGTGTTTTTTGGGAACGATGATGTATTAAAGTAGAGGGGCTAAACGGAGAAGACATTTTTTCAGGGAGATTTCCACTTTAATGCTTTGTTATGTTGTTCAGATCCAAACTTTGTTTGTATTCTTCCTCTTCTTCTAATTTTCACCAAAGCTCATAAAAACACATGATTCACATTAGGGCTGCACAATATGAGGAAAATATGTGATCAAGTTGTTGACTATTGCAATGTTATTTTTTGCGATGAATAGTATATTAAAAGTGTACTGCGATGCGATGTGTACTGTGATTGCGCCAGTACGCCAATGACGATAAATAAAACAATATATTGTGCAGCCTTAATTCACATCATACTGTTTTGTCTCATATCAAAGATTCAATTCAAATTTCCTGGATACCAACCAACAATATCAATCATGTAGAACTGATCCACCTTCTTGAAGTTTCAGCCGGTGACTAAAGGCTGACAGAGGGTGAGATGAGATAAGCGAGGCTATAGCTATGTGTTTTTATTGGAGAACTCCATAGTTGAGATACATCTGCTTCCCTGCCATTGTTTCTTTGTGTCTTTCCATTTTATCTCTTCCCAAGGTTGAAGAGTGCTGGTTTATTGGCTTTTTCCTGGTGACGATGTGTGTGTGTTTGTGTTGTGAGTGCATGTGATTCCTAGCGAGAGCATGACGAGCCTCAGTGTGGGTTTTAGTGTGTATTTCCGTTTGGCAGGTGCGTACCAGACATCCACAGAGCACTGAGGTGTGTCATTGAGAGGGCCTGTGGGGCTTAATGCCCGGCCGGTCGGGGTGCACATTAATCTGAATGAAGGCACAAAGTGACAGGCCTGTGATTTAGACTGCCCATTAAAGCTAACAGTCACATGTTTTCCCACAGTCACAACAGTGGGGCAGGATCGACCAGCAGCTCAGGTGCTTTGGGCCGCCTGCTGAGCAGAGGGTTCTGAATGGACAGGTGGCTGATAAGCAGGGATACGCTAACAGCTTTTCCAACAGGCCCTGAGATCTGCGTCATGGTGCTAAACGTCTCTTGTGGATGTAGTTATTGGTATCTACAGTTTATATGAATTATTTTACACTATATTGCTGATACATACATTGTGGCCAAATTCAGATCTCCCCGCAAACTGGCTGAGAAAAATTGACAAAAGAGGATCCATCCATCCATCCATCTTCATCCGCTTATCCGGTATCGGGTCACGGGGGCAGCAGCTCCAGCAGAGGACCCCAAACTTCCCTTTCCCAAGCCACATCAACCAGCTCCAACTGGGGGATCCCGAGGCGTTCCCAGGCCAGGTTGGAGATATAATCTCTCCACCTAGTCCTGGGTCTTCCCCGAGGCCTCCTCCCAGCTGGACATGCCTGGAACACCTCCCTAGGGAGGCGCCCAGGAGGCATCCTTACCAGATGCCCGAACCACCTCTACTGGCTCCTTTCGACGCGAAGGAGCAGCGGCTCTACTCCGAGCTCCTCTCGGATGACTGAGCTTCTCACCCTATCTCTAAGGGAGACGCCAGCCACCCTCCTGAGGAAACCCATTTCGGCCACTTGTACCCTGGATCTCGTTCTTTCGGTCATGACCCAGCCTTCATGACCATAGGTGAGGGTAGGAACAAAAATTGCCCGGTAGATCGAAAGCTTTGCCTTCTGGCTCAGCTCTCTTTTTTTTACAACGGTGCGATAAACAGAATGTAATACCGCACCGGCTGCTCTGATTCTCCGACCAATCTCACGCTCCATGGCCCCCTCACTCGCGAAAAAGACCCCAAGGTACTTAAACTCCTTCACTTGGGGTAAGGACTCACTCCCCACCTGAAGAAAGAACTCCATCGGTTTCCTGCTGAGAACCATGGCCTCAGATTTAGAGGTGCTGATCCTCATCCCAGCCGCTTCACACTCGGCTGCGAACCGATCCAGTGAGTGCCGAAGGTCACAGACCGATGATGCCATCAGGACCACATCATCTGCAAAAAGCAGCGATGAGATCCCGAGCCCACCGAACTGCAACCCCTCCCCGCCCCGACTACGCCTCGATATCCTGTCCATAAATATTACAAACAGGATTGGTGACAAAGCGCAGCCCTGGCGGAGTCCAACCCTCACCTGGAACAAGTCCAACTTATTGCCGAGAACCCGGACACAGCTCTCGCTTTGGTCATACAGAGATTACTCCTCCCCATACTCCCGCAGCACCTCCCACAATTTCTCCCGGGGGACCAGGTCATACGCCTTCTCCAGATCCACAAAACACATGTAGACTGGTTGGGCATACTCCCAGGCCCCCTCCAAGATCCTTGCGAGAGTGAAGATCTGATCCGTTGTTCCACGGCCAGGACGGAATCCGCATTGTTCCTCTTCAATCCGAGGTTCGACTATCGGCCGAACCCTCCTTTCCAGCACCTTGGAGTAGACTTTACCAGGGAGGCTGAGAAGTGTGATACCCCTGTAATTGGCACACACCACACCTACCCGGTCTGCCACTCCTTAGGCACTGTCCCAGACTTCCATGCAATGTTGAAGAGGCGTGTCAACCAAGACATCCCCTCCACACCCAGAGCTCTCAGCATTTCTGGATCCTCATCAATCCCTGGGGCTTTGCCGCTGTGGAGTTGTTTGACTACCTCAGCAACTTCCACCAGGGAAATTGACGACAATCCCCCATCATCCTACAGCTCTACCTCTACCACAGAGGGCGTGTCAGCTGGATTTAGGAGTTCCTCAAAGTGCTCCTTCCACCGCTCTATTACCTCCTCAGTTGAGGTCAACAACGTCCCATCCTTACTGTATACAGCTTGGATGATTCCTCGCTTCCCCCTCCTGAGGTGGTGAACGGTTTTCCAGAAGCACCTTGGTGCCGACCGAAAGTCCTTCTCCATGTCTTCTCCAAACTTCTCCCACAATTTACCTTGCTTTGCCTCTGTCATGGCAGAGGTTGCAGCCCTTCGGGCCCGTCGGTACCCTGCAACTGCCTCCAGAGTCCTCCGAGACAACATATCCCGGAAAGACTCCTTCTTCAGTCGGACGGCTTCCCTGGGTGTCCACCAGGGTGTTCGCGGGTTACCGCCCCTTGAGGCACCTAAAACCCTAAGACCACAGCTCGCCGCCGCAGCTTTAGCAATGGAAACTTTGAACATTGTCCACTCAGGTTTAATGCCCCCAGCCTCCACAGGGATGCCCGAAAGGGATGCCCAAAGGAGGAGGATGATGCTGGGATTGATCTTGGATTGGACAGTTTTCAAGGTAGAAAAGCTTGAAATGTAACATTCAAACATGCAAAGAAAGGAAAAAGGAGGGAGGGATATATAGGATAGATCTACACATCACAGGGCTGAATAGAAGAGAGACAGCCAGTCAAATAGATCAGGGATGTCTGGCGAGATGACAAGTTGATGCTCTCCCTTTGACATCATGATCATTTCTCATGAATGTTAACAACCCAATTTCTTTTTTCTCTTTTCCATGTCAGTGTTTTGACACACCTCGTGGGACCAATCAAACCTTACATGACAAGGCTGTCAGCCAGCGTTATTAAGCTACAGGTCTCCACATCATAACACTCGCAGCCTGACAAAGGTCAACTGTAGCTGAAAAATGGGACTGGCTGGGCCAACACTTCCTGAATTAGTTACATTGACTGAGGCAGATATGATGGGATTAAACTTTAATGATCCGTGTGGGGAAGTGGACATTACAGCAGGAAACCTCTGTAGGGTATAGAATATGAACCTTCTTCTGATGTGTATATTTTTCACTGAATTCCACATTGTGCAACTGACCTGACACTGTATGTCGAAGCGGTACGAACAGCAAAGCAACGCAACGGAGCTTTCCTCATCATAGCCATTTTTTCATCCACACCCAACGGTAGCCAATGCATGGAATATACATTTTTCACTGCAGGCATTCTGGGATGTCATAGCAGGAACAAACAATGATTGTGTTCCATTTAGGTGACCTATGTTTCCAGAGCCCTGGTATTGGGCATGCTGGCTCACTGGTGTGACTAAAGTGTGATTCATGTGCTGCCTTAAATCTACGCCGTGGCTACATACGTAGGTACGTGGAGACACGAAACTGACTTTGTTTCTCCCACTATGCCTCTAGACTCGTTACTCGATCAGAAGTGAATCGCCGTCACTCTCTCACTCGCTCTACCACACACTCCCATCACATGCACACATGTCGGCCCTGCTAATTTCTTTAAGAGAAAGGCCCCTTACGTAGGCTACAGCGAAAGCTCTGCGTGGAGCCTCGGCAGAACCATGAATCACGCATTAATGGGACATTTGTTAGGACTGAGCCATCATTAACGGATTTCACCTGTTCTGTCAAGTCAAAATATGTGGTCTATAGGAAGCTTTCGCGGTGCTGGTTGCTGGGCTTTGAAGCTATTCGGCCTAGTGGGCACAGTTGGAGTTGCAGGTCCACTGGCCCAAAAATACTTTTTACCATAGACAGGCTAATCATTCTAAAGAGACTGGATCATATCACTCCAGTTCTGAAGTCTTTACACTGGCTTCCTGTGCCTCAAATAATTGATTTCAAAACACTTTTGCTAGTTTATAAATCACTCAATGGTTTAGGACCAAAATACATTTCTGATCTGCTACTACACTATGAACCCCCCAGACCTCTCAGGTCATCTGGGACAGGTCTGCTTTCTGTCCCCAGAGTCAGAACTAAACAGGGGGAAGCAGCGTTCAGTTTCTATGCTCCTCATATCTGGAATAAACTCCCAGAAACCTGCAGATCCGCTGTTACTCTCAGTTCTTTTAAATCAAGGCTGAAGACCTTTCTTTTTGATGTTGTCTTTCTTTAAATGACTGTTCATTTCTTTAATGTTTAATTTCTTATGCTGCACTGTAACTTTTATTCTTGTTTTATGTATCTTAATGTTTTTATTTTTAACTGTTTATTCATGTGTTTTATCGTTTTTTAGTTTAACTGATTTTGTGTAAAACACTTTGAATTGCCCTGTTGCTGAAATGTGCTATACAAATAAAGCTGCCTTGCCTTGCCTAAACTAAATGGCCTATGAAGGATATGAAAAACTCTGTGTCAGTAATTCATTTTGATGCCATTCACAGAGAGTCAGCAGGAAGTCATCTAGCTCCAAAGGACTGTAAAGCACATGATCTCTGGGCACTAAAACATGAAAGCCACCTGAAAGACCTGTGAGCAACTTTCATTGGAATGAATGGGACGCCATCTTTTAACACAGTATACACCACTCTTTTCTTCTCAGTCATGTCAAAAAGTGACTAGCCTACATCACAAGGTTTTGCAGCAATCACCTATTTCATAAGGACAAGCAATTTAATTTATTTTTGATTGGTCTAACTGTAGGTAGGTTTTAAATGTAAATTAAATTAACTCATAGTATATGTGATAAATCACCAAAGACGTAAAATATGGAACAACTGAAAATGGGCAGAACATGACTGATGTATGACTAACAGCAGGGTTTACACCCATCTCACTCTAATTTTCCACACAGTGCTCTCACATAAACAGAAAACACAAGAGGAGGAAGGTGAAAACAAGAGGAGGAAGGTGAAGGTTAATGAAAGGTGTGTCTTTCATCTTGTCTTGTGCCACCCTCCACAGATGGAGACACTGATAACATCCTCCCTTTTCCTCTCCTATACATTCTGGCCTCCGGCTGCCTCCCCATTGAGCTCCACTTCCTCTGAATAAGAGCTGTAGCACCGACTATCTTTATATCTAAGCTACGGATGCCAACTGAACTGTAATATGTCAAGTCTCTGTGTTTTTTGACCTCAGCTTAAGGATACACAGTGTGCTTCCAACTGGTGTTTTTAAAGTGATAAAATGCTGTTTTTCCTATGATAGTGTTACGATAGGGCCTATAATAGGTCTGTGCACTGCAGGTGGACGTGCACGTGCACAAACACTGCAATGGTACTTTTATTTCCTCTGATTTTCATTGTCATTCTTTTTATATTACTGTACTAACACTGTACAGACAACTATTTTTTATTTCACCCAATCAATCTACTAGCCTATACATAATATGCAATGGGTTCCTCCTGCTTCTTATAGACTGTGTGTAGACACCAGCAGAGACAGAGACTGAATAGACTGGCATTCTCATCATATCGTCCTCATTTTTGGTGAAACAATGGAATGTTTATTGTTGGTTACTGTAATCTCACTGTAACCACCGACTGTTGTTCTTTTTTATCCCATTTATTCCAAAACAAACATTGAATTAAAGGCCTTTTGTCATGCAAGACATTGAATGACAAACGTTTTCACGAGATTAAATCTCTGTTGCTGTATGTTGTAGAGTGATTGAAGCAGAGACATACACATATTTAGTAATGTAAAAAAAAGTCAAACATGTAAGTTAATGTGAGTTAAGGTTATGAATTACAGATTTATTGCAACGGATTTCTACTTTGGTGGTCATAATCCTGCAATGCAGATTGGTTTCAACTAATGCTACTCAGATACTGTACTGTATGGTACTGTAGTTAAACATGGTAGCTGGGAGTTGTAATACAGTACCCAACATACATTTTTATGAATGTTATGATATAATATCCATATGAATAAATGAAAATGAATTAAATATAATTTCTTTTGGGAATAATGAAGAGCCTGCGCTGTGTTGAAATGGTTTAGCTGGCAAAGCTACAATTAAGCATAGAGTGGATGATTTAAAATCCTCTGGGATAGAGTACGTCTGGGATCGACTGTCAGCGTTTTAATTGAATCCGGTGTACACAACACCCCCAGGAGCCTTAACAGGACCTCCTCCAGCTCTCACACTTAGCAGTGATTACATCTACTTTCACCCCCGCTGTATACTTCCTCCACCCTGCACCTATGCTTTGGCTTCCACTTAGCCCACAGCACCACAGATGACCATTCCTAACTCTGTCTTGGCTTCTGCCACTCATTGTGTTTTGCCTGGCAATGCAGAGACTGTGGTGTAACCGAAGGTTTCTTCTGTGCACGTGAAGGACTGAGAAGAACAAGATTTTAGATTTAGATCAGATTATAGTGAAATATCTTGTTTCAATCAACAATAATGTGTATGCTGTATCTTTTGTATACTGTACGTGTGCACACTATTATTTACATTCACCAATCTATCCATTTTCTATACTCCAGACTGGACTTATACACATATACATAAACAGACAACCACATTCACACTTACGTGCAATTTACAGAAACCAATTCACTTGACCTGCACGTCTTTGGACTATGGGAGGAGATCCCAGAGGTAACCCACAGACATGGGAAAATTTGCTAACTCCACACAGAAACGCCACAGTCAGCTGGTGGATTTGAACCCAGGAACAGTCTGGGCCCACCCCACATACTATACTATCCATCTAAGTACACTGGACTCATTACCTCTATCTTCTCTCAGCTCACTGACATTATTATTCAAGTCAATGCATTATTATTAGTGAAGTAATTTCAAATGTTGCAACTTTAATATGTGACTTTACAGCAGCTAACTTCCCAACTGAGTAACCTCCTGAAATTCATCCTGCTGGTATTATTAATACTGCAACTACATAATTGTTAGAATTATTATATTATAATGAATGTTTTAATTATTATACATTAAAAAATGCTTTGATTACAAATAAATGAGTGTGTTTCGCTCAGGCAGAGGTGTTGCTCAGGTATAATGTGCCTAAAATGTATCACTTGACTTTTACAACTGACCTGCTGAAAGACATTTATGGTGTGTGTGTGTGTGTGTGTCTGTGTGTGTATATGTCTGTGTGTGCATATACTGTACTGCTGACCTTACATCACATCCAAGTGCACTGCAGTTTTTTTCTACCTATGCCTGCTGCCTTGCCAGATTTTCACTTTCAGTGGGTATGTGAGAATAGTAGCACACACACACACACGCACGAGCATGCGCGCATGCACACACACACACACACACACACACACACACACACACACACACACACACACACACACACACAGCAAGAGAGACAGAGAGCAAGACTGCGTGCCAGACAAGAATTGCATACATTGTCCCTCCCCTTCTGCCATCCTGCTGGGACACAGCACCTGGCCCTCCACCCCGACAATGTAAGAAGATGCATCTCTTTGCAACAGGATGGGATGTGTGTCCAGCCCCGGTGCTCGTGGGTAACAGCCAAAGGGACAGGAGCCCTTGATGCGTGAGCTCAGCAGAATTCACAGCCTGTTTTCTGAAGGATGACAGTCTCCTTTTTCCAGTTCCATTTCCTCTTTCCAAGCCTTCTACCATCATCCCAATAGGTGGATAAAGAAAGAAAAACAAATCATAGTTTCCCTTCCCTTTTTTCCTAATCCAGTGACTTACTTGTCAATGCTTATCTATGGACTTTTACTGTACCACAACAATACCCATATTTTCAAAAAAAGATTTTACTTTTGATGACATGTCGCCCCTCGTAAGAAGATACTAAAAACCCAACTCAAAGGTACCCTAACTAGCTTTCACTGAGCTGTCAACCACATCTCAGTTTTCCTCAGTGAAAGTTGCTGGCTTAGGTATCATCGTGTGAGATAATGGTGGTGGGCATCAGATGAACTCAGGGAATCCCCACAATTATTCAAATTCATCTTGAGGATGGCATGAATGTCTGAACCACATTTCATGGTAATCCATCCAACAGTTGTCAAGAAATTTCACTGAAAACCTCAACCATCAACCTTGTGGTGACGCTAGAGCGAGAGCGAGAGAAAGAGAGGACAATGAGGTGAGCAGCTCAGTATAATGTCAGTCACTCTGCTGTCTGGAAGCTGCTGCAACAAAATGTCACAACACTCTGAATGAGTGAAGACCTGTCCGATGGGTAAAAAAAGAAAAACTATAATTACACAAATGGAAGCCAACCAGCAAAACTGCTGTCTCTGTGTTCTACACTGCACATACTGCCAGGAAAGACAAGTATGCTGCAAGCAAACACACACACACACACACACACACACACACACACACACACACACACACACACACACACACACACACACACACAGCAGCTATTCATTTCCTGATTTTCTCTCTGTCCTAGCTGATGGCTCTGCTCTTCTAAAACCATCTATTATCATTATCCATCTATTCGCCTCCATGCCATTATACAAGATCTTATATATTATATATTTAATCTTTATTAGAAAGTAATGGCAGGTGGTCCTACTTAGAGCAAATGAGGGATTTACGCAGCACTGGAGATCCATATCGGAGCGATGCAAGCTCAGGGAAAAACTGCAGCAGCTGAAGCAACAAGGTATTTATTAGCAGCAGTTAGCATGAGCGCAATCAATAGGCACCATTATGTTAGAGTGGATATGGAAATGTGATAGGCTGCTCTGGTTTTGTGTCTGTTTGTTCACTGAACTAGAAGCTGGGATCAATATGCGGCAAGTCCTGAGGCATCAGACATAGTAGTACGTAGACATAGTAACCTGTTACAAGGAAGACAGAACGGACCCAAATGCAAGGCTCAACAAATCACGTTTATTTAAACAATAATAAGGAAGCAAGGAAGGAAGGAAGGAAGGAAGGAAGGAAGGAAGGAAGGCGGTGTGGGACAGCGGACGCCAAGAACAGGAGTGAGGGCTGGATTGGGATGGCGAGGGACTGGAGGGCTGGGGTGGTATGGCGAGGACTGTAGGGGTGGGGTAGGATGGCGAGAGACTGGAAGGCTAGGGTCGGAAGGTGAGGGACTGGGGTGCTGGGGTAGGATGGCGAGGGGACTGGAGAGCTAGGGTAAGATGACGAGGGGACTGGAGGACTAGGGTAAGATGGTGAGGGAGCTTGGGGAACACGGGAGAGTCCAAGAGGGGAAGGCTGGAAGCGGGAGCGGAGGCAGAATGGCGCAGGGAGCCGTGAGGAGGGAACTGAGGGGTGAGGCCAGCTGACTGGAGACAATAGCGAGGTATGGAGACAACGGCTGCAGGGAATAAACACAAAGAGAGGTAAGAATAGATAAAGGACCGAGACAGGTAAGTATAAGGTTTTCTTAGAGAGCTTGTGGCTGAGACAACAAACAAGCGAAGATGGTGAGGGGATCCAAAGTTGAAGTACTAGGCTTGACTGTAGATGACTGGCAGGTGTGTGTGGTGGGAGGATGAAAAGGTGTGCGCAGTCAACTGGCAGCAGTAGCCAGGAGGGGGGGGCACAAGAGACAAACAGAGAGAGGCAGGGCCAACAGAGAAACTGACAGTGAAAAAACAAATAGATTCTGACTGGGAACCCAGAAATTCCAACATTCCATGTCAAATTGAACACAACGTAGTCCGTGCCCCTCGCCTGGCATCACGGCGGTACCGAAAGTTGGAAGAAAGCAGCAGAGACCTATTTGATTATGACTGTGTCAGATACATGCAAATGCTTTGCAGTGGAAGGTGGTAAAATATGTGGACAATTATTAAAAGGAAAAATCCCACACATTTGTAAGTACATTTCAGATGCGCGCTAACCTAGCTTACCTTAAAAGGTGACTTACACAAGAATGTTTAAGGCTTGGAAAGCATGGAATGACTACAAAACAAAAACCCCAGTAGACAAAAAAATGTCATTAAAACTTCAGTGTGAGAAATACTGTATATGTCAAAATCTATCAAAATCAGATGTACTGTATAATTTTTCTTAAATCACACATGGAAAAGTACATAAAGAACTGTTGAAAAAACTAAACTATCAAACCCGCTTTAAAAACTAATTAAAACTAAAGTGAAAGTCAAAACGAAATAAAAATAAAAACTAGTGAAAAATGAAAAATTATAATAACCCTGGTTTAAGTGTGTCACACACATTTTTATTTGTTATCTTGTAGAAGTCTCTTTCCCAGGGTCAGGTTCCTACTGAGCTTGACTGACACATCTTTGCATGTATTCTGGGCAGCCCACCCCTGACTGAAAATATGTTCCAGCATGCAAAGCTAAACCTCAGCAAACAACTTAAAGTTTGCTGTTGTTATACTATAAAAACAAGTTAGAGGAATAATTATATACAGTATAGGTGAAATGATCCTTTAATTAAGATCCTTGTACATAGAATGTATCATTCCAGCTTCTCTGTTGCCTCTGAACTTTGATCTTTCCTGGGTTTTCCCCGAAACCGGAGAGCTCCAGGACTAGGGGTATGTTGAAGTATTTTTATAGACTGTACACATCCAAAGAAGTGATGCCAGAACTCTGGCTGGGACTGATGTCTTGTCTCATGAGCAAATGCTTTAAACATCCTTCTGCTCAACCTCAGCCCTGTTAATGTGGGCTGTGTGCTAGATGAATCAAACCATGAAGTGTGTTTTCATAGCGTGACATACATGTAGTCTGATATGTAGATTTATGTTTTTGCACGCCTGTATGGGACTCACATCCAAAGCTGTATTTGCTAGACTTACGTGCAGGAGAAAAATATTTTAATGCTATAGTGTTTGCATAGGTGAAGATGTGTGATGGTGCAGTGCCAGCCACAGGAATGATAGAGTGAGCAACACTAAGAGGCAGAGCATCACTCTTCAATAAGAGACTGGTACCTGGAAGCAGCTTTGTAGCACAGGGGCCTGTCCATCGATAAAACCCTCCTGCAGCCATACAGTAGTGGAAATACAATGTCCCTCCAGATTGCTTTCCCCCACCATCATTTTCACCCTCTGGCTCTTACCTCATTTTATGACCATCTCTCTATTTTATTTAAATGTGTCTGACACTGTGCCGGGAGGAGGAAAAGAAGCAGGACAGAAATATCATCTCGGGTGCTCATCATGCTGTGGAAATGTCAACACAGAGAAAGGAGTGGAGAGACAGGAGCTGCTGAAGGAAGAATGAAGGGAAGTTCCCCTCTCATCTGGTTCAGGAGGAGTGAGTCATCCTGTGGAGCACCACAATGCTAAATGACTTTTCCTTCCCATCCTGCTCTGAGGGTCAACCTCAGTAGAGCGTCTTTCAAGACTAGTCAGGTGCATGGAAATCTTGCACTCACTCAACTCACAGTCAGGCAAGAAACACTGCATTTTATTTCACTTTAAGAGGCTAGGCAGTTATTTCAGGATTGAGTCAAAGGCCAAAGGAGGTAGCGGCGTCATTCATTACGAGTGCATGAACTCCTCACTCTACAATTGCCTATGGAGTGCCTCCAGTCTGGTGGTGAGACATGAGAGACTGAGAGTTCCCTGGGGCGTAGAAAATTGCAGAGAACAGCTCAGCTCCGTCATCTAATGAAAGAGAGAAACAGAGGAAGAAATAGAGCATCTCAGGACAAGTGAAATCCTAATTGTGGTATGACAGTGACGTGATCACCTCAATCTACTGCGTGATGCCTACCCTGCTTTATACATGTAGGACTGTGACAGAATGGATTGAATGGATCGCCACAGTATGAGGGAACAGAACCCGATTTGTTCAGGTCCTATCCCCTGACCTACCCTCAAGTATTTGAGGTCAATTTGAGGCCCAACCTCAACCAGTTGGGTTGCTTTGTAGGAAGGGTCTTGCCTAGAACTGCAGTGGGTTCCATAATTGAGCCCCTCCACCCCACCTGCACAAAAAAACTCCAACTGTTTACAGTATTTAAAGAAAAGGTATAAAGTAGAGTAACAGAATAAACAACCTCTCATTAAACCTTACGACATGCACACATCCATTTCAGTTCAGTGTGAGTCTTTACTGTGTTTTGCTGTCAGTTTACACTGCTTTCTCTCCTCATCTTTGATCTATTTAAGCAACGCTTCAGAAAGTTCTAATGTCAATAAAGATGAGAGAGGGCAACTCGGCAGTCAGCTAACTTGTGCTCTCTCTACCAATATAAGCTCCTCTGTTCAGGCTACAAAACGTGCATGCAGGCTAAATTTCAACCTTGGTGTTTTGTCGTGATTAAGCTATAAGCAGAAGGGAGCTCCGCTAGCTGCTAGGCTAATTTATGCATTGTAAAGTGCAGTGATAAAACACTGCAGCGCTATGCCGTCTAGCAGCTAAGAGAACGAAGAAGAAATATCCGTCTTTCCCTTTACTACGTTACCTGTGGATCTCACAAGTTCTTACGCCTAGAAATAATCCATAATAATAGGACACACAAAATAAATCCCCCATACAATAAATGGACTGTCCATCTTCTTGTACAAATCTGAAGTGATGAGCAACTAAACAATGATAATTGTGTTCATTCTATTTATATATATTATAAATAAAATAAAATGCAGTGTTGACGGCGATGATGTCATCACTGCAGGAATGTCAGGTCACCGCCGGTATAGCGGTGATGGGGTTATCGTCACAACCCTGCATACATCCAAGCTTTGTCCAATGAGAATCATCATCTTTGAATGCCAAGTTCATCAATCCTGAGCAGAGTTGCTTGGCATTTATCACCATAAAGACACATTACTGGGTACAAGACAAGGGGAGTTCATCTTTTCATGGAAGATGAGTGTTTAACTCAAAGACAGACACACAAGCCAGGAATGGAAAATAACTGTCTTTAATAGTCACAGACAGATGTTGAGGGTAGAAATGGTCCCCAAGTCAAACACATGAAGTCATAGCTGTTAACTACTGGAACATCACTTAATTTAATATTTGCAGCACACTGTGTTTAAGGTGGCCTTAGCAAAATAATTGTTTTTTTTCTTCTTCTTTTTAACATATAAGCCTTTTCTGATCTGACCCCCTATTGGCAAGATGATATAAACATTAAACGTTATAGAAATAAAGCTGCCATGGTAACATGACACTGTTGGTAGGAAACAGGAAGCTACAGCTGCCTCATTTGCTCCCAGTGGTGTAGTCTAATGTATTGTAGTGGTTATGCTGTACTGTGTATCATAGTGGGGGGTCTGGGTGTCTTCTCCCAGGGAAGTTTTGAGCATCAACAACTTAATTTCCTGTAATCGGATACACTTTTATGCACCAGTTTGCGATGGAAATACCTTTATTTATCCTAAAAATTTTTTTTGGTTTTTTAAAAACAGGAAAATAGGCTACTAACACCAAATTTCACATACACATTCGGGGAACACAATTCTGATTACCAAATAGTCCTCCTTGGTCTAATCACAGACTTGATATGACAAACTAACAATAGTAGCAAGCAACTGTTTGCTGCTATAAGATAATATTTATTGCCATACTTTTATATTCAGTCTTGGTAATGTGTAGATTTCATACGGTTTAGCGATGTATCTTCAAAACTTTAATTTCTTGCTCGGTCTCAGGTATTGATACTAATGTTTGTTCTCAGAAAGAGCTATTATATTATTTAGATAAGTGAAGGTTATCTCCCATTTTCTGGGTTCAGAGGACCTGGTGCTGAAGATTAAACGTGGTTTCTTTGCAAACACAAAAAAAGAAAACATCTATCTGATAGACATTTTTATTAAAAAGGGCTTGTTTTTTTTATCTTTCATCGCACGTATAGGGGCAGATGTTATTGCCAATGAAAAAAATATATACTAGCTGTTAGATCAGGTCTATTATATTACCAATCTCATACTGAATTCAGAAAAAAAAAAAAAATACCCTTTTTTCTCCAATCTCTCACTGGAACTCAAGATTGGCTGCTGCAGAGCCTCATTTCAGTTTAAATGGTATCACTCTAATCTCTGTGGTGGATTTCCTTCTGTCGAGCCTCAATTCTTTCTGTCAGAGGTGGAATATAACCTCACATCCCATTGCCAGGTCTCTCTTCCAGTTTAAAGGCAGCTGCTGCGGCTGCTTTTGCAGAGGGAAAACCTCATGAGGAAAGTGCTCTTCTAAACACCCATTCGCTGCTCATTTATTTCTTCTCTCTTCGGGTTGTTATCATCTGGCTCTCTATTTCTCTCACTTGTTAACAGTTGGAGGAGTCAGGACATTAATCAAACCCAGTGTTCCAGTGGCTGAGTGTTGGGATTTGCTCCAGACTGGGTGATGGTGGACACTGAGCCCTGTGGCTCTCAGTGGTCAGGCATTGCTGGTGATGGTGGCATTTGGGGGAGGCTTATAGAAAAACATGGTTGTTAAGAGTCTTGGAAGAGTTTAAAGTTTCTGGGTAAGTTCTGTATCTTCGATGTTTGTTATGGACTGCACATTGCCTCTGTCTTTGCTGCTCCGTGCAAGTGCCGCTTTACATCATACTGACAAAATGATGGGTCCTTTAAGGACAGTGGAGGACATTCACCCTCCTCTTGAGACGTTTTTCCCCCTTCTCTCCTCACAATGCATTATCTAGTGACAGAGGCGTCCCAGGCCCAGCTCTCTCTGTCGTGATGGATGGTCCTCGGCGCTCCACAGTGGCCACAGTGATTGGCTAGTGCTCTATATTGCTTTAGTAGGAATCTCATTGCCCCACAATCCCCCACAGATACGACCAGGCAACAGCTTCCTTTGCAATCCCCTACTGCTGCTGAGATTGAAACTGAACTAGCTTGCCTTTTTCCTCAGGACTGACATTTGCCAATTTTAAGTTCTGAGGAAAAGTACAGCAAAGGCAAGAAGAACATGCAAGAAAAAACAGACAAAAGGACAATAGAGACAATCACAGAAGAAATCACAGAAGAAAATGTAAGGCCTTTGCTTGCTGTTATTGTAGCGGGAAAAAGGCACTTTAACTCAGAATGAAGTTTATCACCTTTCTCTTTTCAACCTTAACCTTATCCCACTTTACCCAAAATCTGGACACTAGAGAACTTTTTGTAACTTAAAATAATGTTTCCAAAATCGTTTCAGTGGTTCATCAACTCGTAACAGGGCACTTCTGCATTCGCTTTGCGGCTCTCTACCGGCTATAACTGCACGATGCAGGTTTGTCAGACCGGGCAGCAGATCTGTACAAGAGTGTAAGGCTGCAGCCTGGAGCGTCCCATGTCATCCGTCCCGTCTCATGTCGAGGTGTGTCCAACGGTAAATTCAGAGGGTCAAAAATACGAAATCGTGAATACTTTTCCAGATGGAGTCACGGGTAAATTCGTGACCACATTTGTTACAATCAATTGAATAACGTTAACTGTTAAAGTAACAATTTTGCCATACATATAGTTTGCTCATTTCTGCGTTGACAGCACCGAACATGGACAATCTGACAATTTTTAAGCCATCTCCTGGTGTCCACTGCTGTCTTAGCGAGAACTGAAGCAGCTGGACTGTACAGTGCCGCTGCTGATTCGATCAAAGCTGTTTTTGTTGTATCTCCACCCATAGCACTGACAGATTTTTTCCGGGTCCAAAACCACTACAGTGGAGTGGGTAGGGGCAGTTGTAACCTACGGAGCAAGCGCAGACGCTTAACCCGATCTTACTCTAGTTAAGGTGTAGACATGCAGCAATACCCTGGTTACTAAAGGAGTTTCTAGGTCTTTCTAGGCTCTCAAACCGGAGTATGAGAACTCAGATTTTAACAGGGATATTGCCTCAACCTGAACAAAATCGTTTTTTATACCTGCATGAAAACACACTGATACAGATATCCTGAAAGCTACACAGCAAGATTTAGGCCTTATTTCACCTGAAACTGATCTGATTCAACACCTTGACACCCAGAGTGTTGGCCCTGAAAGCCTTGGATGTGATGACGCAGGAGGAGCAGGATGTGTGGAGGTGGAATTACCATCAGTGTGATTATTATTGATGACAGAGGACTGTAATCTTTTCCAACACTGAAAGGCCACCAACACACATCTATACCTCTAGACAGTCAGATTAGCCTCAGTTTTACACCAAGCTTTTGTATCTAGGGAGTCTGCTAAGATGCGTTTTGACAGTTCTGATCTTTCTCGTAAAAGGCACATGGTGCACATGTTTCTAGCGGTTGCCAACTTGTATGCCAACCAGGAAACAATTCTGAGCTTTCTTTGTGTTTTATTTTATGTTGTGTTAGTATGTAATCATCTTTAAGGAGAAAAAGATTATGTACTGTGATTTGGGGTTTTCTCATTGCTCCTGACTGGAGATGTGCTGGTGTAGATTAACTATTGTGATGAAGAATTCTTATGGTAACAACACCACAATTACCATGGGTGCCCAACTCAGTGTAGTAGCACCTCCTTCTGGAACATCCCTTATTAGCAGCTAACTTCAGAAACAAGGTAAGGAAATTAACTATTATTCTTAATAGGTAAGTAAATGATATAGCTTACAGATAAGAATTCTTGTAACTTCATACTACAGTTAGGATACCACAGTATTTATCAGTTTAGGAGAGGGTTGGTGTGTAAGGGGGCAGACACTGCTGGTGACTTATAACCTACGGCATGGTCTAGCCTAACACTATTATGTTCATTGCACTTTTACAAACATTCTGCCCTTTAAAAATGAATCTACTATAAACATCAAGAAGGTAACACTTACTAGAAAGGTGTCATTAAGTGTCATTGTGAAAAAAGTCTAAAGTCCACTTGAATAATCAAAAGGTTTGCACACTAAATGCACACTAACGGCACCTACATGATCCGTTATAAAACCACTGGCCATTCCATTGTTTTCCTATGGGGGCTCTCCCAACTAGGCACAGCGCTACCCTCAGAAAATCTGGCAGTGGCTGCCACTCATACCTTAAGTAATGTACAGTATACCAACAATTTTAGCACATCATCTTTGGAGTAACATTCTGCAGCTACAGTAGCAAAAGGTTTTCAAAGTCTCAAAAGAAAGGAAAAAAGAAGAATCCACAGAGGATGATTGAAACTAAAAGCTGAAACAGACTTCAGACAAAGAAAGGAAGCGCAAGATGAAGAGAAAAGAAAATAAAAAGTGGATGGACTGTGTCAGCATCTGCTGTGCAGGAGTTCTCTTTTTGTGTCTCTGCCTCTTTACTACCATGTACCTCCTTAGTGACAAACTCTCTGGAGTGCAGCATCAACAGAAGCTGTACAGCCTTTTACTCAGCACCACACTGCCTGTTTGTCTGTCTCTCGCTATATCTCTCTCTATCTCCCATTTATACCTGGTCATACACACACACACACACACACACACACACACACACCCCTCCTCACACACCCCACAAATTAATCTGCCATTCTGCTTACATTTGTCCCTTTTCTGACTGTTCAGCTCCTTGCTGTGTGTGTGTGTGTGTGTGTTGTCGTGTCTGTGTGTGCATGCATCAAATCCTTGACAATGCAGATCTCCCCCCCCCCAAATAATAATTCAAGTCCTTCCTGTACTCGCAATGATACACTTTTCCACCAGTTAATTACAAATGTATTGGTGGATTAGAGGGGGAAATTATCACTGGAAAAAATTATGAGTGTCACTAAATGTTATATGAAAATAGCAGTTGAAGCCTGGATTAATTAGATTCATTTTTTACTGTTAAAGCAGGGTGAAGACCAAGCACTCCTCGCGGCCTAACCTTGAGGTTTTAAGAAATACATAGCTTTACTATTTTAGGGTTGTATTTATCCTCTGATCTGGGTAGTACTCAGTAGTACTAATTTTAAAGTAGAAAATTATTGCCCCAGGACCCCAGGTAGAGTAGCTGCTACATTGGCAGCTAATGGGGATCTGAATTAAAGAATAAAGTTAGAAAGAAATAAAGGAATAATCAGCTGGGTTATTTTGTCATAAACCAAAGTATTATACATTGCCCAGATTTGACCTGATGATGGCAGTAGATGGAAAGTTATTACAATTCCTCCTGGAAAAAAATTTTTTATAACACTTTAGTTTATGACCAGATGTCTTCAAAATAAGGTTGCCAACTTGGCGACTTTCTCACTAGAACAACATTTCAGACCTCTTAGCAACTTAATTTCTAAATAGTGACTAGCGGCAAATGTAGCAACTTCAGACCATCAGGAGAAAAGCGAGACATAAAACTAAAAGTTATTACCATTAATGCTGCGCGAAGCAATCACAGTACACAGTGTTTCTGCCAACAGCACGGGGTCTCTCACCCTCTCCCATTCGGCCGTGAGCAGTAGTCAACTGCCGAAACAGCCATTAAGCTGTGCCACCAAGCATCCATATGATGCGTGATGACGTCACCAATATGGGAATGAGCAGAGTCATCTGGCGATTTCTGAGACTGCTATTTTCTTAAAGTGATCAATGCACACACCAACACACCAGTATTAACTTCAAGCCAGTTACTTAGGCTACAGTGAAAACTCTGTGTGGAACCTCCGCAAAACCATGAATCACGCTTTTGGAGTTAGTGCTAGCTACTTTCAATGGAAAAGAGTTAGCAACACTGTAGCCGATAGTCACACACCCTACACACGCAGCCTCAAGACAGCCAGAGCCAGCGCTGCTCGGAGCTCAGAGATGTTTTAGAAAGCCGTATTTTACGATGCTAAAATCACTGATTATTTACATGGAGTCTGGTGGGTTTAGCGAACGCAATTTCGCTGACTTTTTATGATTAAACAAAGAATCTCAAGCTTTAACAGAAAGGTCGACCTCCTTAGAAATCCTTTCCATAATGTTGTCAGACACTTAGAATATTAATCTGAGTCTGTCAGTAGCAAAACGAGCACTTTATGAACGTAAATACAAGCTGGACAATTATCCCATTAACTTCCATTGTAGCTTGTTTCTCCGCTGACGACTGCAGCGATCTCGTTTAATACTGCATCAATGTCAAAAATATTTCCTCAATAGTTTTGATTGTATCTGATACAATGAAATGCTGCAGAAACAAGCCTGACGCAATAAAGCAAAAGCTGTCAGATAAATGTAGTTCAGTAAACATTACAACATTCCCCTCTGAGGTGTGTGAAGTAGCAGCAGGGGTGAGTCTAGGATCGAACCTTTAGGGGGGCTCAGCCCCTGATGAGAATGGGGCCTACATGAAATGTTATCATGTTTACATTATGCATAAATCTCTGCACACCCATTACTCTCTTCACTTAACACATGCATCAGTACAACAAGTGGTTCCCGAGTAATCCGGTTTTGAAATTGCAACAAATATGTTACATGGTCTCCAAAATTATAATGTATTCTCATGTGAACTATTAATATCAGCACAGACAATTTAGTAAATTGCTTAGCCAGTGTATCCCACCATAATGGTTATTATATTGCTTTATATTATATAAATATATATATTACTTATATATCCCACTTACAAATATGATATATTTCTACTGGTATGCTTCCTAGTAACATTAATGCAAAAATATGAAGAAAAACCAATTCCACATGTGTGTGTGCATGGTTAAAATTCTGAAGAGGAAACTAGTTCAGGTACAGCACTAATATTTCCATCCATAGATAAGAACAATCAAGTCTAAACTCTGAATTTCTTTTCAAAGTGCACCAGATTGATAGCCTGGCTCAGCCCTCCTACGTACTTTTGCTCAATTTTCATTTTCCTTCAGCACACCGTCTGGGTTTGCGGTATATTTGCGGGCTTTCTCCGGCCAACGTTAGCTACAACCAATAAAATTAGCAATTGTTAGCTAACATTAGTGCTTGTTACAGCGGAACGCTACACAATGTCAGTTAACTTTAACATGCCCGGTTCTGTTTGAAATAACAACATCAGAACCAAACAGACTTTACATACTTGATGTCTGGGAGGTCAAGGTGAACGCATAGAAAAAAATACTGTATACTAGCTGTGTGGTCTTCTGAGCAGCGCACTGACATTTTCTCCAGATTACATGTAAATCGCGCTCTCCTTGCCCCCTCCTCTCAAACCCCTCACGAGTGACAAACTAAATTTAAAACTCAAAAAAATTGAGAAAGAAAACACTGGACTATGAAAAATCTCAAGAGTTGTCTGTTTGTGACATGAAACCCTTTTCTATATTTGCGAGTTGTCGTTTGCTTATACATAGTTTTGGTACTGCAGACCCACAAAAAAACCCACATGTGGTCCCTCTGAGACTTCAGAAGAAAGGGAAACCCCTCCTCAATCCCATGAATATTGTTAAAACAGATTCAAACAGCACAGCTCAGCATATTGCTGCTGACTTTGGCTTCAGTACAACTGACACACTGAGCTCATCCAGTCTCTTATGAGGTGCATTAACCATAAACTAATGATTACGTTATGCTTACAAATGCAATAGCGGCATAACTAGGAAATCAAATGCAGATACCACAGGCTGCTTATTCCCTATTGGGTTCAGTGTGACTATATGTAAGGATTGATTTAGCATGCATTCATGTCTTTGAACTTGTCTAGCATTTCACATTTGAAATAAGCTGGAAGCTATAAGGCAGAGCTCAGCAAACGCCATGCATGACCCGCTCGGAGAGGACAGAGGTCCTCGGTGTTGAAGGATTCATCATCGACGAGCCACGCTCGGATGAACAGGTGGGTAAGCTGCAGGGTGGAAGAAAGAGCTCGCCACTGGCTTTTTAAATGTTAATCTGAAACTGCAGTACCAAAGTCTCATTTTGGATCCGTTTTGTGCAAATGTGTTTTTGGGTTTTCTAACTGTTGATTACAAAAAACTCTTGCTTAGCTAACTTTGTAATGTGTAAAGTGTTTTTCTACTGTACATCAATTTTTGAGTAAATGGATGTTTTTTTGTTTTTTACATCTAAATTGATGCTTTGTGCAATATCTGCACATGACAACTACATTATACTTAAAGCTTTTTTAAAGTGGGTTGTATCAGGGCTGTCAAAGATCTTAAATCCAAATATATATTTGAATTGTATAAAAAAAAAAACAGACATTTGAATATGAAAATGTATATTCAAATATTGTTAGAGAAAAATACAGCATACCCAGAGCTGTCTGCCTCACGCATTCTCTTGTGGGCCGCTGCTGCATGAAACCTTGAGCTTCCCGTCTGATTAAGCCCAGCTGGTCAGGAAGAGGGAGCGAGTGTTGATGACACTCCTTTTTATGTGGCTGCCGCTATCAGAAGTAAACAAACAAAGAAGAAGACGGCAACGAAAATGTCTGACCGGAATGATAACGAGATTCGTAAATTTTGGTCGGTAAGAGCTTACGCCAATGTTGTCATTCCGATATTCATGGAACGGCTAGAAACTTGTTTTTTTATGAACAGATTATGAAACGGCTGCGTGACCGCGCGTAAACATATCGTGTCCTAGGTTGTATGAGGTACTTATTGATAGTCAGCATGTTCATATCATATATGAAGTGTGTAAAAAACACAGTACTTTTTGGCCATATTGCCCAGCCTTGGTTAAAGTTAGGAAAAGATCATGGTTATGACAAATACACTACTTCCTATGTTGGACCTGAACGTTGGCATTGGACACAAATGGTGATTCAGCATTACGGCCCAAATTCCTCTCGATACTGGGCTGCAGTGGTCCTAACTTTTCTGTGTTGTACAATCCCATTTCGTACTAAAAAACACTTTATACTGTTTTAGTCAATGTTATATAGATCATCTTATCTTATTGGTTTTGTTGAGACATTTTCAATCTTTTCAGTCAGACATTTTCAGTCTCCAAACTCTGGGAAGGACTTGAATGGCGCTTGCAGAAAAGGCGTGACAGGAAGTGATTCATTCATACAGTAGATGCGCTGTTTGTCCTGTCAAATTGCTGCTTGCAGCTATGTTTGGGTTTTTTCTTTGGTGTGGTAACTGTTTGAGATTTTGACATCTCCATCTTCAGTGTTGACAGCATTGTAATTCTGCATCAGTCCCTCGCTAAACAACATGAGTCATGCCAATGGCTGACTACAGAATGCCATGTCAACATGTGGGAGGCTCAACTTGCGTACAAAAAAGAACTTGAAAAGCAGGTGTCATGGTAACTCAACGGAGACAGGTTGCATTCATTATGGTGGTTTGCATAAGATGCCCAAATGGAGGGCGTAACTTTGGGCTCAACAATGGGTGGGTTGAGATCTGCATCAAACGCTTCATTTTCTGCATTCTGGTGAATGTTTCTGTATCAATTTGTGGTGCAATTTTTTGTTTTTTCGCAAAGGAAATTATATAAGGTTTTTTTTGTTAAGGGGTGGGGCGCACTGGTCAGTTTTATTGGGGGGTGTAACCCCACATGCCCCCTGTAAATTACGCCTATACGTTCACTTTTTATCAGGAAAATAAAAGAATGAATGTGAACATTGGCACAAATATTCTTTAAAGTCCTTATAGGCAGAACCACTGAAATGAATGGACAGAGCAGATGTGATGTCACCCATTGGTTTGTGGCAATTTGCTATGAGACATCAAGTTTGCTGTTAAGGGTGCAGCCATCCTGGTTGCGGATGTGACGATTTTAGACGAGAGGGAGGAGTGAGGGAGGAGCCCTAACACGCAACGTTACGTTACACACTTTCACTGGCAATCATATCATAGCCACGCCCTAAACACCCCCTGTTTTTATCGCCGATTTTAAAATCAACCAGACCATTAATCAAAAAATTTACATTCTGTGTTGCAGAATACTTAAAACTAGTGATGGAAACCACAAACTCTTTATGAAGATGTTTACTGAGGTAATAAATCAAGTGAGAAGTGGGTCACTTTCTCATGGACTTCTGCAGAAACCGACCACAGCTGTTGCCCCCTGCTGGAATTCAGATAGAATGCAGGCTTAAGGCACATCCGCATTTGCAGCACTTCGCCAAACCGGATGCGTTGTCCATTAATTTTACAGTCAATGGGCACAAATGGAATCAAATGAGAAAGTGAAGCAATGGTATGTATGAACACAGTATTTTGGGCAAAAGCTGTTTTTGTCAGGTAGTAAATGAAAAAGATTTGTCTCATGTCTGCTGCAACAATTATTTTTTTTATTGTTGATTAATCTGTTGATCATTTTCTGGATTAATTGATTACTAATGTCATTGATGATTAATGTCAGAAAATGGTAAAAAATGTTCATCAGTGTTTTCTAAAGCCCAAGATGATGTCCTCAAATGTCTTGTTTTGTCCACAACTTACTAAATATTCAGTTTACTGTCAGAGAGGAGAGAAGAAACTAGAAGATATTCACATTTAGGAGACTGGAATCAGAGAATTTTAACTTTTCTTTCTTAAAATATACTCAAACCAATCATCCAAATAGTTTTTTATGTGGTAGAGAAAATGCTGTGAAAGACAAAAGGGAATTATAGATAGAGAAAACGTGTGTTTGAGAAAAAGTCTGCTTAGGTTCAAACAAAATAATTAATTTTATAGTTGACAACTGACATCTTTGCAGCTCTTATTATGCCTGAAAGATGTGATGCTAAAACTTTGGTTTGGTTTCCCTTTTCTATTCGCATTTACAATGAGATGAGATAAGGACAGTGTAAAAAAAGACGTGGCTTCTTTGTTACATTGTGAATACTTCTTCAGGGTGGACAAACGCAAGTTTCTGTAATCATACAGAAGAGTAAATGAAAAAGCGTACACAATAACATCTCCCGCTGTCTCTCTCAGACTCACGCACATAAACACACAATAAACACACAACGTCTACAGTCTCCTAGCCGGCCGGCATTGTGGAGGTTTCTGTGATTGATGTCTCTGACCTATTCTGCGAGCAGGCAGCCACATCGGCAACCTAATTACCCTATCATCATCACTGCTCTATGTGGTGGAGCAAAACACACACACACACACACACACACACACACGCACACACACAGAGAGAGAGAGATTTACAAACAAAATCACAGCAACAGTAAGTTACTGGTGACTTTTCCCAACAAAGTTGAAAGTACATGTTGCTGGTTGCAAAATGATCAAATTAAATTCAGACATCTGACCTCAGAAAACCTCCTGCTGAACAGAAATCACCGTTATCCTTAAGATCATTTCACTGAACTGGAGAAAAGACTGTTTTCAACGGGTGTGCCATCCATTTCCTGTTTGGATTACTACATGCCTTCATTTTCTCCACTGTGGGAGTTTTACAGAAACAGCAAACGCAACATTTCTCTTTATCTTTGTCGCTTTCTTTGTACCATCTCTGTGTACTTTACAGTTGGCCAGTCTAGTGGTTAGATGTGCTCTGGTTGGATTCCCTGAAAAGCCGTCAGCAGAAGTGTGTTTGTTGGTCTCTTATTAGGTGTTACTTTAAAACAGACATGAGAAGTCAGACAGGTAGGCCAACAGACAGGTAAGTCATTTAGAGAGACAGACAGACAGACAGACAGACAGAGAGATGGTTACAACTCTTATTCTGCTGTTTGTTTTCACAACTACTGTACAGTCAAAGAAAACTTTGATGTTATTGCTTTGGACTACACCATTCCCCGCCACAGCTCTCAGTCACACCGAAGACACAAAAACACATACGATCACCATCTATTATTCATTCTATTCACCAAAGCAATTTGAATACATCAAGCAAGCAGGCGGTTCTGTCTGTGTGTCTATTAGGTTTAGCTGTAGGGAGGAGGGAGGCAAAACAAACAGGGAGAGTTGGATGTTTGAGTGCACACACTAATATGTATGCAAGTAAAAAAACACACACACACACACACACACACACACACGCATACCATTATACCACGCTAAATCGCATTTTCTATAAGATGATTTAATATAAATGACAAGAGAGCTGTCTAACTGCACCAAAGCAAACCCATCTGCCTAGGTTTCTTTTAATTATTCAGTCTCCATCCATCCATCTATAATTCACTCTCTTCTCGTTCTCCACATAGACCCAGCCAAATTAAGCACATTTCGTGCATTTCATGTGGTAAGAGCAGAAAGAGGAGGAGGTGGACAAAAAATAAGAGGAAAGAAAGATAGAGGAAGGGAGGAGCAGAGGGGGAAGAAGTAGTAAAAGAACGAAGAGGATGGGTGGGAGGTAAATGGGAGTGGAATGACAAGAGGTGAGAAGCACTACAGGCAATTTCACCACCTGCATAAAGCTCTCAGATGTTTTCTATGTAACAACTTTCCTTTACTGAAGCAGCAATAACGCAGACTGATCTCATGAAATGGCGTATGTATGACACGCCACTTTGTATGCCATTATGGGCGTGTTATCAAGACGCATTCAATGTCTTACATTACCTTACGTTATGGTTTCTGTCCAAGTACTACAGTACAATAGTACTGTATTGACAAATCACGTTTGAGCCGGCTTTGGTTGTATGCAGGTTAATAGTCCTTTAACAGAGGCGGAAAGCATCGGCTGACGTGCAATATCAGCATCCATCTGGCTATTGTCTGAAGATGATTTAGCTATATTAATTATCTGCATTCTGCATTGTTTAAAGAGATGTCTCTCGACTCCCAACACCATTCTCGCATCTCAAATTGGTAATCGGACCCGGCGTACTTAAGAAGAAGTCTTGGCCTGGATATCCGCTGGCTACACCGGAAATATTGGCCATTGCTTCCCACCTATGCACACAGTAGCGGTTCTGTAACCAAACTCCTGGATGGGGCTTAAATACTTTTTCTGGAGTTGAACCAAGACACACAGGTGGGTGTGGTTAGGGAGACGGACATATGGGCTACCTAGCTTAGTCTCCTGTTAACCACTTTTGTTCTTTACCTTTTGCATATTCATGCTGTGCTTTCCAACAGTAGGGGATGGCATGTCCTTGTCCAAACACTAGGTGAAATATATATTTATTTTGCTAAAGAACATTATAATGTGTGATGGGTGAGGGGAATTGGGTGACTAGACAGGATGTTCAGTATTTAAATCAGATGAGAAGGAGGCAGGGATGTGACTTGAGGTTTATAAGACTGGGTCTGAAGCTGTTCTTAAAGAGATGTGTTTTCAGCTCCTGTGAGGTAACGATTGAGCTAGGAAGGTCATTTCTCCATTGGTGAGTCAATGTTCTATAAGCTATGATTACATTTGCCGATTAAATAATGGGCTGTGGGTCTTTGGAAACCACTGAGCTAAATCTACATTCACATTTAGCCTATATTTAATGACAGCCACATGATCCATTGTTCAGATTGAACTGCTCATATAACCGTATCGCTGTTGAACACAAGGACAAAAAAATCCGTATTGGTCTTTCTCTGTCTCACCCAAAGCAGACGTCATTGCATTTTAGTGTAATGCTCTTGTGCCAAATGGCCCACTAAATGGGTTTATGACTCTTTTATGCTGTTATCCATATTGGCATATCTGCCAATATGACATCAGTGTGCCACTTGGAATTGTGATCAAACTAAAATGTTTTAAGAACCTTTGAATAAACCACTGTGTAGGGCACAAAAGATCCAATTCAACCAAGTGCTAACTTGAAAACTGCAATAATTCAACAATGACCTAACACTGCTGAGCTTTTTTAGTTTTCAGTACTGAAACGCTGTTACGTTTATTTCATTGCACTTTAAACTGGTTTACAACTGTCGCGTGTTGAGTAAAGCAGCCATTATGGCTGCTACTTTTAGTGCCAAGTCAAGAGGGTTGCTCTATGCTATGGTCACAACACTGAATAGTTTTTCATGTGGTAGAGAAAATGCTGTGAAAGACAAAAGGGAATTATAGATAGAGAAAACATATGTGTTTGAGAGAAAGCCTGCTTAGGTTCAAACAACTTTTATTTTTTATATGCTCTAAATTGTGATTTAATTGGGCGGAATATAAACAGAGCCGTGATATGAATGTGGAGCTGCAGATGAGATTCTTTCTGTCTTGATTTCAGACAGAGGAAGACAAAAGGACACTTCTATCCAGCGCCCATTCGTTTTGTTGGCTGAAATGACAACTGTCCCTGTAATGTGCTATAGAGCCAATTTGTCCTATGATGAGGAAAAATTCACTCTATAAGAAAATAACCTGTTTGGATGCTGAGCTTACATACATAGACAAGAAAGACAGGAAAGTCTTATATTTTATTGTTCATATTTTTAAAATAGTGTGCTTTAGGAAATCTAGACCTTGACGATAGAATTTGGCCAGTCACAGGTCATTTCAGAGAGAGAGAGCATTCCAATTGGCTGATCTACAAATGTAGTTGATGCACATTCAGGGTCCTTCGGTAAATATACTGCTAACCATATTGAAAGATTCAAACATCAAAGAATTCAAATATAAAACGTGACAGAGGAGTCGGTAGTTTAGCCTTCTGCTAACTGTAGCCAAAGGCTCACAGCTGTGGCTAAAGCAAGATGTTAAATGTTCAATGGCCGTTTTGGGGAAGGCTTTACCAAACAGGGCCAAATGTGAAATTAAAGCCTTGGCATGTAATCAGGGAAATTAGCAGCCGCCACCAGCCAATGGCAAGTACTTTTTCAAAGTGACTTTGCCTTATATACCAGCCACAGTGGTGGGGGGATTGTAAAGAAAGAGTGCTGTTGCGTTACTGCTAATGAATCCCCAACATTTCTGGATTTTGCTGCTTCATAACAAAAACATTCAAATATCAAAATAATGGAAGGCTTTTATTGTGAAGAACTTATAGGAGATTAAACTGTTCACAGCCGGGGCTTTGAACACTTCTACACACTTCTGTAGAGTGGTTTTCAGCGCTAGTCCGTGACAACATGTAGTTGAGCTGAGGTACAGACAAAAGGAAAAATATCGGTAAAAATAAATGTGGCAACGTATCTACGGTGTTAAGACTGGGACCGCCGTGGAGTCAGCGGTAGTTGTTGAGGGTAAAGTAAAGAGAAGGTACTTTTCAAACAAGTGGCGCATTGATGACGAAGGGAAAACGAGGGAATAGTTAGCCGACCTTCCCGACGACCAGTCCATGCACTGGACTTACTGTCAAACCTACGCATCGTCACAAAGTGCAAACAATTCGTATCAGTCATATCTATACAATTATGGACGGGGAAGACGGGACCCCAGGAGCAGAGTGTGTACACACATGTATGGTACCCAGCAGATAAATCCTGCTGACTTTAGTGATCACCTGATATTCCCTCTAGCGCCACCATGAGGTTGACATTTCAGATAATTTGAGGATACCAGGATGATTATCTTTGTATCCCTCTACAATGAAGAATGTTTTTTTCATCCACACCTGTGTATCTTTTATTAACTATGCTATATAATAATAATAATGTTTGGTAACCATGGTGGCTGTAGATCATCATCAACTGTGAAGATGGTAAAAGAAACAGATGATGGGGCAAAGTGAGGACCCAAAAGCAGAGATGAGGAGGTAGGAGCAGGTGCACAGGGGTTTATTTTCACACAGTCCAAGGAGAATACAAGTAGCAAAAGAACGAGGCAAACTCCAAGAAACACAAAAAATCCAAAAGGTCCAAAAATCCAACAAAGACAGGCCCAGGGGTAGAAGGAAATGTAAAAACAGGGAGACTACACAGGGGAAAACTCACAGGGATGATTTGGAACACCGACGGTAACGCGCAGAACAGACAGGCAGGCGAACAAGAACGATCTGTCAAGAGACAAGGGAAGCACAGACAATAAATACACGAGGTAACGAGAGGCAGGTGACAAGAGGGCAGGGAATCAGCTGGTAAACATCAGGTAATCATAGGAGCGGGAAGACACAGGAAGTAAAACTAAAAACAGGACGAGACAAAAATACGACTTCAAAATAAAACAGGAAACAGAACTTACAGACACTGAGGGAGCACAAGACCGGGGAAGAACAAGACACATACACCAGATCAGGGAGCAACCACAAAATAACAGAAAACAGGATACAGAGCCTAAATAACAACTGAAACCATAACAGAAACCTTCCCTTTAAAAAAAAACGTCTTTACCTCTAAGCACAATGTATCCATTGTTGGTACTGCCTTAAAACCTTGGAGCTAAAATATGTATTAATAACAAAAAATAATGTATTGAAGCAATTCAAAATATGATAGTGCACTTTCTTTTGTAAATATGAATTACGGAAAAAGTGGCTGGTAAAAAATATAAGTGGCTGGTAAAATGGGGCATCTACCAGCCACTGTGGCTGGTGGGCAACAAAGTTAATTTCCCACCCTGCATGTTATCGTTGTGCCTGGCCACCTCATGGTTAAATACACATGGACAAAATTTCAGTGCATGTCATGATGACTTTTTTTCCAAAGCACAAAAAAAAATCGATACCCTTCTTGCTTATTGATGAATAGTACCCTCCTGTGGGAAAAAATATGAGCTCCTGAGACATGCTGGAGCTCGGCTGCAAATGAAAATACTTGTATTAGATTGACTGTGAAAGACATTTTAGAAAACCAGGTTCGATTTATGAATCAATTTGTCATTATCAAAGACTGTCAAAGCAGAGCTGACAACGCTCAGTGGATTTTCATTTGTCATCTCAGGATCGTCTCTGCGCTGATACAAGCCATTCTTTCTTTCTCACATTCACAAAATTGTCAGACCTGATAATCTCTTGTACCTTGTCGTCAATTAATGATTGGGAAAGAAGTCTGCCGCATGAACTATTCAAAAGAAAGAAATCCCACTCCCTGGTCTTAAAGTGCCAACGGTTGACAGATGGAGAATAATGACCGAATATGTCAGGAGTACATGTCATTACTGGATGTGTTACGTGGTTTTAACAAGACAACTGTTTTATGACAGTAAAAGGAGAAGTGCAATATCAGAAATGAGTTTTTTCACTTGTGTGTATTTCTCCTCTGAGACAAAGACTCATTTGTTTTTCACTGAGAGATGGCTTTTATCTTGGTGAAGGCTGGATTATTAACTGCCTGGAGAAGAATAACAATCGCAGAATGGGAATGGCCGGAATTCAAACTTGAAATGATTGTTTGATGCGTTCAATGATGGCCATGCCATAAAATCCTTTAATGTCATCATTCATTCAGAAAGTAGCTGCATTATGACTCACTCTCTGCCCGTCTCTTATCCTCCCTGTTGCTTGACAGTATTTACCAAACTGAATTTTATGTGTTTCTAAATAGTTAGGTGTGGCCCGGACTCAGCAGAAGACTTTGACCAATGGAATAATGGAACAATCCAAACATCCTCTTCCTTTGAATGATGTCTTTTCGGCTTGAGAGAATTACACCATTTGAAAAATGATCCGTTTACAGAGTGAAAAAAGGGCCATGTCACATGTTTATTCTGTCATTTTCAGGGAACTGGCTCAGCTTAGTGCATGGATAAGTTTGGGCTATCCTGGTGAAGCCAACATGGCCATCATCCGGCTCAAATTGTACCACCCTGGATATAAAATCTGTAAACTTGCCTCCAAATCTCTTTCTGGTTCACGTGCAATTTCATATTTTTTGAAGATACAAAGCAACTTACAACTTACATTGCGGCTAAAACTGTATTTGGGTACAACTATTGGTGACTGCAAAGTAAAGGGATCCAACTGTTTGACTGTTTATCAGTCACCACGTCATTGACATTTCTGTCATGTCACTGTATGTTGGTATCTAGCCTTGTGCTCCTATCATGCATAACTGGCTAATTGTCTTTTAGAAGTATAGCTTCAAGCCTTTTTCCCTTTAACCAGGCCTTGGAAATTTTGTCCCTGCTGCAAATTAAAGCTGCAACATTTTAAAAAGATATAACCCATGTTGCAGGTTTCATTTTACAATTATTAAAATGGGTGAATTTGTTGAGACAAAATTGCTTGTTGGTAGTTAAATATTTGAACTGTTATTCATTACTTTTTGATGGTGTTGGATATCGCAAAACTGAATATATATCAAAAATGGGCACAATTTACAGTGTTTCATTTTCCCACAATGCATTGCATGACTCCACGCTTGATTTGGGGAGATAACAGAGCAGCCAGCGTTGGTGAGGTTTTGAAACCACTGGTCTGGCCTAATGTGGCCACCTGGTCTTTTAATATTAACAGTCTATGGTCTCGATTGAGTCCATGTGACTTTATTATATTTATAATGATATTGGAGGGAAAGTGAAACACAGCTTAGACGGGGATGTTGTTTGGCTTTTCAGGAGTTTAGACTGCTAGCTAACGCTAACTGCACCCGCCGGACGTTAGCACAACAGCGTTAGCCTAGCCTGCTAGGTAAATACTACGACTGCCTTTGGTGTTGCCTATATGCGATCCCATGTTGTCAACATCATACATGTGGCATGTTTTTAGTGCACCTGTTGTACCATAATTGTATTGAACACAATAGTAAGCTCCCCCCCGCTCCTACGAGATGGGGGGGTTGTTACATTACACACAAAGCTAACTGGCTATAGTTAGCCTGTACGGATGCTAGCGGATATAGCTAATGCCGCGTAGCCAGCCAGCAATGCAATTTTTGTCGGCAGTAGAGTTTCATAACCAACAAGCTAACACGATTTTTTCAGTTCAGTTCATCTTTAAAGCCCATGTTGTCGCCACAATCAACCTGCAGTGATGTTTGAAATATAAACAATTAAAATACTGGTGCGTGCTGGTTGGGGAGGACCATGATCCTGTCTGAAATGTCACAAACGGATTTAGGCATCTTCAGATCAGCTGATCGCGGGGCTCGCTCCCGACCTAGGTAAATACTACGACTGGATCACTCCCCGATACGTGGCTTAGTGCACCCCGACCGGAGAACACAATAGGCTCGCTCCCGAGATGGGGGGCAGATCACTACACACAAAGCTAACTGGCTATAGTTAGCCTCGGATGCTCCCCGGAGTGGCTCGCGTTCCCCAATCAACCTGCGGATGTTTGGCTCGCTTGCTGGTTGGGGAGGGGCTGTCGCGGATTTAGGCCTTCGACTGGGCGGATCCCGACCGGCGGATCACTCCCGACCGTAGGCTCGACCGTAGTGGCTCGCTTGCAGATTCCCGGCTAGCTTCCCGACCGGAGGGGCTCGCTTCCCGACCGGAGGGGCTCACTCGCGGATCACTCCCCACCGTAGGCTCGCTTGCTTCCCACCGGAGGGGCTCGCTCCCCCGACCGGAGGGGCTCACTCGCCACACACCAAGCACCGGCCAAACAGCGACCACCGAAGGAAGAGGTAAACACTTAGAAATAACACTCGGGGATGCCTTCTATTCCTATATCTAGATAAGTGTACCAGTACTTATCTGAACTAACGACAGGATCACTGTCACTAGATCGAAAGAAAATGTTGACGTTCACTCGGTGCTATTCACTGACAGTAAAAAGTAAAGTCATTGTATGCACTGCTGCGCTGCTAAAATAAAGGAGATAAATGAAGGAGACTTCCCCACAATCTTGACAATTCCTCATTTGCCCTCTCACGACTGGTAGGTTCGTAATTATTCGGCTGCTGGCCTTTCCTCCTCTTCCTCCTCCCAGTCAGTCACCGTAGTTCTAGTGCTAGGCTCAGACTTAACTCCCCACGATGACGTCATCGCCGAATTCACTTCATAAACCCGCGAACACCAAAAATGACCAAAAACTAACTTTTAACACTATTTGGAGACATTTTTAAAAATGATATACATATCTTGAGTGTTTTTTGTACCCAATAATCAACAGTGGTGGTTAACTTGCAACATGGGCTTTAAACATTAAACAGCCAAATGATGCTGACGGATATGTACAGGAATAGGTTACAGTTTTATACAAGACTTGATATCATATTCACCAATGACATTAATTGTCACCAGACAGGCTGTTTTCACAAACTCCAGTGTAGGGCTGGGAAATATGATATTATATCAATACCGATGTATGAGGGTATATGTCGTCTTACATTTTGGATGTCGTATTATGATATAAAAGATGCATTACAGGTGTACAGTGATTCATCATTTTCTGAACTTACCAGACTTACTGTTTTATTATTTGCCTTTACCCACTAGGTCATTGTAACCACATTATTGGTGATCATTTAACATTTAAACATTTTGTGAAAACACTCAATAGTCAACCTTACAATAACAACATAGACGTACGTATTTGTTCAAAAATGTTATTTTCGCCATATCACTCAGCTATACTCCAATGCTCAAACATACAGGGAAGTGTCAGTCTTGTCAGTTTTCATCTTTCCTTCATCATGGATATTCACACCTGCCAGCTCTCTTTATTGAACTTCACTGCTTCTGTTTTGTGAAGAAGAGATAAGAGATGGGAGTGATGGGGGGAAAATTATAAGGGAAAGAGACAGAAGGGGTAAGAGTGTGTAAAGAAATACAATGGGTAACAGAGAACAAAGAAAGAAGAAGGATGAAATACAGGCAGATAAAGGGAGATAGATGGACAGAGTGGCGATAACAGCTAACCAGGCAGACAGAGAGAAGGCAGATTGATTGTGTCTTATCAGCTCCTACATCCGACAGGTGACTGACAGCAAGATGTACCTGGTTTCAGCCCAGACACACACACACACACACACACACACACACACACACACACACACACACACACACACACACTGAAGCCTTCTCTGTCTTAATTATTTTCTCTCATTTGTATGCAACAATCTCTTGATTCAGGAAAGAAGAGAAAAAGATCTCTCTGTGTGTGTGTGTGTGTGTGTGTGTGTGTGTGTGTGTGTGCGCGCGCTTGTGTTTGTTTCCAACCTCTCAGAGTGCTGGGGTCTCTCTGCAGGCAAAAAATAACTCATGTGTTTGTGACTGTGGAAGCAAATCTGTCCCTGTACTGGATGTTCTTGTATTGTGTGTGTGTGTGTGTGTGTGTGTGTGTGTGTGTGTGTGTGTGTGTGTGTGTGTGTGTGTGTGTGTGTGTGTGTGTGTGTGTGTGTGTAAGAGACAGAGATTGAGAAAGTTTCAGGGGTGAGGTGTGGGTCTGTCTTACAGTAGTTTTGATTCATAATAGTAATATTCATAATACTATACTACATACTATAGTACAATATTTCAGTAGACACATCTAACATTTTTTTATTAAAATAGAAAACTAAAACATCAAAACAAATACTATTGTGTGCTCTCTCTCATTGTGGCAGACAGATTTATCTAAATTATGGCCATAAATGTGTGCTGAGCTATAACGTTAACGGGTCTCCTGTACACCTTTGAGACATTAAAAAGCATCACATTGTATTCTGGGAAACTTTTACATATTCATTCATTTCTGATATTTTTAAGATAATCAACATTACCTGATTTCTTTTTGCTAGCCATAACAGTACTATTATTACTGCTCTCTGTTAATAAAACAGCAGAAATGAAATAACTATATTGTCTATTTACGACGCCCAGATGGAGCTAAGGACCTCCAATATGGCTGCTAGAGAGTTAATGACCTAAAATCCCATTACAACCTGTCACCTGGGCCTGCACGATTAATGGTAATAAAATCGCGATCTAGATTTACCCTTTTCACAATTTAATATTTAAATAACTCCAATATTTATTTACTTTTTTTTTTAAATGACTTCATTTCTCATTTAATTTTATGAGTCGACTGCATCACAAACACTGCTACTTTCTTCTGTGAGTTTTAAACAGACTGTATGAAATAGGTTTTAAAGCCCTTCTCTTCATTGACACCTCTATGTTTACAGGCTTGTGGGGATGGGCAATGTGCTATAGGTGCCAAAAGAAATCTATGTTTGGTACTGCCAATTAGTTTTGTTTTGTCATGGTTCATGTGTGCAATAAACATTACACTTTGTAAGAAAAAAATTATGGCAGAGAATCGTGATCTCAAGTCTAAGCTAAAAAATAAATAAAAATAAATCGGGATTCATTTGTTCCAGAATCATGTAGGCCTACTGTCATCTCAACGTGTCTGTCCAAACGTGCCCCACATTCGTCTTTACCAGCCTTTAGTAACAGGGCAGGTGTCTTAAGCTCTCCCACAACAGACGATTGCCCGGCTTTTAATGAAGATTTGATGCTTTATGAGAGTTATGTTTTTCTTAACAGAGAGGCTTCATTCAGTTGGTACAACGATTTTAAAAGGTTAACAATGATCTCACATGCATGCAAACACCCATGCGCACACACACACACACACACACACACACACACACACACACACACACACACACACACACACACACACACACACACACACACACACACACACACACACACACACACCCCTTTGGCTGGCCTGGCCGAATTCAGTCAGCAGTGTTGCTTTCCCACGCTTCCAAACTGGAGCAGACCGTCCTGGAATGAGATACCGTGGAATATTCGCTGACTGGACACACTATCGGAATATTTTGCCTCATGTCCAGACAGTCGTATTAGTCTACTGGGCCCTTTATTTTCATCTATCACACACATACACATTCCTAAATGGAGGTCTGTTTTGTTGGATTTCTACAGGGAGAACCGAGGATCACATTTACTATACATGCAGGCGTTTTGATCCACCCAGCCTGATTGATTACATGTTAAACATGGCAATTCATTCATAGCGCTGTATAGTGAAAGACCCGATCGATTTGCCATGCCTCCTGCCTTAATCCTGTGAAGACTTGGTTTCCGGCTCAAGCTTGCTGTCCTGTTGCGATGTCTTTAATTGAGTGGGACGGCTCAGCGTTATGGCATCATGACACCTTCGGGGAATGCAGGTAGTTAAGCTTACAATCCTCTACGTATTGTGGGGCTGCAGTAGTGTTGGGTATCGTTCCCACTAAGCTATCAGTGGCTGAGCAGCAGTGTGTGTAGACTGATGTTACGCGATACAACCTCTGGGAATTAATTCATTTCCTCCTAAAGTTTGCATTGTTGGCATCTGGCCTTGTCTGAGATTTCTCAGCTGTCTTTTTCTTCTCTTCTCCTTCCACTGTTGCTCTATGTGCCAGAGCTCCACACTACATTATGGACTGATTATAGCTCCACTGGCCTCATTACTGTCAATGAAGGGCTCAAACAGGGTAATAGCTGCCTATTACTGGGCTATTAGAGAAGATGATTTGTCCCCTATTAGCCCTCTCTGCTTGGTATCTAAGATATTTATTTAGGGGGGCAAAAGAAATATATACTTCCACATTGTTACGTTCTCTAATGTTACTCTGGCCTCTTTTTGGAAGAGAGCTGTTTTGTTTTGGTGTTTCACGTCTGCCACCGTGTTTTCCATCTGGTTATCAGAGAGGCTGCATATAAGCTCCCAGGGCCAAGGCCCCACCCCTCCCTCTTGCCACCAATCTTCCTGTCATGCTGGTTGTAGTTGGTGAGTTACTCTCTGCTGGTGCCTATAATTTGGGAATTGAATTATTATCTGAAGCTGGTAAGGGTTCTGTTTGTTTTGACCCCCTTTTCCTCCTGTTTGTGTTTTGGTTTGACTCTGTAGCTCAGTTGCCATTTTCTTTCCAGGTAGTATGGGTTTTTGTTGTTTTGGCCTTGGAGACCCCAACGCTTTTCAGCTTCTACTTTTAGTTGGGTTACGGTTTATTGCCCCTTTTGTTTAAATATATAGTAATAAAGGATAATTGTTACGGTACTTTGATGCGTTAATCTCTCCTTTTGTCAGTTTGATTTGTGTTACTTCCTAGCTTCCCCTATGCATAAAACGTGTGTAGTAACAAACATACACCGTGCCAACAGACAGAGGCAGACAGATGTTCAAATAGTTTCAAAGCGGTTCACCCCATTAGCCTGGTGTCAATCACAGATGCCAGTTTCTAAGTCCCAGAGCATACATCCCTTTTAAGCCTACAATTTGCAGCTGATTAATAAACAGCCCTGCTGCTAGCCCACCATGCTGTCTGTACTGGTGTCAAATATAAACTATATGGATCATACAGTTCAATCCAATTAAATGAAAGGAAGTATAGGCCGAGTCACTTTGAACCTTTTCACTATTGATGCTGAATGTAGCATTTTTTGTTTTTTCTTAACCACACAGAACATCACAATCTCATTAATAAAATGTTTTTATATCTAGGGTTCTTCCCGCTAACTCACTCACGTCTCTTCATCTCTTCCCAACGGAGATGCGAAGCAAAGAAGACAGGATTTTTTTTTTTATTAATCCAGACTATTGTAAACATGCCCTAACTTGTGTAGACATTTAGTTGTTTTAATTGAGCATTCTTTATTTTAGAGTGTTTTGCTGCTGAGTCTGACCCTGTTTAGGATTTATTTGATTAGGACAATGCACATTAATCAACATTTCTGTAAATGCACCAGTGTTAGCCAGTTGGCTAATTTTCAACTGTAGTCCTAGTTACCTAGGATGCATGTCTTTATGGTGGGAAGAAACCCACACAATCATGCAACATGCAAACGGAAAAGCCCAGAATGACCTGGATTCAAACCCAGAACCTTCTTGCTGTGGGGCAGATGCTGCCGGTATTAATCGGCACAACGTGCCAATTCATATTAGTGAAAACATCTTTAGCATCACAGAAATCCTTGGATCCATGTTACCTTACATAAACATGATCCCAATGAGGCCCATGTAGTGAAATATACACTTTATAAATTTGGAGAATTCTTACTGAAAAATCTGAAGGTTTGTGAAAAAAGCTACATTACAGTTCTCACATATAGATTCACATTAGCAGGCTCTCCCTTGCCTTTGAGGCTGAAGCTTACAGGTGGGTTTAGAGTTGAGCATGTAATTTAAACACTCAGCTCCGATTCAGCAGTTATTTTCTCCACGATACTGGCACACAACAAAGTAGTTCACTCCCTAAGTGATGTGTTTTCCATGTGTCTTTTTTTTCTGAGCCCTAGTAGCTGGCGACGCCAGCATGTTATTTTGAACCTCCATTTACAATAAATGGCAACCCTGTTGTTTGAGTGTGTATGTGATGAGCCATGACAAACTTGGATATAAGAGTAAAAAGAGTTTTTGCTTGCTCCAAACTCCTCTAGAATCCATCTTTCTCCCTCAACCTTTCTCTTCATACCTTATCATTTCTGAGACGCATTAAAGAGTGAAATATCCTCAACAATTGAGGGCGTCACTCAAATGTAGCTCAGCATAAATTCTTTCAGGAAGACCTATTTATTAATGCACTCCTAAATCAATTCAGCTGTTATCCAAATAAATGTATAATTTATCATGGTGTGTACAACTGTCGCATATCTCTCCTGACTGAAGTGTAGCTCAGTGTAAATCCTTTCAGGAAGACCTCACTCCTAATCAATGCTCTACCTAACTTGAATCAGCTGGTGGAGGCGTTCACCTTCCTGCTAAACCAATCAGAATCATACACAAATGGCAAGTGCCAATCACAGAGTCACAAACCTGCTTTCTATAATTTGTTTCTCCCTGTGCAACCCTCCACCTCCCCTTCCACCTCCAGTCATCTACTCCAGCTGACCGGTCTTGTCTTCGGGCTCCTTCATCACTACCAACGGTGTCTAGATTCCATCGGGGGGGGTCTGATGGTTCTCTATAAATATACAAAAGATTTGTATAGCAATGGAGTCTAATTGCCAAAGAGATTGTACATTTTACTTGAGCTGTACAATAAATCTTATTTTTGCATATCTGCAAACATGTCTCTCCTGACTGAATTTGCTGGTCCTATGGAGGACAAAGGAATAAGGAAAGGAGGATTTTATAAACTAAAAACATCCCTTGCCTTTTCTTTGCAATGCATACCTACTGTAGAACTAATAGTGAAAAAAAAATGCTCCTGCAAATATTTCAGTTGTCAGAGAGAGACACCTGCCATGGCTCACCTGTCCACTTTACAGTGAAGGGAGACAGAAGCAACACACACACATACACCCTGCGGCACAGACTGTTACTTCCTGTTTGTGACAACTCAGGCCATGCAGCGATAACCTTTTTAAAAAAACAGCCATCAGCACTGATCTCCATAAAGTAGTATGGGCTTTACTGTAAATCAACTCTTAACCACCACAACGGCACACGCCACTCCTCCCAAGGAGAAATAAACTTTGACAGTCCTCACTCTCTTTTCTGTATATCTTTTTGCTTTAATGTTGTTATCAGCTGAGAGCCATTCGTCTGTTTGCACAGAGATGCTTTTTTTTGTGCAGGGATTTAGTGTCTTGATAGTACTCTGTGGTCAATGGGATTATAATCTAAACTCCTGGCAACTCTTTGTTGTTACTATCTCTAGACAGCACACACTAAAAAAGTGATTTTGCTCTTTTCATCCGTCACTGACCATATTTTGAACAAAGGATGCATCACACCACTGCTCCCCGGCATTGTCTGATATATTAGCTGACATATCAAGTGTTCCACAACCTCCAAAGAGATGTCTGCCCGGCTCTACCAAATGTCTCCCTTGACCCATACCTTTGCTATTTGCTGAATAATTCCCGGCAAGTCTTTCCTCTTGGGTCTACAGTGGCATTTATTATTCTAGTGCACAGCTGACGCAGACTGGAACAGATGATGGAATCTGTGTCTCAAGCTCATTAGCTCGTACAGGATGTTGACTGGAAACACAGAACCAGGACAGAGCAGATGGTTGGCAGCGATGGAAAAAGGAAAAATGATTTAACTGAGAAGACACCAGTTCCAAAAACCCTTATGGAGACAGGTGCAATAACGTGTGTGAGGTCATGCAAAAATAACAAAATAAAATGTGCCATGTTATAACTGCATTGTCATGTAAGGACATGCTTGTGCAAGCTTGAATCACAAGCTAAAGCTGCATAAGCAGAATTAAGTCCAATCCCAAATTATGGTCACATCATAGATTCAGCCTGTTGGCCCTTGAAGTGCACGGGATACAGTAAATTGAAAATTAAGCATGAAGTACAAACTGTTAAAAGCAGTCAGAATCCTTTGGTTGTACAGCACACATTTTTCCATATAGGGTTAGTCTGTGACCACTTTTGTACAAGCGCATTCTACACGCATGCTAAATGTACAAAAAGTCATGGGAATTGAATTATACAAAGTAGTGCCTGAAAATGCATCGAGTTACCACACATAATTAAATAAAGTAGTTGCCCCAGAAGACTGTCACAAAGCTCAGACGTCTCCTTCCATTTCTTACAGTTAAGGTATGTCACAGGGAAATACATTACAACTCTGAGTGATTCAAATGGATGCAAATTTAGGAGGATGACAAACAGAGGATTAGGAGGAGCAGGCAGCACTGAACAAAAGGTCTGTTCAGCCTGGATTGAAATGCTGAGAATGTGTCTGTGTCTGTGATGGTCTGTATAACTGAGCTAACCTTTTTTGGGGTTTTTATGGAAAAACTAATTTCACATAAAGGAGACTTTGATGAATTACACAGAAGCATTTAATGGACTCTCAATTAAGGAGAACATTTAGGATGGCAGTACAGTTAACCAGGATGTGTTATGGTATTGTGCTGTCCCAACTCTCTAAAGTTCCTGTCTTCCTGAAGGAGTATTTAAACTCATGATGGAGGCATACGTATGCTCACCTACATTCCATAGACAGATTATGTAATGTGTTTACTTCCACCATGACTCTGGTCCTCATACGGATCATCAACAATCCGCAATCAGTTTCGGCAGCAAAAAGATTTAAAAAAAAAACGTGATCAGGGATAGACGTGTAACAATACAATCTGTCAGATCAATGTCTAATCTATCTGAATCGATCACCAATCGTTTTTTTTTCATTGAATCAAATTTATATCGTACCATGATACCATGAAATATCGTATTGTTGTCCAAAGAATCGATAAATCGTATTGTGTCATTTACACAACTAATCGGGGCATCTCTAATTTAAAAGGTTATATTTAACACTACAGAGCCTGAAAATAGAGAAGGGATATTTAATGAACAGTAACCAGGCTCCTGTCACTTTAGGCCAGATTTATTACCTTAACATAAAATAGTAAGTAATTAGATGTACCAAATGTAGCTCAGCGTAAATTATTTCAGGAAGACCTAACTTTTAATCAATGCACTCCTAAATCAATTCAGCTGTTATCCTAATAAATGTATATTTTATCATGCGTGTATAACTGTCGCATATCTGCGACTAGTCTCTCCTGATTGAAGTGTAGCTCAGTGTGAATCCTTTCAGGAAGACCTCACTCTTAATCAATGCTCTACCTTACTCAAATCAGCGGTTAGAGGCATTCCCATTCCTGCTAAACCAATCAGAATTGTACACAAATTTCAAGGGCCAATCATAGAATCACAACCCCTATTTCGGTCTGGTCTTCGGGCTCCTTCGTCGCCCCCACCGGTGTCTAGATTCCATCGGGGGGGGTCTGATGGTTTTCTACCCCTATATAAATATATGAAATCGTCGTATAGTGATGGAGTCTAATCGCCAAAGACTTTGTACATTTTATTGAGCTGTACAATAAACTTTATTTGCATATCTGCTAACATTTCTCTCATGATTGAAATAGTATGTGGAAGAAAGAAAGGATTTTAAGATTCTTTCAAATCCTAGTCCAGCCTTGAGAAAAATATACTACTTCCGGTTTAGCCAAATGTTGCCTAGTAACCGAAGCAGCTGAATTTCTGTGGTGCAGAAACTATTTTAGGCATTCTTTATAGATACAGTAAATAAGTAATAATCATAATAATAATCTCCACACAAACCAAACATTTTCAATTTCTGAAATATATGTGCCTCATTCTAACAAGAATGGAGCATGTACTCACAGGTAACTTGAGGTCTTCTTTGTTTTTCCTGGAGCTGATCATTGGTTAAGCCTTTGCCATTTTGGCTATTCTTCGATCCATTCAAATGGTAGTTGACCGTTTTTTCCATAGACAGTTAAAGAAATGCACCAGATCCCGTTGCTCTGGACGGAGACTAGTGAAGAATGTTAGAAGCATTTTTCCGGTGAGGGCTGAGCGTTACTGCGCAGCCTCCAACTGAACTTGACGACGTAGATGTGACGTAGGCAACCTGTCTGAAAGTTGTAAGTCTTCTGGTAGCTGTGCAAGAGAAATCTCAATCATTCCCAATCAGCTGAGATGGAGAGCGTAGGTATATGTTAGGAGATAACATAGGCACAGGCTAATTACTGCTAACAAACATGCTAGTTGACATTAGAAATTAAACATAAACAGCTAATTGAAGTCCAAACTGTCTGAGGTTCTCCTGATGGTGATTTGCCATAGGAGCTACGCTTAGAGAGGAGAAGCTTACCCCCCTTTGGTTTTTTCCCACGTTGTTCAGGCTTTGGATACCATTTCAAGGCATGTGAAATCATTTTGGCTGAGCAGACAATAATCTTCTGCACTTTTTTATATATTTTGCCCTCTCCAATCAACTTTTTAATCAAAGTCCGCTGTTCCTCAGAGCAATGTCTGGAACGACCCATTTTTCTGAGTATTTCAGTGTGAAATGCACTATAACCAGCATGCACAACATTTTCTTCCTTCCTTCCTTCCTTAAATATGGGCCATAATTGACACCCGTTCCTTCACAGAATCAATCACCTCACTAATTGAACACAACACTATTATTTTGAACATACCCCTTTCAATTACAGGTTCAATTACACAGAATGAGCAGCATGCATGTCATGACTGAAATATGATGTATAAGGTTAGTAATGTAGGACTGCTTTTATTTTGAACACAACGTATGTATCAATACTGCCGGGACAAAGCTTAGGGACAAACATTCTTTGGGTTTCAGGAGACCATTTCAACATTATTACTGCCCACACTATCCTGTTATCTTTGCCATAACAATATCAGTTGAGTTGAACTCTTTTTCAGTTTTTAATGTCTGTCTGTGTTGCACATTACAGGGGTCTGTTGATTTGTTCAGATCTGAGTCATGTAAACCACACTGCCCCAGCTGCACTTGACTTATCTTGAAATCCAGCCATAATGGACAAATTGGCCCTAAAAATTACACTAGACTCTGGTGTTTTGATTGGATAGAAGCCTTGAAGGATTTTCCCTAAACAGGATAAGTGATGTAGAGTGCCTACGTTTATTTTTCTGTTTTCACAAAGGTCTGAACCCCCCCCCCCAATTCTGACTGTTGACAGTTATGGATATTGGCATGCAGGTGTATACCAACATCATAAATGAGGTGTCAGGGGAAACATATTTGTATGTGCTCAGTGGGAGCAGGATGTCTGCCTTGACACAGTTCTGTTGGCCCACAGGGGAGTTACAGGTGTTCTGTGCTACACTGGGATTTGTCGTCACATGACTAAGTGAAAATGAAAAACTGCAGCAATAGCTGCAAAAACAGGATTTCACGTTAGATCGTTGCGTGTAACAAGTGGTTATACAGCTGAACACATACAGTAACTTAAATAATATAACACAGCAGTCTAGCAGTTAATTTATTCCTATTGATCTACAACACTGCAGTGATTACAATAATAGTAGCATGTGATCTGGTTACTGCCCATATTTTTTTTTGCACAAAATCTCACCGGTAGAAACAGACCAACACACTGGCTCTCATTTATAAACCTAACGCAGAAACCAGCGCAGATATGAGCGCAGAATTCCTCTGACGACAGGCTTCACGTGGGAGTCATGAACCGTTTGTATCCCACCAATCAGAGCGTGAGAATGGTCGTACATTGATAAATACAGCGGCTGGAAACCATTGTAATTTAAATATCACGGCCCAATATATTCTCAGTTTTGAGGCCTCGCCCCTACTATTTACGACATGGCCAGATGTAATCCAGCTGAGAAGCGGCACTTTTCAGAGGTGGAGATTGAAACCCTGACATCTCAGTTTAATTTGCAGTAACGTGTGTCCTATTTGGCAGCCTAACAACTGGTATTAGGCTGTAGGAATAGAAAGAGATCACTGATGCGGTCAACAGTGTTGCCGTATTAAACAGACTCCAGCTGAAGTGTATTTAATGTATACATCCTTGACATATGTATACTCCTAATAGTAACATATAGGTATAGGCTTATATTGCAATCTCTTAGGCCTACATGTAGGTGTACCTATATTTAAATAAACACACAGTAGCGGAGTTTATGCAGTTTTTTTTAAATTTTACTTGTGTTTTTTTCGTGACTCAGAGCCAGACAACAGCTGTAAGGGAGAGCGTGTGTCCGAGATATGTCGGTCAATGGCAGAAAGAAATCGTTTACTTGTGGCCATTAATCACACTTTGTTAGTGGTAGTAGTAGTAGTAGTAGTAGTAGTAGTAGTTGTTGTTAACTCCTGTTACTGCAAACGTTCCAACAAAAACCCCACCCTCATTCACTTCCTCACTCCCAACCACTCACCACCAACGATCTTGACTTCTAACAAAACTGACCAATCAGTATAATACACTTCAAAATAAAGTCATGTGTAAATATTAATCAGTCTACACCACTGTTAATGTATATTAGCTCCTAGCTTTTAACGTCTCGCAAAACTTAAGCTACAGAACGTTTAATTTAGAACTAAAGTGTTTAAGCTCTACGTTAACACCCTTTATTTCTTTTCCAAACTAACTGACTTTAAAAAACTGACTTTCACTACTAACATTTCTGTTTTCTACACATACTTTATGTAGAAACTAACCTGTTTAAATATGTTAGATTTACACCAGGGCTGCTTTAGCATCAACTGTCAGGGACTCATTTAAATATATTTTCTCTAACAATATATTTGATGTGACAGAGAAAATCCCAAAGGATCTGACTGTGTTTAAATGATTCATTTGAATGGTTTTGCCTTTGTAGAGCACCTATTTGCTTTGTGAATGTGTGCGAGTGCATAAGACCTGGATCAGGATGCAAACTAAAAAGCTGACTTGCTTTGATACTCAGCAGAGCTTACTAAATCCCTGCCAGCAGCTTCAGCGGTTTCTCTTTGTTTTCTACCAAACTCTCCCTCTCCCTCTCACCAGTGTGTTCAGTGTACGTACACAGGTGCACAGATACAAGGTTTGAACGATGAACAAGTACTTTACTAGTAGAGTGTAAAACTGGGTTTCTACTGACTTTGTTTCCAGGTCCCAAAATTAAATAAACATGCATACAGTATAATAAAGCATCTCTTTCAGGTCAGGAACTCAGTTACTTTTCCTGGTGGTGCACATCGCTATATGCATAAATCACTGTTGGCTAGTACAGCAAGGCTCATTTTCTCTTTTGGCCATTAGAAACTCTGGCCAGTGAGCCAGCCAGAGGAGGCTGAGCCCAGCTGTTGGGCTTCATCACTGCTCAATTCAGGATTCACTGGAAATTGGTCAAATGGACATGTAGTGTTAGCTCTACTGTAGTGTCCGAAGTGTGGCTGCGTCAATCTCAGCCGGTTGTGATCTTTGCACATTTAAATCCATTTTTAACAGATTCACGATGCATTGTTACCTCCCTAGTTAGCAGTTGTGTAATTCACTAAATAACAACAGCTAAGCCAAGCCATCACTGAATTAGTAAAGATACATTTCGAGATTAGCTAAGCTACAAACATAGCTATGAGAGACAGCCAGTGTGATTACTGACTACTACTGTGTGGCAACGAGCGGCACCCATCAGGCACCCGCTATGTAATAGCTGCCGAGTTGACAGCGAGTCTAGGGAGACGGAGGTTTCTCTGAAGTGCCGGCAGATTGCCACTGTTTGGAATGTGAAAGCTGACAACTGCACTGCTTAGCTAACTGAGCGGCTCGGCAGCTACGTGACAAGCCCTCGCCTGCCACAGGCTGCAGACAAGTGAGCCGTCATTTGTGAAAACCCGGTCAAGCCAGCCAGGTTTGATACAGGTGCTTACAGCATCCCAAAAGGATGAAATCATATTTCAGCTAAAATTGATCACATTTGCTCATAAGAAATGTAGTCATATTTTATTACAGGTAAAATATAATTATTTGATAATATTTTAACTAATACATAAAAAAACAGTTAAGTACTGTTAAAAAAAATAAAAATAAAAATAAAAATAAAAAATTCTAATTTGCTGGGGACCCCCCTAGCTGGCTACCATTTGTATCCAACTGGACATTATGCACTATGGAAAAACCCTGAATCCCTGTACTTGTTTTAGTCATGATGATTGCCAATCATCATCATTGTATTATCATCTAAAATAACTGCCCCATGTGCTTAACATATAGAGAATTACCTCCGTAAATACCCAGAAAGCAGTAGTTTAATGTATCTGCATATGCTCTTTAAGAAGAACCAGTTGCATGGCGGAACAATTTTGGAAAATAATCTAATTGCGATTTTGTAAACCAATGTTGCAATTGAGATAAAATGCAATTTTCTTTTTTTAAAGCTCCTTATCTGCTGTATTATTCAACAAAATGAAACAATAAATCATTGTATAGTATGACCAACACAATATTAGATTTAATATATTGTTCTTTCCTGTAAGCCAGGCCTGTATGTTATGATGAAATTAGGTGACCATGAATTTATATAAATTACATACTGTTTATTTATAAACTACTTTAATCATAGTGACTGACTTGTAAACATGTAATAACTACCATGACAACATAGAACACTGACAAATAAGTCTGGTGTAAACATTAATGTGAAAGTCAGTAACAAATCACACAAACTAAAGTGCAGATTGCGGAAATGCCCTTTTTTTTAGACGTATAGTCTTTAAATATGTATATGTGCATAATGAGTATGGCACTTAACCAATTATCCAGTGTATTTATCAAAGCCATGAGCCCAGGTTTGGTCACGGTAGTGAGGTGCTTTGATACTATATGCTATAATACATTCATATGGAGTTTACTTTAAAGCATTTCGGTTCGGTTTTTGCTTACTTGACACAACAAAGCAGCCATCATCTGTCATGTGAGGCATGGAAGGGTGGACCCAAGTACAGAGAAGAGGCAGGCGAAAGTTGAGCTAGAGGGTTTATTAAAAATAAAAAGCAAAGTACCTGCAAACTTAGGAAGTCCTGAGAGAGACAGGCAAAAACTAAATCCAGAGTAAATGAAATCCAGGAAGCAAGGAACCAGACACAAACCAACACGGGGAGACACGACAATGCAATGATCTGACACATGACAAGGGAAGCCCAAAGACTAAATACAGGCAGGTGACAAGAGGGTTGGGAAACAGGTGGAAAACATCTGGTAATCACGGCAGCGGGAAAACAGGAAGTAAAACTAAAGACGAGATGAGACAGAGACTTCAAAATAAAACAAGAAACAGAACATATACAAGACCAGACCAAAAATACCACAATAATCACAAGACACGACAGTAACCAGGCTAAGAAATAAACTCAGGAAAACAGGCCGAAACACTGGTCCACACTTCTGACATTTGTCCACAGTTTTAATTGTTATTAACACAGCTGTATATTGTTAAGCATGAGAGGCAAACCTGTATTTGTACCAGTGTTTCCACTGGTAACTGCTATCGCGGCCGCCACGGTGAAAAATAGAACAAGTTATTGAATGCAACTAACTTCAGTTCGTAAAGTAATAGCATGTGAGACGGAGCAAGCTGGACCTATTCATAATGAGTCAGCCGTCATGTGGCTCTACACTGGGAATGTGCCTTAATATCTATTTTTGGTAAATCCCAGAACTAAAAAAAAAAAAAAAAAAAAAAAGAGAGAGACCTAATACAGGATTTTAGGGGAGAAAAGAGGGTAAATCTTTCCTATGAATTACAACTAGTCTCTGCTGCTCAGTAATCTGGACTGTAATTTTAGGACATCACCACTTGCGTCATCAACAGCCTATTTTTAGATTGCTTGGGTTTTTGTGTGTGTGTGTGTGTGTGTGTGTGTGGTCCATGTCAATGGAATAAGTAACATGCAGGGATGTGGGAAAGAGTGCAGATGAATTGGGAGGGAGCAGATAAAGCTGAGTGAAGCGACTGCTTCAGCTTCCTACCAATAACACCATTTCTCTCCAGGCTCGGGCTAGGCATTGAAACCATCTTGAAACGGGAACACAATAAAATGTATGTCTGGAAACGAGGAAAAGATGAGTGGAAACCAACAAGCGGCATGAAAGCAACAATGACAGTGAACTTGCATTACCCTCCAAAGCGGAGTAAACTGTTGACTACACTAAGAGTTGAAAATACGGAGCCGTGTTAGTCCGTTAGTTGTAGCAGCGCTAACAGGGCTGTACAGAAACAATAATCCTCTGAGCTCAGTGAAGAAAGACGGATTCAGGAAAAAGATTTTGCATGACTGGTTTACACATTTTGCACTTTTACTCAGATTTCTACCTTGAAAACATTTTAGAGATGTAAAACCAATACATAATTAGTATTTTTAAACTTCATTTTATCTTACAGATTTTCTTAAATTTTCCGGGACTTTTGTCATCCACTTGTTTACTTTGTTTTGTCTTGGTTGTACCTCTACACACATTTGAGATGCATGACGTGATAGGAGTCATGGTTTTATTAACATTATTTTAATACATTATATATACTAGTATTGTTTTGTTAAGGCAGATGCAGCATGTCTGCATGTTAAATGTTTACTTACTGTCATTTTATTTTGGTTAATAAACAATTTGCTGAAGTTTAAGTAATAAACCATGTGGCTTCCTCAGGATTCAGCTATTATCAGGATACTCCAGTAATATATTAAATAAAGTGGAAGCATTATCAAATTATATATCATAAAAAATATCTTGATCCTAAAAAATGAAGTCTGCATCCATAAACACTTCTAATCATGTGACTTGGCTTAAATTTGAATTTTTATTCTATTTTAAAGGTTGGTCCTACTGTAAGAGCATTATTCCCGGTTTGCTTTTCATTTGATGCTTCAACACAATGGCTATCATTAGCTTAATTTAGTTTTTTATTACAATTGTAGAAGGTGTCTTGTATTTATAGGCAACCTTGCACACTTTTATAGAAGTGTGGTCCTTCACACAAAATCAGTCATTTGCAATCACAACGGTAGAACATTAATGAGTAATGAGTAATTTAAAGCCTTTTAATCATTTCATGACCATCTTTTTAGGAACTCTGGCCTGAGGTAGGATCTAATGAACCCAATAAAAAAGGCTCCTGCTCCAATTCCTCCTTTATTGAATTGTGTATCCGGGTGGGCCCACATTGTCTATGCATCTGTCAGTCTGATTTGTGTGTGTGTGTGTGTGTGTGTGTGCGTTTGTGCACATGCATGCCTCTTTATTTGTTTATGAGCATGTGTCTTTTGAGGCAGATAATGAGCGTGCAGCATGCACTCTCCGTTTTCAATCCAATAGCCCCCTGACTGGCCCACCAGAGTGCAGCGGTTTGTATTCATAAACATAACGCACATCGATCCCTTGATTTGTTTTCGCAGCCAAGTTATTCTGGGTGTCTGCCTGTCTCAAATTCACTCTAAGATTGTTTATCTGTTTCCTATAACTTTGATCCAAACTACGTGCCCATGAGATGGTTAAAGTAGTAGCACTGCATTGTTTATAACCCTTCCTCCAGTTGTAGATAATCAGTCTACCTTTTGCAGTGTATTAGTTGTTCTTTCCTATACAGAGACTCTTGGAAAAGTTGGACAAACTTGTGGGAAGATGTATTGAAGATTTTAATTTGTCTCATCTTACATCTATATATTCAATGTTGAGTTAAAGCAGAAGAAATGTGTCCTAATTTGAATACATTTCAATAGCATGCTTGTTATTGCTACTTACGTGCTAATATCTGAACGCTTCTTTGCTCAGTCTGTTAAACTGGTCAGACATTGTACAATTTTATATGTTGTGTTATCTCATACACACTTTGCTGAGCTTCTAAAATTCACTCTGAGCGGTCAAAATGTACAACTTCAAGGCTCTCAGTCAATATAAACGAAGAACCCCTATCACAATCAAATTGTCCTTTGACAAGTCCAGTACCGTTTCATCTGTCCTCACAAATGTTGGCAAAAAAGAAGGCCAGCGTTATATGTGCAGTTCTACTTTGAAGGGAAGACGATAAGAAAAAAAAAATACGGGCCAACTGACGGAAAGCTTACAATATGTAGTTTAGCAGTAATGTGAGTTTCATTTACAGTCAGCACTATGAGTCAACATGTAAAACACGACTTTATAACAATCTTTCTACGGCAGTCATGTAAGATATTGCATCGCAAAAGGGCTCAAACCACAAGTCAGCCTGCCAAAATGTCTGACAAACCAGATATCCATCCGATTGCTCAACAGCCAGACTGTTGGATCATTTGAGCAACTGATTAATTGAGCTGAATGCAATTTTTTAAAATCCAATTTCAATGATTTTAAAATTATTTCTACGATATCTGTGCATGACAGTTATGGTAAGATTAATGAAGGACTCTAGACAAACTTTTTACATTGGTTGCACTGATGCGCCTAAACGAGCTGACACATCAAGACCGTTGGCCCAAGTCGGGCCGACGTTGAGCATCTGTCAAGGGTCGACCCACGTTGAGGGCTGTCAAATTTGGCCAAAAATAACTTTTGAATGTTCCTTCCTAACAAACAGAAACTATTGAAACATCTATTTTTGGACATTATGTCCATAAGAGGACAATAGTACAACAAGATTCAGAACTTCTTGCTAAGGCTGGACGGTATAATCACAATACTTGTGTCACAATACAATGTCTTTGAGATTTTAAACATATTGTAATATTCTGCAATATATTGCAATTTATTACCTTTTTTCCAACTTCAGCAGGAGTTCAGATCCAGTCAAAACAATGCAGCTTAGCTGGCGTATAAGCGCCAGTCACGTGTGTAAAATATAGCTGCTGCGAATGAGAGGGAGACCAGCGAAACCAGTCTTCCGCTCATGCAAACACTTTGGTGTTCTTTACATTAACAATCAATAATTAAGCTGGAAATAAGATGCTTGATCATTAAAAACCAGGTTTTGTAGATGCTGGGTTGTATACAGTGTACTTTGTATGGGGAACTATAACTGCAGTTGAATAGGTCATTGGTCTAAGTGAAGCGCTTTAAATAAATCTGAACATAGTAATAGAGTGAAAAGTACATTTTAAGTAAGGACCAAAGCTTTACCCTCTTTTGTAGCACACACATACTGTATGCTGCCTTTGACTCAGGAGGAAGCCAGATGTTGCAACTTTCAAATGAACACTGGAAATGTCCCTGCCAAACCCTAATATTTTTTTAAGATTTTGTTTGGTTGCTTTTCCACCTTTAATGGACAGGACCGCTACGTGAGAAAGGGGGAGAAGACATGCAGGAAATCGTCAAAGGTCGGACTCAAACCCTGGACTTCTGCATCGAGGCATAAACCTCTATGTATATGTGCGCCTGCCCTACCAACTGAGCCAACCCAGCCACACCAGATTCCACTCACCAGTGTAGTGTCCAGCACCGTTTGACTTGCCAGCTAACATTAGCTAAAATTAGCTTGTGGTAGCAAGACTGCAGTTGGATTTTTGTAGTAGGCTACATGTCAGGACTACAAACACAAAAATCTATCTGATACTTCATGTGCACATTCTGCCAGAATAAGCATGTTTAGTAAGCAGTATTTGATGGCCGCATTCCTACACTTATAAAATGCAATTCAATGTGGAAGTAATCCAAGTATTCAGAATACGTTACTCAGATCAGTTAACGTAATGGAATACGTTACAAATGACGTTTTTGGGCATGTATTCTGTATTCTTTAACGCACTGCGTTTTGAAAGTATCCTTTCCAACACTGACACTCAGCATATTTCATCCAGACTGAAACCATCTATCGCTGCTCTGAGCTGCTGCTAGAGCTTTAGAGAAACTAGATTTCTGCACTCAACTTTGTGTACGTCTTTAAAGGTTGGATGCAGAGCACCAGGATGAAGTTAGACCGATGTCAAGTTGTTTTGTTGTTTCAACACTGGCTCATCAAAAAAAAATGTTACTCAAATGTTTCCTGCCTTTTGCTGCTGTGGTTTTCTTTGGTTTGATGGGTAACTCGTTGAGGTCACTCTCTCTACGGACACTTATTTTCAATATAACAGACAACACAAAGGAGAAAAAAATAATAGACATTACACATTTGCTTTCCTTTTCAAACATTCACATCAAAATGTCACAAAAGGACATCCCAGTATTTCAAGCGTCAGCAGAGAATAACAGAGACCTTATATAACTCTGACTATGTTAAGAGATTTTGACTGATCCTCTTCTAGAATCTGGTCTTTCTCATATTCCCAGTAGAAAAAAAACAGTTTTGTTGATTCTGAACTGAAACGACACAGCAGTTTGGGTAAATTGATTCCAAAAGGAGACCAGCGACTGAGACAATTGAGCCAAATGACTTGCGTTGTTTTCCATTTGATCATATCTGAGCGCTCCCCCTTTATACACCATGCATCTCATCTAACTGAAAGAAAAACAACCTTGCGGCTGCGTTGGTCTTCATCCACCGTGTGGGATGCGATGAAAATAGCTCCGGATTCAGATTGCATCTGGTAATTACCGCTCCAGTCATTACTTTTATGTCCAAGTTTATCAGCCAAGGTGGGGAAATATTCCTATCAGCAGAGATAGTAGATGAAAGGCCGACATTAGCGGCGAGCTGCAGCGTCACTGTTGGCATCAAGTTATGCATTTGGAGATATGTGTCTCTGCTGTCGCTGCCGTTTCTCTGTCCAATAAAAGCAATTAATGTCAATGAGAATCTCTTTCTATTCACTGATAATTGTGAAATAATTTGTCCTAATGACATTGATGCAGAAAAATACCATCTGAAAGAAATCAGCTTAAAGTTACTCTGTTTTTTTCATATCTGTCACATATTTATTCAGTACACTTCCTTCTATGTGTGTCTAAATTGCATACTCATCCAGACGGTGACTCATGTTTAAATACAGCACAATTACAGAGCATTCGGTCAACACTGAGAGGTTTAGTTTTTGTTAAACTAAACAGTAAAAAGGTTAGGGCATGTCATTTAAGAGACTTTGTACAGAAAGTTATTGTTGTGGCAGACGTGCTGGTTCCTCGTCGACCATTCTGACACGTCCTCACTGGTTGCAAAACACTGATTGCAAGGTGAATGTTTAGTGTAACATGGATCATTGAATCCACCCTGCACACAAAATGATGTTCAAAATTTTCCTGGTTCACAGTTGTCCTTTAAGAACCAATAAGGCCTTATTTTACATTATTTTACAGCAGCAAAAACAAAAACTCATCAATGTGTACAGTGTCATGGCATGTAGTTAGTTGCCTCAAGATGTTCAGATCAGAATCAGGACTCTAGCTTTACTTCAGTTCACTTTATCTCAGAGGTTGAAGGTTGTGCTAGCAGTGTGAAGAAACAGTGTTGCTAATTAGTACAAAAGACCAATTACAGCTAAGGTTAAAGATAACTTAGTTTGGCAGGTATTTGGTCTGCAACCAAAGTATTTAGTAGGGCTGTAATCTCCCAGTCGACTAGTCAATTTATTGGTCGATTGAAGAAAGAACTAGAAAGCCTTGGTTTTGTGGTTTGCTGAATAATTATTTAATTGTGAGTGTTTAATTTACAGTCAGTCCTTTTCAACCATGTCGAAGACATCGGCAGTGTGGCAGCATTTTACAAAAATAAATAACGGAAAAAAGTTGAATACAAAGTTTGCAAGCAACAGTTTGCATATCGCAGCTCGACTACAAACATGGCGTATCACCTAAAAACGGTAAGCTAACCTGTCTGCGTTAGGTTGCCCTGTCTGTTTTGAGTAGGCTATATGAACATATCAGAATTGGCATATTTCATAGTCTAATAATCGTTTTATAACTATCGGCGCACCCACCCGCAACAACGGTAGCGTTCCCCAGACACACCCAGACCCCGCTGGATGTTAAGCCTCTATCATCCAAACGCTAAAATAATATCACGGAAGGAATTGTCAACTTTATGTCTCAGGATATGAGGCCCATTGCTGTTGTGGAGGGCTGAGGTTATAAGAAATTGTTAGTATACAGCGCCAGCACGCCACAACAATAAGATATGTTAAAATATACAGTATACATTAAAGTGGACGTGCCTTTTGTGTTTAAGAGTAAAAGGTTTAAATGAATAAATATTTTAATTTTGAAAATTTTCTTTAGTTGATTACAGCCCTAGTATTTAGCAAACTGGAATTTTAACCCAAAGATGGCGTATGATGAAGAATTAGTGGATTTCATCCTCTAAGCACTATGAATGTATATGCAACATTCCATGGGTATACTTTAAATAATTGTTGAGACCTTTTAATCTGGATCAAAGTAGTAAACTGGCCAACTGACCGACCACCTCAAATTGCCCTCCCTAAAGCCAAGCTACATACATTGCACATGCTAAATGGTAATGTGGAGACTCAAACTTCTTAATAAAATTGCAGGGAACAAGTTTAAAATAGCTTGCTAAATCAGCTGACAGGTAATGGAAAGAAACTGCAAAACAGTTTCATGATTCACAAAGTCACAAAACTATTTCAGAAACCATTGAGACGACGTGAGAAAATTCCCGTTTTCTGCCCTCAGCTTCTGAAAGGTTTGCTGAGTGTGTGCATCCTCCTGTTTGCCCTAGTGAGGTACAGGGGAGGAGGGTCAGAGCTAAGTCATTTCCGTTACTTGGACTTAACCCTGTGAAAGAGTCTCGAGATGCCAGAGGACTCATTAGGTGCGGTGACATTATTGACAGCTGACAGGTCCTTAAATAAAACACACATTTCCTGTGACCTCACATCCGGACAAGCTGCTGGAGCATTATCGCTCTTCTGCCTCCAAAGCCAATATGTCTTTAGTCATCGTTTAGAATGAAAAGTACACCCAAAGGCAGCACACACACACACACACACCCACCCACCCACACAAAACACACACACACACACACGTGTATGACTACAGCACAAATATACTGTACATCCTTCCATCCAACATTTGCCAACTCCACACGTCAGTAAACACATCATATCGCAGTATTTCTGGGTATTGACGTTTTTACTGACAGTGACATGACGCTTTTTACTCACAGTCAGGTCATTGATGCTTCATACCAGTTGAAAACAAAGGAACAAGAGAGACTATGTTGGCTTTATTTCCCAGTTACACTTTTGCTTCCTGTGTGTGAAGAAAACCAAACAGACCGAATCAATTAACTGTCAGGGGAACACGCTGCTCCTCTTTGCATGCCATTGTTGTTCTCTGAATGATACTGTGCTCCACAGCATCGTGGCCTTAGATGCGTAGCCTATCTGTTTCCCTCAACACCTGATTTATTTGTGTAGCTACTGCAGGGGAAGCAGAGGTATGGGGTGCTGTCAAAATAACTTGTTGCTAACCAAGCATAGACCAAGAAAACAAAGATCTGTTAGGCTTCTAAAAAAAGGGACATTGTTATTTTTCTTTTGTTGAAATACATCAATCCAAAAGAAAATTATGTAGAACAATGGTGCTCACATCTGAAAAAGGTCTTCCTCAGTACACAGAGTTCTAGTTCTTGTATAATGTAACAGTATTATAATTGTAACAGTCTGATAAAAAACCTCAGCTTTACCTTCAGATGAACCAATTTTGCCATAATAAAATTGACTTGACTCCCATGTTAAAATGCCCAACTTTAGACAAGAAATACAAGAAGACAAGAAAGTTTTGGGTTACTTTCCCGCAATGACAACTGTACAGTGGGTAACTTCTTGCTTGCAAGTACAGCCGCTGCTCCTTTGTGTCGAAAGGAGCCAGGTTGAGGTGGTTTGGGCATCTGGTAAAGATGCCTCCTGGGAGCCTCCCTACGGAGGTGTCCCAGGCACGTCCAGCTGGGAGGAGGCCTCGGGGAAGACCCAGAACTAGGTGGAGAGATTATATCTCCAACCTGGCCTGGGAGGCCTCGGGATCCCCCAGTCGGAGCTGGTTAATGTGGCTCGGGAAAGCAATGGATGGAGAAGGGATGGAGAACATAGCAGACGCCGTTTTAAACATGTTAATGGTGTGAAACTGTTACAATTTGGTTATGTTTAGGCATGAAAACTACTTTGTTGAATTTAGAAAAAGATTGTGGTTTGGGTTTAAATCTTACTTTACCTTGCATCCAGTTACAGACATGATGCAGAATGCTACATAGCTCTGTTTTTTCAGTAAAACTGAGAACACATGCCTTTACTTTTTCTGTTTAAATTGGAAATGAACCACTGTATGGTTGACTCATCCACCGCCCAAAATCTAGTAAGTAACTAAGTAAGCTCCCAAAGCATCTTCAATAAAATTGGAGGAGCACGAACACCTTTTTAAAGGCATTTTGGAACATACTTAGCTGAATGCAGACGTGGAATTAGGACAGTACCTGATGAGGAACTAATGACTTCCACAAAAACACAAGCACAGGCAAAAAGAGGCCAAATGACAAACAATCTAAGACCTACTGAATCAATCATGATGTGAGCAAGTTCTTATAATTATGTTGCTCATATGCCAACTTGTGGTGGCAACTTTATTAGTTCCACACACACAGTCTACTAGATATACATTTTGTGTTAAAGCTGCAGTAGGTAGTTTTGAGGAAACGTGGACTTAGCCTAAAAATTTGAACAAGCACACCTTACAGGCTCCTCCCCCTTGCTCTCTGCTACAGACCCCCCTCCACAGCTCCTCGAGCCTGCCGTGAACGCGCAGGCTAGTAAGCAGGGCCACCAATGCTTTCCACACAATACAGGGGATTTATTCTGAAGAGGGTATAGCTGTTGTGTGCTGTGCTTTTAAAACTTTATGTAAAAAAATTGCTCATTTAAAATATTTCTATTAAAAGTTTTGGAAATATTTTTCAATAAAAAAAGGGATTAAAAATGTTTATGTAATCGCTCATTTGTGAGAACAAAAGCAGCACTTTACACAGTACATTACTGAATTACCTTTTGGATCAATTTAAAACACTAAACTTTCAGTAGGAATGATGAATCACTGAGGAAGCTCACTAAGCCAAGGAATAACAACATCTTAGAAATATGTCTTAAGTTTTATTTTGCATATGGGTAAAATAAATCAGCTTTTTCTGCAAAGTACACACAAGGAAATACTGAACATCTTGATTTGGACTGAAAGACGATTCCTTCACGTGCCTCTGTGTCTGGGCGATGTCTGACCTGTTGGAGGAGCATAAAGAATGTGTGTCAGACATTTGATTTACAATCCTGAGGGGGAAGACACAGGGGCAGGGATAGCGCACAATTAAAGTAGTTTCACCATAGCTGCATTTAATTATGATCGACAAAAACACATTTAGGCTTACTAAATGTAGGTATCAAAACAATATTGCTTATACGGAGGGTGAACGGAGTTAGCTACAACATTCCTGCCGTGCTACAAGCTAACAAGCTAACTGTTAGACTTAGCTAGCAACAAGCTACAGAGTAAAATGAGATTTGCGCTATCGCCAACGATACTGTAACCATCGCTAGCTTAGTTGTGTAGTTCTTACATAATGAAACAAATCCAGCAGGGATACTTACATGTCTAGCAGAAATGTGGCTAGCTCTGAATCCGTGTTGAATCCTTTCAGGAGGCATAGCTCCCTTCACCTCTGAAAAGCCTCCGATGTCGACCCTCGTTTTATTTCGGCTCGGTTTAATTCTTTCTTTTTAGCTCGCTTTTCGTCATCGGTCTTCTTCTGTTTGCCCGTCTTTGTTTTCTGAGCAGGTGTCACTCGAGAAATTGGCAGTTTTCCTGAAAAGTTGTTTCTCCGCGATTAGCACAGCTGCAGCACACGGGCAGTCTTGAGCTTGAACACGGTACGCGCTGTGTGGGGGAGGGGGTATGAGCAGCGCGTACACGAGAGTGATTGACACTGCTAAGACAGTCCTCCTGGCTCTGATTGGCTGTTTTGTTCGGGAGCGGTGCATTTCTGCCAAATGGCAGTAGGAGCACAGGGAGGAGCCATAGGAGCTTAATTTTTTCACAGATTATCTGTTTCATATTCTACTGTCAGGGCATAGTGACAGTTTTAACAAATATGTAAAAAATAATTTTTTACAAAAGTTACCTACTGAACCTTTAATAATCAACATAATCCCCAAAGTGGCTGATTAGTGAACCATTGCTTGTGCAGGCTCGCTGTATCTGTAACACGGCTTGAGGCAGGACTGCTGACAGATGACTCCACACAGTGCCCAATAATAAACATAGGACACAGGAGGGAACATGAGACCCAGCTTGACTTCTAGTCTTTATAGTAATCCATCATCGCAGTGCTGACTGGCTAACTTTTAGGGACCCATGTGGACGACATACAATACAGTAGAGAAGGAGTAAAGCGAGTGTCTGGCCCAGTCACGAATGTGTTATGCCCCCCTATTGACACTGAGCATTGTTTCCCACTGTCTCTGCTGGCTTGTCGGAGACCAGAAAGGATAAACAGAGCACTGAGCTTGGCACAAAGTTTGTCCTCCTCCTTAATGAAGTGCAACCTCCCGAGCCAAAACATCATTCATCATACTCCAGCCTATGTGTTATTGTGTCAGCGTCTATACCAAATGTCTGTCCATATCTGCTTCTCTGTGCTTGTGTTTTTGTTTTCTATCCTACAGACTGCAGGCACCCAAATAGAGCCTGAATGACTGGAACAGAGAAGACCAAACAAATATGCCAGTTTGACCCATTTGTTTTTTCGGCTTTTGCTTTGTTTGGCACAAAACTCAAACATCTAATTTCCTGTCCATTAGATGGCAATCAGGACTCTAACTTATATCTGATTTTCATGTAGAGTTCCACTATGCAGGGTAAGTTTCCATTGTTGATTTATGTAGCCTTATGACAACTTCACACTTATTCATATAGGATTTTTTTCCAGATATTGCAGCTGTGTCATAATATTTACATGATAAATTGTAAGCTTGTGTTTAGTCTGTGCTCAGATGTATATTTCAGTGTAATGTCCCCCCCCCCAATCACAGTATGAGTTATAAATGTCTACAGTAAAAGTCACATATGGATTTGTGAGTCCTAGAGATTGGGGTCAAGGCTCAGAATTTGTTTCATGCTTCAAAACTGTAAAATGATGCCAGAAATTTTACTAAATCCGAGTGAAATCATTAAAAAGAGGATTGCCTGATCAAAGGAATTATTGGATGTAATGTGTCTTATTGCGTGAGGATAAAGAGCAAAAGGAAATTATGCTTGGAGATAATTCTGAAAAACTCAGATCTGGCTTTGGATGTGTAATATCTTCCATATGGAGACTGTACTGTTTTACAGCTGTAGCATAACAAAAAAATTGAGCATATCCAGACATGGCTGTGTTGAGTATAACATATGAGGGCCAGTATGGCTGCTTTTTTTCTTATGTTTGCTGGAACCTTACATTGCAATGACTCAAACTCTGTGTCTGTTCCATTATACTTACAAATCCATGTATGACGTTCCTCAGATTCTTTAGATTACAAATTATTATCAGTGGTTGCAAAATGATTAAGTGGAACAGATTTTAACATTTGAGCCGGATCGTCTGAACGTTCATGAAATTAACACGTGTTAAGACACATTTTATATCTGAAAAGCGAAAGAAGGTTTTCCTAACACAAAGTACTATGTATGTGGTTGAGGTGGTGGATGATGAATGTATTTCCCCTAAACAACTCAGGTTTGATTCATGTCTTTTACACTTTTGCGTAACATACTTTTAGTTCAATTACAGACCACACTGACTGGCACTGATTGGCAGTGAGTAAAGTCCTTTACATTATGGCAAATACTTGCCTCTGATTGGCTTGACATTTTTGTTTTGACATTGTGCATAAGGACCCCTCAAATAAAACTGTTAATTGCAGCTTGTACTAAATGTTAAAGTGCTCATACTATGCTTTTTGGTTTGTCCCTTAACTTTATGTGTTATAGGTATCTTTTTTGTGCACGTTCTAAGTTTAGGAAGTAAAAAAGCCCAAAGTCCCCCCAAAGGGATTTGACATCTTCCAGAGAAAACACTGTTCACAAAATGCTCCAAACAGCTATCTTGTAGTCCAGACTTTACTTCAGAGACAAACACTGATCACTTTGTAACATGTTATGATGTTTGTCTAGCTGCTAGCGTGGCACGACCTCATACTCTGCTTCTGAATGGCTATTAGTCCTTCCCTAGCTACTGCGCATGTGCGACTCCCAACAAAGACGGAACAGAGGTGCAATATGTCACTAACTAAAGCTAAAACAGAGAGCTCAACACACAGGGTAAAAAGAGGAGCTGCAGCAATGTGCAAATCCATGGTGTTTTTTGAAAATGAAACCACATAAACCTGTTCTGCTACAACCTCTAAATACAATTATGAACCTTAAAATGAGCATAATATGGGCACTTTAAATGGATATGATTTATATAGGGTTTTTATCCAAAGCGCTTAACAGTTTTCATGTCAATTGCCCATTCACAGACTTAAACACAGTCACACACACTCCTACAGTATGGTGGATGAGCTACCATGCAAGTCATGGAGGCTCAGGGTCTTGCTCGGGGACCAATACTGTAAATTATGACTTTAAAGCTGCATTTACAGTAACAGCACCTTCATTTATACAATACATCTAAATACAATGTAAGGGAAAGGGATTGTTTCAGGTTAAACTCTGAGTCTAACCCTGACAGCTGATTCGAGTTGGTTCAATCAACTCTGAGTAGGTTGACTCAGAGTTTAGCGTGTGCACCACCGCAATCGAGTTGAAATGGGTCACATGCTTATTTCAAAAATAAGAATGTTTTATTTTTGATTCAATGCTGGGTTGTAGTATTACAGGGCTTTTTCAATGTAAAAAAAAGCCGCACTAGAGCGCCACTTACTGCGCTCCATGGCTGCAACACACAACAAGCGGCTGGCTGCTTACATAAACTTGTTGTGGTCTGCTGATTTCCCCCCCCCATCCTGTGTGTGCGTTTCTCCCTTTTCTCTGTGTGTCTGTCTGTCTTGTCTGTCTTTGTATAAGGGGGCGTGTCTAGAGGAACTAGGTCAAGAGGCGTGGCCACTCATCTCTGCTCCATCACCTGCACAACTGATTCCCATCTCATCATACACCTCTACAGCATTTATACCCAGTCTGACCAGCCAGATCGTTACATACACCTTTGTGGTAGGTGTATGTAGTTTGATATTTTTGTCTCGTGTTGATCTTTTTGGATTTGTTGTTGAACCTTGCTCTCTGTTGTTGTTCCTGTTTATCGTTGAGCTGCTGTTCATTCCCACTCCGACCTGCCCCCTGCTTCGCCCGGATTTCATAGGGAATCGACCGTTGCTTCAGTTTTCGCCCTTGCTGGATATACATCTACGAACATTAAAACAACCTGAACTTCTTTCTGACTCCTGTGTTGTATTGTGTTCTGGGTCACACTAAGATCATAACAAAACCAAAACTTGTGCATATTAAATTGGGAAGCGGTGATCGGATCGAAAATCCTCCAAACAAGAAACAATTATACTGGAATTGTAATTTTTTTACACGATTCCATGTAGGAATTGGTTCTCGATGGACAACCATAGTGATATGAGGACAGATAAGGTTATGTAGGCTACATCTCTAATAGACTGGTAAGAAGAAAGATACTGCTCAAACAGATGGAAATTAAAATACATCTATATTCGGGGCCTCAATATCATCTCCCCATGTATGTACTCCCTGCGAAGTAATCCAGCTTCTTCATCAACGTGACTGTTGACAAAAGGAAATGACACTTTCTGAACAAAACTGTTTTATAGTCTGCCTAACATGGTTAATAACCAAGTTATTCTTGCAGATAATAAGCTGTGCTAAAATGCCCCTGATACAGACTGACTGACTGAATGAGGAAATGAGAGAGCACTGTTTCAGAGGGAGGAGACAAGGAGAAGACAACCTGCTCCTAACCAGGTTAAGTTACCTCTCTTTCTTAAACGGGCTGGAGTTACCCCTCTCTTTCCGGTTTGATTTACCTCCCTTTCTGAAATGGAAAACCAAGAGTTTCCCTCATCTCAGGGTTAACAAACTCAGAGTTTTAACTAAACCTGCTTTCTGAAAGGGACCCCTGGCCCTCTACTTCACGTTGCATTCTACAGGACTGCATGTCTCGAATGTGTGCTGCTTTGTTCTGCTTCTTTGTTGATTAAAATTCAAGGCAACATCTTCAATAAGTACAGTTCACCCTGGATGGCCCACCGCTTCACAGACAGAAGATAAGAAACTATCATAACGCCAGGTAACATAAGGAGAAATAGGTCACATTAAGGATATCAACCTCTGCTAGGCTGTGTGTGTGAGTGTGTGTGTGTGTGCGTGTGCATGCATGCTCTCAGCAGTTTCCACAGATAACGCTGCCCTATCTCTACTCCATTTAGTGCCCCCATGCCTCTGTCTGGGTTACACCGACTTCTTCCACAGGGGAAATAAGGATACGTCTCTCAGGTTCCCAGCAGGCCCAACATTTGGGAACTGCTCTCATCCAGCAGAGATGAATTCATCCCAAACTCATCTCCTCACACAGATTAATTTGGCAGACATGGGCGAGGCAGGTAGAGAGTGTTGAGCAGCATCTGCGTGTGTGGATGAGATTGATGTGGATACTTTGCTTATGTATATCTCACTTCTGTACCGCTGAAGGTCCGGGTGATGGAAAACGGAATGAGATGTCAGCCTATAGTTATTTTGTTGATATCCCTGTGTTATTATTAGTCTGAAGCAGTGGTGGAATGTAACTAAGTACATTTACTCAAGTACTGTACTTAAGTCCCAATTTGAGATACTACCACTTTCTACTCCACTATATTTCAGAGGGAAATATTGTACTTTTTACTCCACTACATTCATCTGACGGCTTTACTGGTTACTTTACAAATTAAGATTTTTGCACACAAAACACATGTAGTGTATGTACATGTAAAATACAATGTTTTATCTATTAAACTACCCAACAATATAACGGCCTACAAGTCCAGCTGAAATGATTAGCTGATTAAACACAGAACTGTTTGGATTGTTTCTACTTTCTAGGGTTTTTCTGCATTGAGTAGTTTTACTTTTAATACTTTAAGTAGATTTTTCTGATGCTACTTACATGCTTTTACTTCAGTAACATTTTCAATGCATGACTTTTAACAGAGTATTTTTACAGTGTGGTATTAGTTCTTTTACTTAAGGATCTGAAAACTTCTTCTACCTCCCACTGTTCAGAAGGACAGTTTAGACCTGTGATTAAAAAGTAATTTATAGTAATTTATATATGACTATAGCAGGTGATAACTATGAAGGCCATGTAGATTATTATGGCAAATTCCGATGTTTTTAAGTTGAATCCGCTTACAATGTTTTACAGTACTGCTGTTTTGTTTAGATTATTTTTTGACATTTTTTGGCCTTTATTGCTGATAGGACAACTTAGACTTGAAAGAGGACTGAGCCTCTGCATGTGGGCACACGCTCTACCAGGTAGAGGTACCCAGGTGCCCGAGCTTTGGTATTTTTATCAATGGAGAGTAAACCCTGAGGTCTTTAATGTTGAATGGTATCTTTAGGGATTCTCATGGTGAAGAAATCCAACAATGCAGCCTCTAAGCCCACAAATCTGCCTGAGCACTTGACTGATTTACACCTGTGAATATTAAACTAACTTGGACACAAACAGTTGGCAAGAGGGTTGTGAAAAGGCTGCTTTCTCCCTTTACACTAGACCCTGTTCCCAAAAGTAATACTGTTTTGTGTCCGCTTAATTCTTAATTTCACTGTAATGTCGTAGGTTATTATTTTAGTTTGTTGCTTTATTTGGCATAGGCCTGTTCGGCAGGTTCATGGGTTCATAGTGGTCTTCTATGGTTCTGCCTGTGGTGTGGGGAGTAAATCAGCTGCTCCCTTAATCAGGGAGAGTGCATGCAGGTTTCCCTCATTAGGTCCTTTCTGTAGGGAGGAGCTGGGCAATCCTTTGTGTAAATAATAGGTAAGATAGTTCTGCAGTAAATTATGTTTTTTTTAAATATCTGGGGTGCTTACTGTAGTGGGTGCACATATGAATATATAGTAATGTCTACAGTAACTGGTCTATCCAATTGTAATGTTTTGAGAGACTTGAGTGTTAATGTGGCTTGCTCAGGTTAGCTTACCCTATAATCATAAGGTGGTATGGTCCAATTAGGGGAGGCGGCGTTAAAAAGGGCATCAGAAGAAAGTCTAGAGAGTCTGTAGAGTGTCAACCAAGGGGGTACGCCTCTCCTCTCTAAGTGTAGCTCCTATGGCACCATTTTGATGCTAAAAAGCCATCACCCGCCGTTAGCATTCCATTGACTGCCATTCATTTTGGCGCCACTTTGACAGTGAATAACTTCTGAAGCACAACAACATGTTAAGGCTCCATTACCTTGTACCATCATCATGTTATCATGTTATGGCTCAGTAGCAGACATTTTTATAAAAATAAGCTAACAATTGTGTCATAATGTATTTCGTTGCATTGTACAGTACATGTGTAATGACAATAAAGTTGAATCTAATCTAATCTAATAACCACACGACTTACTGTGGCATAGTAGAAAAATTACCTTATAGTACAGCGTAAGCTCGCAGACAGTTTAGGTTTAATTACTAATGTTAACTTGCATTTTAGTACACAATAATTAGCCTGTGCCTATGTTATCTCCTAACCTATACCTACGCTCTCCATCTCTGCTGATTGGGAATGATTGAGACTTACAACTTTCAGAGAGGTTGCCCACATCACATCTACGTCGTCAAGCTCAGTTGGAGGCTGCACAGTAACGCTCAGCCCTCACCGGAAAAGTGCTTCTAATATCCTTCACTGGTCTCCGTTCAGAGCAATGAGATCTGTTGGTCCATCTCTTTAACTGTCTATGGTTTCAACTTGCTGAGAGGTTGTGTACGGAGAATTATTGAGTTAGAGAATAAACCAGCATTATTCACCACAATCCACATTTGCTGTTTGCTGTGTCTTCACCCCATCACAACCCAACCTCCGTGTGTTCTTGTTGCCAGACGTGGGCTACAAGGCCCATTTTTCACAAGGGTCAATAGCACCTTCTGGGCTCTGTTAGGTCTACTTCTAAATTCAGAACTAAGGGCAGGTTTACTGAATAAAATAAGAATGCTAACAACATGATGAGAAAATGTTACAATGTTTTGTTATGCTCCTTGACAACACTCAAACACTCTGATTAGGCAACCTATATGTCTTTTCCACCAAGGCTAACCAGGTGCTGGGTCTAGGCTGGTGCTATAGCCAGTTCGGTGCTGGTTCTACTCGCCAATTATCTAAGAACCAGCTCGATTTTCCACAGCCTGAGAGCCAGAGCAGGGCTACATTACAACGTCACTGCAAGTACCTCCATTGTCATAGCAACGCATCATGACAATCAACAATAATGGAGGACTACATCCCGATACTTTTGCTCCTGGCTTTACAAATTCCCACTGGAATTCAAAGACAGGCCTTGACAGCTATTTGTGACCGCTATGGACAGAGGACACGTCCAAGAAGAAAGGGAATTATCTCGCATGATTTAACGTTTATTATTATCTTTTGCTAGCTTGCGAAGGCAACATCAGTAGCGTCAAGCAAAACACCGTTAGGGTGAACAGACGTCCCGGTTTGACCGGGGCGGTCCCAATTTTCCTGACAAAAAGCCTATTGGGACCCGCTCCCAGCACCTGACGTAACCGGTTCTTATCTCTAGACCAGCGCTAAGTTGGTGCTGAGTTGGAACCCGTTTTCTTGGCCCAAAGCCAGGTTTATTTGTGTGGAAAAGCAAAGAACCAGTTCAATATTTGGCACTGACTCCGAACCAGCAACAGAACTGCCTTGGTGGAAAAGACATATTATATAACTTGTTTTTTATCATTGTTTTATCAGTCTTTCTAAGTAGGTCAGTTGTATAACTTGTTTTGGTCACATATCGAGCTCATGTTTTGAGAGCGGCTTTCCTGTTTCGAAAACATGCTTTTGAAGCAGGACGTCGGACTCACCAAGGGATAGGCTAAGAGCAGGGACTGGCCCTCCTTGCTCGCACACTATCCTTTGTTTGCTAGAGAATAAAAGACGGGGAAGTCCCTCGGCCGAGTAGAGTCTGCTGCGGGTTGCGTACGGACGCCCAGCTATGTTGATGCTGCTCTGCCCGGGCTGACGGCTCTCCAGTCCTGTGTCACGGTAAGAGCTCTGATGATAGGTTTCATTAGCATCACGTGTTGAATGTAATATATGCTTGCTGCTTTGCTGTATTCTGTGGCGGAATAAAAAGACACATTTGTTCTAGCAGATACAGTGTTTGTGTGTTTTTTCCTGTATAAAGATTTCATAAAACATAACAATAGCGAAACTAGTTCAGCCTTCAGGATACAGGCTCAGCTAAAAAATAAAACCATACGGCTGCACACACAATTCGCCTTTATCATCTAAACCAGCAAACACTCGTTCAGTGCAGAGGCTTCCTCCAGACAGAAGTCGGATGCTTCACTGCCTTCCTGGTTTGGGGTGGAATGACAATGGATGTAGGGTTTGGGGGAAGGCTCGAGGTAATGGGAATTAAACTTCCTGTCTTTGAAATTACAAAAGTATGCTAAAGAATAGTTATTGAAAAAGCATTTAAGATATAGTAAATAAACAAAACAAAAAAACATTGTAAACTCTGAATGAGTGGAAGCAAAAATGTTGAACTTTGACTATAATCCAAAAGTGATTCAAACTAAAGTCAACAAGCCACCTAAACCATTGTAACTACGTATTAATTTAACAATTTCTTTGACATTATGAAACTGAAAAAGGAGAGTTAGAGCAGCTTATTTATTATCACTCATAAAATGTAAGGAGCCCATGAATAATGAAATAAGCTTTCTAAACTTACTCTCAATGTGACTTTCAACCCCTAAATACAATAGAAATCTGGTATATTGTTATGTGCCATATGCTACAAAAAGGAGTGTGTCTCCAGTGGATACTTGGTAAACAATTCAAAATGAGGAAGTGGCAATAACATTAAATACATTGTTTTTCTAATTAATTCCCTTTGTCTGCAGTGCTTGTTTTATCCAAGACTAATGACCCATAATGCTCATGGAAACAGTATCGTACATGAAATGCAATATTCACCGCATAATTGTAGATGCAAATGTGTGTGTGCAAAGCTTAAAACCTCATTAAAAACATGACAAGTCCTAACCCAGCTGCCAACTTGTTGGTCTACAGTGTGTGGCATAGGTTAATAACCACTGTGGAAGCTATCTGATAGTTTTTCAAGGCTGATGGGAATCTGTGTGTGTGTGTGTGTGTGTGTGTGTGTGTAAAGAGGAAGAACATGTCACTGGTCTTTTATTATTTCTGAGTGTTGGTTGTTCCCTTCCTTACTGTTGTTTTTGCGACAGTAAACTAAAACAGCAAACTTTGTGGAGGTAATATTACATTATTGTTCTCCCGGGTTTAAATGGGACAACTGGGCACCAACGGCTACCCATGTTTACTTTGCCAACTGAGATTGTTTAACTGCTAAAATATCAGTATCTGCATGAAGACACGGTCACGCCAGAAAGTGGAAGAACAAAATCCATCCATGCGTCTTTGCAAAATTGTTTCTACTATGACATTGTGTCCAAAGGGGGTGGCAGAAGCACAGTCCGCAGGTTGAAGCTTGTTCAAGTCCCTGTACGGACCAAAGTATGGTGGTGGACTGGTAGCTGGACAGGTGCCAGTTCACCTCCTGGGCACTGCCAAGGTGCTCTTGAGCAAGGCACCAAACCCCCAACTGCTCGGGGCGCCTTTCCATGGGCAGCCCCCTCACTCTGACTTCTCTCCATTAGTGCATGTATAGGTACAGAGCATGTGTGTGTAATTAAGGCCTGTGTGTAATGTGTGTAATAACAGAGTGTAAATTGTAATTTCCCCTTGTGGGACTAATAAAAGATAAATTATTATTATTAAATGCACAATGCCATAGTTTCTAGAAGCTTGGTGACATAGTGACTACACAGCGGTCTCCAGCGAGAGAGAAACGTGGAACACTAAAACACTTTGCTTTATCCCCTCAACGCGACTAACTTTTTAGATACTACTGTGTGCGTGCATCAATAAGTCTGATGGCAATGTTATGTGGGAGTTATGAATGAACAGTAGGCTAATTCACGAGGGTGCTATTTTATGTGTGAGCTAATATTGCACATCTGTCCATGTGTGCTGCAAGAGTTATGTTTCTGTTTACTGAATGTGTTATTCAGTGCAAATATATGAACAGGAATGTAGTTTAACCTCAGTAATGATGGTATATTAGGTTATTACTGTCGCTCTTTTGAAGGAAACCGTGCCACTGTACTGTTACGCAGATCACGGACATCTGATTGAGTCTAGACTTAATTTACTGCCCCTACCAGCGGCAGCATGTAATACTGTCTATTTACAGAGGGCATTTAAATGTATGGCTGATCGTTTCTGTGTTAATTGTAGGGGTGCACAATATATCGAATCAGTATCGTTATCGCGATATCACGTTGCTCGATATCATTATCGAAAGTCTCGCGATAATAGTTTTTTTTATGCATCCCATCCGACACGCAGACGGAGTTCTGAAGGAAAATGAAAATTGAGCGGAAGTGCGTAGGAGGGCGGAGCCAGGCTAGCGTCGCGCCTCCGCTGGAACATACAGTGCCTTGCGAAAGTATTCGGCCCCTTGAACTTTTCAACCTTTTGACACATTTCAGGCTTCAAACAAAGATATAATTTTTTTATTTTTTGTGAAGAATCACCAACAAGTGGGACACAATTGTGAAGTGGAACGAAATCTATTGGATATTTTAAACTTTTTAGCAAATAAAAAACTGAAAAGTGGTGCGTGCAAAATTATTCGGCCCCTTTACTTTCAGTGCAGCAAACTCACTCCAGAAGTTCAGCGAGGATCTCTGAATGATCCAATGATGTCCTAAATGACTGATGGTGATAAACAGAATCCACCTGTGTGTGATCAAGTCTCTGTATAAATGCACCTGCTCTGTGATAGTCTCAGGGTTCTGTTGAAAGCGCAGAGAGCATCATGAAGACCAAGGAACACACCAGGCAGGTCCGTAATACTGTTGTGGAGAAGTTTAAAGGCGGATTTGGATACAAAAAGATTTCCCAAGCTTTAAACATCCCAAGGAGCACTGTGCAAGCGATCATTTTGAAATGGAAGGAGTATCAGACCACTGCAAATCTACCAAGACCTGGCCATCCCTCTAAACTTTCAGCTCAGACAAGGAGAAGACTGATCAGAGATGCAGCCAAGAGGCCCATGATCACTCTGGATGAACTGCAGAGAACTACAGCTGAGGTGGGAGAGTCTGTCCATAGGACAACATCAGTCATACACTGCACAAATCTGGCCTTTATGGAAGAGTGGCAAGAAGAAAGCCATTTCTCAAAGATATCCATAAAAAGTCTCGTCTAAAGTTTGCCACAAGCCACCTGGGAGACACACCAAACATGTGGAAGAAGGTGCTCTGGTCAGATGAAACCAAAATCAAACTTTTTGGCCACAATGCAAAACAATATGTTTGGCGTAAAAGCAACACAGCTCATCACCCTCAACACACCATCCCCACTGTCAAACATGGTGGTGGCAGCATCATGGTTTGGGCCTGCTTTTCTTCAGCAGGGACAGGGAAGATGGTTAAAATTGAGGGGAAGATGGATGCAGCCAAATACAGGACCATTCTGGATGAAAACCTGTTGGAGTCTACAAAAGACCTGAAACTGGGACGGAGATTTATCTTCCAACAAGACAATGATCCCAAACATACAGCAAAATCTACAAAGGAATGGTTCACAAATAAACGTATCCAGGTGTTAGAATGGCTAAGTCAAAGTCCAGACCTGAATCCAATCGAGAATCTGTGGAAAGAGCTGAAAACTGCTGTTCACAAACGCTCTCCATCCAACCTCACTGAGCTCAAGCTGTTTTGCAAGGAAGAATGGGCAAGAATGTGTCTCGATGTGCAAAACTGATAGAGACATACCTCAAGCGACTTGCAGCTGTAATCGCAGCAAAAGGTGGCTCTACAAAGTATTAACGCAAGGGGGCCCAATAATTTTGCACGCACCACTTTTCAGTTTTTTATTTGCTAAAAAAGTTTAAAATATCCAATAGATTTCGTTCCACTTCACAATTGTGTCCCACTTGTTGGTGATTCTTCACAAAAAATAAAAACTTTATATCTTTATGTTTGAAGCCTGAAATGTGTCAAAAGGTTGAAAAGTTCAATGGGGCCGAATACTTTCGCAAGGCACTGTAAATCAGTGAAGAAATAGACAGAGACAACAAAACGAAGCAAAAGAAAAGGAAAACACCTAAAGAGAGAGCGAAGGGAGCAAAAGAAAGAACACAAAAGTAAGAAAATGAGTGTTGCTCAGGGAGAAGACAAAATAACAGAGGTTGAAGAGGAAACTTTAGTGGCCAAAAGTAATGCCTCTTCCTCGGTAGCCTGGAAATACTTTGGCTTTAAACCAACAGATGTTGCACAGACTAATGCACTATGCAAATTGTGTAGAATGGTGGTAAGCCGCTCAAAAGGCAATACAACAAACCTATATTCGCATCTTAAGAACCACCACAAGCCACTTTACGTTGAGTGCATGAAACTACTACCCCCCCCCCAAAAACACAGCTGACGTTAGCCAAACAAGCCTCGCTAGCGAGTGCTTTTGCTAGTGGCACAAAGTACGAGAAAAACTCAAAGAGACATACCGAAATCACCAATGCTATAACATACTATTTGGCCAAAGATATGATGCCCATCCACGCAGTGGAAAAAAAAAGGCTTCAAGAAGCTTCTGGATGTACTAGACAAACGGTACCAAATCCCATCCCACAACTATTTCTCACAGCTATCCCAGAACTTTATGAACAGTGCAGAAAGGCGGTGTAGGCAGAGTTTGGAGTCGGAAGGATTGAATATTTTTCATCCACGACCGACCTGTGGTCCAGCCGCACTACAGAACCGTACATTAGTCTCACTGTGCACTATATTACGCCCGAGTACGAACTCGTCAGCAAATGCCTTCAGACTTCTTACTTCCCCGAGGACCACACGGGACAAAACATCTCCGCTGGCCTAAGGGATGCCCTGGATTCATGGGGGTTGCGTCCAGAGCATCAGGTGGCTATAACGACTGACAACGGGAGAAATATAAAGAAGGCTGCGGAGCTCAACAAATGGCAGAGGCTACAATGTTTTGGACACCTGTTGCACAATGCTGTTGGTAATTATTAAATTATTTGTAACTTTCATTAAATGCATAAGGGATAGGATTATTATTAGTGTATACACTGACATAATATTGTATAGATCTCAAAGCTGACACAATCATATTTATTTTATGTGACACGTTGCAATAAAACTGAAAAATATAGACCCATTTAAATAAACCTTTATTTCTTTTTCATTAGTATTTGTTGCTATAACTTGTTTTAATAGATACAAAGTGCTAATACATGTATTATGCCTTAAGTGATGACCAGTGGTGGAATTTAACTAAGTAGACTTACTCAAGTACTGTACTATGTTGAGTTAATTGTACATGACTTGAGTCTTTTCATGCCACTTTTTACTCCACTTTAGTTACTGTATTTATTGTAAGAATTTGTTTTAGTTGTTATTAATCTATTTTTATGCGTTTTCCCATAACCTTTGTAATTTTACATGTTTAAAAATATCGAAATTAATATCGATATCTTAATATTCTTTATCGATATCGCAATATCAAATTATTTTCAATATCGTGCACCCCTAGTTAATTGTTAGCCATAGTAGTAGAAAAATTTATATAATATCATATCGTAATAAAACATGTAATTTACATCCCTACTACTCATCAACCACAACAGCTTTTTAGATTTATTTTTATTTTGGAATTCTTTTTATTTTCTCTGTACTGGTCCGTTTGTTACCCAGTGCCATTTTTCTCACAGGATTGAATATGTATTCAGTGAAGCGATTTTATTGAAGTGGAAACAAATTCTCAGAGCTCTCCCATAACTTTCATTTCATACTCCGACAGAGGTTAAATATACGTGAATGGAGCAACACAGCTAATAAGCTACTCTCTGGGTCCTCAAAGGTCAGCCCTTCAAGTCCAATATTACGTGGGACAATGTTCTCCAAAGTTGAACTCAATGCAAATGCTGTTTAATACGGTTGTGACCAGCAGTTACCTCACTGTTTTTAAGCAGCAGGAGAAGCCTTTATGCTGAAGATCATGCAGCCAGGTATCCCAACTGCAGCAGCACTGCCAGTGTCAGCTGCCACCGGTGAGTCATTCATGAAAGGTTCCCTTCACTGACAGATTTGTTCTTAAATCCTTTCACTGTAAATGTCATTTAAGAGCTAAGGAAAAACCTGGTAAATGCTGATTATTACTTTTTTTAAAGCAAAAATGAAAAGTTGGTAATTCCACATTGCCTTTCCCAGAACGGCTTTATGAAACACTGAATATCTATTGAATAACCCACAGCGTTAGGTAAGGCTGCTTCTACTGCTGAGACACAAATTGGCCCTCTGTGTGAGTCCTTTGTAGCTTTAGGTGGCTGTTGTTGTTTTTAGCCCAGTGTGGACAGGATTAAGTTATACAGCGGGTGGTGTGGTAATGTTGTCGTTACTGGAGAAAGTTATAAATCAAGCCAAAATGGCCTCATCAGTCTCCTTCCCTCTCAAACATGTTGTATTGGGAGCCAGGTTATTATAGTTTAGCATTTTTCATTAGTTTTTATTTTTATTTCGTTTTGACTTTTTGTTTTCAAATTCAGTTTAGTTTTAATTAGTTTTTAAAGCGTTAATATTAGTTTTTATTTTTTGAAAATGCTTAGTTTTAATTTAGTTTTTTATTAGTTTTAGTGTTGGTTTTAGCCTGTTTTAGGAATATGGGTAATATGTCAGGGGCAAGATTCTAAACAGGTCAGAAAAAGTATTATGTGATAACATAACATTTTAGAAATATGTATTCACAATGTATTCAACAATAACACCAGTACATACAATGTACATATGATGAGCACAAATATGTAAACAGTCTACACAAGACGCCGTAGTAAGTGCAAAATGGGTTGGACGTGTTCCAGGAAAAAACCTAAATAGCCAACAGACTAAAGAAGAAATACTGTACATGAACAGGGGTTTTTAACTTTGGTTCGAGTAAAGTGGCAAAGTTTTTGAAGTCAATCGACTCACACAGTTGTGTAGACATCCCAGTACCAATACACACATTAACCCACGCTTCCTCCCGCTTATGGTGTTCCTGCGTATTTACTAACCAGCAGCTACCGGGTCGCCGGTCAAAGCCCTCCTGTAGTGCTCTCTGTCCGGCTGTTGTCTCCGTCATGCTGCCCGGCCCTGTACCCATACACCCACGCCCTGTACCAGGGTTAGCTACTGTTTCGGGGGTTTGGCTTTCTCCTTTACTTTGTTAAGGTAAGCTAGGTTAACCCCCTTGTGTGCGTTTCTCAAATGTACTTTCAAATGTGTGGGATTTTTCCTTTTAATAATTGTCCACATATTTTACCACCTTACACTGCAAGGCACTTGCATGTATCTGACACAGTCATAATCAAATAGGTCTCTGCCGCTTTCTTCCGACCTTTGGTACCGCCGTGATGCCATGCGAGGGGCACGGACTACGTTGTGTTCAATTTGACATGGACTGTTGGAATTTCTGGGTTCCAAGTCGGAAACTATATGTCTACGGCATAGACTGTATAAAACAGGTCTATGGTCGGAAATGTCAACTCTGAAGGATATAACGTTATTTGCTCTATGAAAGACATTAACAAAGATGAAAACTAAGGACATTTAGTGATAATTTTATCTTTTTTAGTTAGATTTGCAAACAGACATTACAGTTTTAGTTAGTTATCGTTTTTTGTAATGCCTCGTTTTTATTTCAGTTCATTTTTCCCAACCCCCATTTGTTCAGGACTGTATTCTCTGCAGCTCTCTTCTCCTCCATGCCACTGCTCATGAGCCTGACATTGACATGACAACCTCCCATTTTCTCAATGGTCTGCCCGACCTCCTGAGGCTCTATCACTTTCTTCTGCTAGATCATCATCTCCTTCTCTGCGCCTGACCCTCAAACATAGAGTCTCTCAGTCCTCTGCGTGGTCTTATCTACCCCTGCGGTCCTCTGCGCAGCTCATCTATCTGTCACTTAACCACCAATCTGAGGGACGGATAAAAACATGGGATACTCGGCGGCACGCACACAAGAAAAGAGGTGAATTGTGTTAAACACTATTGGTTTCTTGTTGTCAAACTGTGTAACTTTAACACAAATCCCACAAATTCACAGATAAGAAATGTCATATTTAATCCTATGGAGTTCACTTCAAGATTAATTGTAGATAACAGTCTTGTGCAGAACATGCTGTAATGATATCTTAAGATATGAAGGATATGCAATTTTGTTAATAGGTCGATAACTATGGAGAGAACAGGATTGTAACCCCTGTTAAACCTACATTGGCCATGACACAAATGCCAATTTAGTGGTTAGCTAGTAGAAGGATGTGACAGTAACAGGACGATGCAATCACAACTGGTCCATTAACAGCATTAAATTAAATAATGCATATTTAAATATGGTGAAACTACTTCACGTGTACTATGTAAATAGATAATTCAGAAATGTTTCAGTCTGACACTGATAAAAATTCTGCTTCTTATTGTTTAGTGCTATCTTTGCACTAGAAAGTAGCTTTTTAGGCTCTTTTCTGCTAAATTGGTGGCTCTCTGCTGTAAGGCGCACATGCCACTATATCGATGAGGACTGGCGGGTTAAATCAGCTGTCCTACACAGAGTATGGCAGGCAGACACACTGCTGACAACCTGGATGATGTCGAGACAGGCTCAGACCTATGCTCCACAGACCCACCCGGACGAGCAAGCAGTTCCTGGAAAGTTCATGCGCGCGTTCATGACAATGCAGGCAACATGGTAGCTGAGCGACTGGTACAAGTCCGCAGTAAAATATGTCAGAGTCTCCCAAATGGGTGAACTGGGACTCAGTTGCCTGCTTGTTAGTTAACGGTTAATGATCGGTATTGGTCAGAAAAACAAACAAATCTAAATTAAGATCCAAGTATCTGCTGATACCAAATAACATGCTGATACCAGTGCTTGGTTTCTCCTTACTTTTAAATGTGTATACCTCCATGCATGGAACTGATTGGGATCATTAGCATCCCTGAGCACACTGCATGTTGTTGTCAACTTCTTAATCCAGCCATGCCGAGACATCACCCAGCAGACACTGAAGAGCACAGCTGATAACTGGTAGTGAAAGTACAAATAGATAACCAGAGTATCATTCTGTCTTATTCAACTCTTTCAACCACACACCCATGTAATGCCACTACGCTGCTACAGTTTTTAAACGGGATTTTTAGGACAGTTTCCATTAATCTTCGCCATATGCTGCACAACTGTCACAAACATAAAGCCGCCTCTCAAACCAATTACATCTCGGCGCGGGGAAGAAAACACACGGGCGCAGCGACTCGATTAGATGGATGACAAAATGAAACAACAGAAAGGAAACAAATTACAGCGTGTCAGCGGCGGCGTCAAAAACACCCAAAGGGACTAAGGTGGAGCCGCCTCACGCAGCTTGGCTCGCCTCCCAAACTCAGCTTCCCCCCAAATCATATTTCTCACAGCTGTTTCTCTCCCAGTGATGAGTTAAGGGAATCATTCATTGGCAAAAACAAACAAACATTTGTTGTAAAGCTGCGGCATTATCGTGTATCTCATTTTTAACAGTTCCGGTAAACTTTTTCTGTGAATGAAGAACTAAGCGATGAAGAACTAAGCAATGACCGTTGCAGAATTGATTATTGTTGAATATAATGTCCATATTAGAGGTAGAAACCTATATCCACTTTAAGATGATCATTACCTACATTGTGTCACACTTTGAAGTTATCTGTATCTTATGTTCAAACATGGACAAAAACAATGATACGGGAAACACTACTAAATAACTTGTTCGCTAAGATTTGCTCAGGTCCTAAGTTATTATGTAAGGGAATACTGGTCGGACCGTTAAGGCCCGTACACACCGGGACGAATATCGCCGGGCGTTATTCGTCAGCGTTTTTCGACGCGTTTTTTGTGTTCACACCCAAGCGATTTTCGCTGACGATGAGCCGAATGAACATGCAAATTCATTATCTGTCACTAGATGGCGCTTAATGTAAAACAGAAACACCCCCGTACATAGGGTGGCGCTGCGCAACTTTGCGCTTCTGATACTCGCTTGCAACTCAGAAGAAGAGCAGAGAAGAAGAGCGCAAGTATTTAGAACATTTCTTCTAAATCAGATATAGCCCTTTATGTTCCGAAACCAACGAGACCAGCAGCTCAACATTTATTTAGGACATCGTGCTTTGCCTCTTCCTCGTCTTGTGGCAGTGATGACGGTGGCGTATATATGTCTTCTTCGTTTGTGTGCTCGGTAAGACCGTTTTGTGCTTGAGCACCCCCAAGTTGTGTTTTACTGTAACTTCAGAAGCACAAGACACGTGAGCAAAAGGGCCGATTTCATTGGTCGGATAGTTTTTTGGCGCGTCAAACCAAAAAAACGAACCCGAGGCGTTTTTTTAAAAAATGCGCTTTTACAGCGTCGTCGCGTTTTAGCGTCGGTGTGCACACTCTCATTGACGCCCTTTGTTTAGTCACGACGCGTTAAACGTCGGCGAATATCGCGCGCGAAATTCGTCCCGGTGTGAACAGGCCTTAAGGCTAAAGCTATGCTTGTGGCAGCTGTCACTTGTTGTCATAGCAACTCCAAACATCCTGCGCTGTAGCTGTCACAAGCCAGAGAAATTGAACACGTTCTGCTTTTTAATGTAAGTAATGTTCTATGATAAATAATGAACACTGTAAAGTGTCCTTGGGATTCTTGAAAGGCGCTATATAAATAAAAGTTTTATTATTACTCGCATATTTGGGTCACAAAACAGTGATACATAACAAAAGATGTATCCTGGCATTCATTAAAAACTAAGTTTTTGAAAAAGTGAAACATTCTGAGACAATTTATTGTACAGCAAAATTTGGAATTGATAGAGCTCTACACAAGAGCTCCAGCATAGGTTCACTCTCAAAGATTTTATTGGAAAGGTATGCATTATCTTGTCTTATTATCATCTGCAGTCTGGGGAATGGCCCATTTTTATGGCCCCTTTTAGCCTGCTGCTCTGACATAACATCAGTTACCTTGTCATCTCCATGCACTCCTCTGTGGCCAAGACTGATCATTTTCTCTCTTTTCTGTTTAATTCTTTATTCCTCTCTCATTTGTGTGAAAACACACACACACACACACACACACACACACACACACACACACACACACACACACACACACACACACACACACACACACACACAGACACACACACTCTTACTCTTCTTTCTATCACTTTGTGCTCCAGATGTGATGGCCAGAGTGTGGACCGGCAACAAATTATTCATGATGTAATTAGCCAGTAGGGAAATTATATTAGAGAATCTTGACTTAGACCTCAGGGAAACGTTAAGCACTTCATCAAATAATAGGCCAGGCATCCAAATAATATCTCTGACCCATTTCTGCTCACCCATGGGCGAGGCTCTCACAACCACTTCTAAGAAAAGAGAAAATGTATTCATGTTTGATCCTCCAGCCAGCCAGGTTCAACCGCTAAAGAAGCTTACTGAAACTGACAAAGCAGTGGATAATACATATATTCTAGGTTGATGGTATCTTCATCTAACTTTTCTTTTGATTGTGCACACGGACCTTATACCTTCAAACCTACATGTATAAGCTTTGCTCTGTCAATATGTCACACCACTAATCTCATTAGATCAGGGATACAGATATCCAACTTGTTCTTTCTCGATAATGATTCCAGTGTCTAAACTTGTGGCTTTTTTTCCATTACATGGTACCTGCTCGCCTCACCTCTACTCGCCTTTTTTGGTTTTTCATTATGAAAAAAAGTCCCTGGTACCTTCCAACAGGTACTTTTTTTTTTGTATCCCCTCTGCCGAGGTTCCAAGTGAGCTGAGGCAATACCAAAAGGTGATGTGAAAACCTGCAGACTGCTGATTGGTCAGAGAGAATCAACACTACTGACTCCGTCATCACAGCTAGGCTGGGTGTCTTCCGGCTGTAGCAACAGCCTCATGCCGAGAATCAAAAACAACACATCTTCCAACTAAATCTGTGATGGAAAAAGGAGGCTCCTCAGCTGAGCCGAGTCGAGTACAGTTGGTACTAGCAGTGGGTAAGCGCCATTACTCTGTCGATACAGAGTACCAATCTGATACCTGTGCTCTTTAGAGGTGTGACAAGATCTCGCCCCCATGAGATCTCGCAAGATTCAACAAGACAAGATTTCTCGTCGAGGTAAAAAGTATCATGCAGTACACAAGTGCAGAGCTGCAGCCTTGAAATTGGCATAGAAGATCCCCTGCCCGTTCTCCAAAGTTGACTCTGAGTTACTTTTTCAGAGCAATAGCAGAAGAAACTGCCTGTAAAACCCAGAGTTAGGACGTTAGAGAGACACTTGGCCGAAACACGCATCCTCAGCGTGCAGTTCACTGTGGCACTGTCTCATGCAGACTACTCTCTCTGTTAAAATGAGTTGGGAAGCGGACAGCAAAACCTAACTTTGAATGATATTAATCAAAGAAAAAATATTCTCCGTTCGTCCTGTAATGCTCATAAATCAATACTAGAGTAGCCTATACTTCCTTGTTAACTCCTGAAAGTGTTTGATGGTAATTTATTTGTGCTTTAAAACCTAATCAATGTGAAACAATAGTCAAATAAGCTTTATTTCTCTCTGGCTACTGTACAATGACAAATCCAAGTACAAAATATTTGGTCTCAACTACTGCCAGAAAACAGTTACGAATGCTGTAACCTTGGTTCTCTGAGTGAAAAGGCACTCTCTCCAACATACATATGGAACAAGTAACTGTGTAACTGTTAGTTATAAAAGGAGAGAAGCCAGTCGTTTGAGTTTGTGGCAAAACCTTTCAGTTTTCATTTTGTGACTTTCGATTGAATAAAGAACTATTTTTCCAGTCTTATTTCATAATTGAAATTTTCTGTAAAATAGTGTTAAAATCTTGTCTCAATATTGTGAACCCAATCTCTTGTCTTGTTTGTAAACTGGGTGTCTCGTCCCACCCCTACTGCTCTTGATTCTCCAAATTTAAAGGGTTTTCTAAGTGTTTTTGTAATGGTATGAAATAAAGTTGGAGGACAGATTAAATAATGATTGTTAAAATCAAAGCAGGAGGGACCGAGAAACCCTGACATTTAGTTTCTACTATGGCTCAAGCTCCAAAAACACTGGATCCTACATTTACCATAATGCAAGTCAGTAGTATCTTTCATTGGACACCCCACCTGTCTCCTTAATTGCCACTCCAACTTTTCTCAGGCAGAGTAGTTCTTCTCACAGCAAGTACTTAACTTTGTGTATAAAATCACTGGAGTGACCTTTTAAAATATGTATACCACACTAAGTGAAACTGATTGGGGTGGTTTTGTATCTAAAATAACATCTGGGGGGCCTGGGTAGTTCAAGTTTACTCTTCAACGCAGCAGCCGCAGGTTTGACTCTGACCTAGGGCTATTTGCTGCATGTTGTCCCGTCTCTCTTCCCCTTCATGTCTTCAGCTGTCCTATAGAAATAAAGGCCTGAAATGGCCCAAAGATGTATCTTTTAATCTTAAAAGAATAAAATATAATAACATCTGGCTGGAGTTTGCTGTACTGACTGAGTCAACGGCCCACCGCCACTTCTGTTAACGAAAAGAATGAACTTTATAACAACACTGACAAAAAAAAAAAAAAAGTATTTAATGTGAATCATTTCACCAAGCCCAATACCTGTCTTGCTTAATGTCAATCTGGAGGACAGGATTGGTCCATCCCTAAATTACTTTGTAGATGAAAACATTAATACTCCCAACAACACCCTTTTCCTGTCAGTTATGCCTGTGGCATTCCCTTCAGTGTAAAACACATGACAAACAGTTTCTGACACACTACTGGTAGAGCTATAAGCAGCAAAATAGTCAGTATGTTGCTTGTATCATCCTATACTGTATATTCTTATTTTGGCATGCAACGAACATTGCAACCTCTTGGGGTTAAAAGGTATGCAGCCGTTATACTTTTCCCTAGCCTTTTCTCTTCCCCAAACGTGCTTCTTTATCATACATCAATAATGTGATAATGTGAAGGTGGCAAGTTGTAATTTTGGAAAGTGTAATTGCATGCTGTGTCCACGTCTCAAGCTTTGTGGAGATTCACACTTTCCAGAGGCAGCTTTCTGACAACCTGGCATTGTGCTTCATGATTTGGGAGTTCCTCTTCTCACTGCTACTCCTACCAGTGTCTTTATGCTACACCCATGTTGACTTTATCCGGTAATCCACATTGATTCCTCACACCAGTCAGTTCAACACTGCTCTAAGCAATTTCCCTGGCAGCTAACCAATAATACTAAATATATGGTCCAAGGGAAAGTTCAGCAAGCATTTCAGCTCAATCATTAGAATGTGATTAGATTTAAAAATGCCACTGAACCATTGAACAGCGAGCGTGGTTATATAATGCAGGTATTTCCCTTGATCTTAGCTTGTGCTGTCAATGAACACTACGACTGTACAGTAGTGTGATGCTTAGTTAAATGCTAGGAAGAGCACAGGAACTGGTGAATTAGATGACGGTAATTAGGTGAATAATGACTGGAGGGGATAGGGGAATTGAAACAGAATACAGCTGTTTTAGTTTATGATAAAGTAAGACCCAGTATAGGCCTAGATCGGGGTGGGGGGAAGAAATAAGAAGACGTGTTGAAGGAGATTTAGTGTAAAAACAAGAGCCACCTGTTCCGGCTCCACCATGAGGGTTTTAGAACCTGACCCTCGTCTTTCCTTCTAACAACAGTCCTTTCTGTCTGAGATCACCTCGGCCTCCATGAAGGCCTACTGTGTTGAGTTTGAGTGTGTATATATGTTCATCCTAACTGGATTATACTTTTGGTATATATACTTAGTTTTGTCTGGGGATAAATAAAAGACCTTGGGATGGCTCCTGGCAGGGAAATGAATGTTTCCTTTGTGCTGTCCTATCAGTGTGTGTGAATGGCATGCTATTAAATAGTCACCTCTTTCAGTCCATATTATATTGCCAACTGTTCTTTCCTGCCATTGGCTGCATCACTTAACACCTCCTCAATGGTAGCTTGGATATTTTGGGAGGCCTTTTGGATGCTTTTGATTGATGGGAGAACATTTTCAATTTTTTTGTGTTTTGTCCATCTAAAAATAAAAAAGGTATATCCCTCTTCCCCTGCCTTTAGTTGTTTACACAGAGCCGATGGCTGCTTTTATTTCACTCATAAATCTCGATGTCAGCCTCTGAATGGTAGATTGAGCAGACAAAATGGGCTACTACTCTGAGCCTAGAAGGAGTTTGTTCCACGACATTACACCGCTGTTTGTGGGATGCTTCCATCCTGAGAGAAGTGGTCCTGTTTCAGCAGGGAGACAGGAAGAGGGAAATATATCTAAGAATGCAAGGGTTGTAGGACATCAGTCCTTATTTTTACGACGCGACTGAGGTCAACCGTTCCTTGAAAGTGCACACTCCCCTCCCCCCCCATCTTCATGCTGTTTCCTTACTTCAGAAACTAAAACATTGGAGTCTGCATTATGAAAAAAAATGTTTATATGTTGAGAATTCTATCGTTTTCCAAAGCACTGAAGTGGAAACACTGGCACACCAATGTTGACACAACTCCATCCAACACAGAGCAAACAGACCTTCATCAACAACTGCTAAGTCTCCTGTTTCTATTATTTGGTCCACGCTTATGGGGTCTGAATATATGCTGATTAGGCCTGCAACAATTATTAAATAATTGTCTAACCGCATTTTTTTTTTTTTTTTTACATAATGACGTTTTTGTTGTTTAACTGCAATTAAAGCATTAGAGCATTTTTTTCAGTGAGACGGGGCACACTTTTGTTTGCATCCATCAAACACACATTTCCATTACCTGCGTAGCGCCACCTACTGTAACAGCAGCTATCCTATGGATTCCTAGCAGAGGACGCCCCACCCGCAGTTGCAAGTCAAGTGGGCTTTTGAACTCAATCTTTTGAACTCGATCCATCGAAGCACCTTTATATGTGTTTCAGCAATGTAGTTAGTCTGTCTGTTGTGTTCATCTACTATTGTGCTTTGTTAAATTAGCAAAGTATCCGTAAATGATGATACTGTGGCGGAAATGGCCGTCATTCATTAACATTAGGCTACCGTAGTTCTCCGGGGTATTGGGTTCTTATTTTTCTAATCTGTAAATAACAACTTGTTTGCTTAACAGGTCAACTCAGGTTCTAAGAGGTGTGATTGTTGATGGTAGCTGTTAATTTTGTTGTGTAGCTTTGCCAAATTGTAATTATATATGGGATTATTGGTCAGACTGTTGAGCTAAAGCTATAATAGCAGCAGCTGTCACTTGTTGCCATAGCAACTCCAAACATCCTGGGTTGTAGCTGTCTCAAGCCAGAGAAATTGAACACGCTCTGCTTTTTAATGTAAGTAATGTAGGAATTGAACATGCTGTTTTTTGTTAATGATTAATGCTCTACTGTCAATTTTATCTATAATTGTACAGCAAAATTTGGAATTGTTATAGCTCTAGCGCTGATTCACTCACAAATACAGTGAGGAAAATAAGTATTTGAACACCCTGCTATTTTGCAAGTTCTACCACTTAGAAATCATGGAGGGTTATGTCCACTTTGAGAGACATAATCTAAAAAAAAATATCCAGAAATCACAATGTATGATTCTTTAAACTATTTGATTGATACAGCTGCAAATAAGTATTTGAACACCTGAGAAAAGCAATGTTAATATTTGGTACAGTAGCCTTTGTTTGCAATTCCAGAGGTCAAACGTTTCCTGTAGTTTTTCACCAGGTTTGCACACACTGCAGAAGGTATTTTGGCCCACTCCTCCACACAGATCTTCTCTAGATCAGTCAGGTTTCTGGGCTGTCGCTGAGAAACAGAGTTAGAGCTCCTTCCAAAGACTCTCTAGTGGGTTTAGGTCTGGAGACTGGCTAGGCCACGCCAGAACCTTGATGTGCTTCTTACAGAGCCACTCCTTTGTTATCCTGGCTGTGTGCTTCGGGTCATTGTCATGTTGGAAGACCCAGCCTCGACCCATCTTCAATGCTCTAACTGAAGGAAGGAGGTTGTTCTGCAAAATCTCGCAGTACATGGCCTCGATCATCCTCTCCTTAATACAGTGCAGTCGCCCTGTCCCATGTGCAGAAAAACACTCCCAAAGCATGATGCTACCCCCTCCATGCTTCACAGTAGGGATGGTGTTCTTGGGATAGTACTCATCATTCTTCTTCCTCCAAAAACAGTTAGTGGAATTAGGACCAAAACTTTCTATTTTGGTCTCATCTGATCACAAGACTTTCTCCCATGACTCCTCTGGATCATCCAAATGGTCCTTGACATGTGTTGGTTTAAGCAGGAGAACCTTCCAGGCCATGCATGATTTCAAACCATGACGTCTTAGTGTATTACCAACAGTAACCTTGGAAACGGTGGTCCCAGCTCTTTTCAGGTCATTGACCAGCTCCTCCCGTGTAGTTCTGGGCTGATTTCTCACCTTTCTTAGGATCATTGAGACCCCACGAGGTGAGATCTTGCATGGAGCCCCAGTCTGAGGGAGATTGACAGTAATGTTTAGCTTCTTCCATTTTCTAATGATTGCTCCAACAGTGGACCTTTTTTCACCAAGCTGCTTGGACATGTCCCATAGCCCTTTCCAGCCTTGTGGAGGTGGACAATTTTGTCTCTAGTGTCTTTGGACAGCTCTTTGGTCTTGGCCATGTTAGTAGTTGGATCCTTACTGATTGTATGGGGTGGACAGGTGTCTTTATGCAGCTAACGACCTCAAACAGGTACATCTAATTTAGGATAATAAATGGAGTGAAGGTGGACATTTGGAAGGCAGACTAAGGTCTTTGAGGGTCAGAATTCTAGCCGATAGACAGGTGTTCAAATACTCATTTGCAGCTGTATCATACAAATAAATAGTTAAAAAATCTTACATTGTGATTTCTGGTTGTTTTTTTTTAGATTATGTCTCTCACAGTGAACATGCACCTAAGAAGACAATTTCAGACCCTTCCATGATTTTTAAGTGGGTGAACTTGCAAAATAGCAGGGTGTTCAAATACTTATTTTCCTCACTGTATACTCGGATGCTTCTAGGCATTTTGTCTTTGCTATCCACCTCTCCATCATGTCAAGGGGCTTGAAAGCTTTGGGGATAGAGGTGCACCTGGGGACCAAATGGGCAATTAAATGAGAGCCAGCTGGTGTTCTGGCGGCAATGCTACAAAGCGGATGAAGAGGTTCGACTCAGCCCTGTCTTGCATGGTTGCTTTAAAAGCCAATTCTTCTGAAACGCATTTTGTAACGGAAGGCATCTGGATATATAAGCATCTTCTCATGACCCTCCTGTAACAATCCCAAGGCAGACGGAGCAGCAGGCAGAAGGAAGGATGGAGAAGGAGGAAAATAGCCAGAGAGGAAAGCCTGATGAGACCAACTCGGAGAAAATTGAGAAAGAGCATGTGGATAAGAAAAGCAATGTAGGAGATATGAGCGATAGAGGCAAAGCAAAATGAGGCACATGGAAAAGTGTTTTGCTTTCACAGTAAATGATCCATCTGCAGAGGTGTGTTGTTGCTGTGGGGGAGGAAGTTTGTTTTGCCCTGGGGATGTCTTCGTCCCCAAAGTATAAGCTCACAGCTGGCTTCACATTCAGCTGGTGCTGATATGATATGATAACGTCCATCAGCACAAACCTATAGCCTACCTTACAGATGACCAGTCACTGTACTTACTGTCAAACCTACTCGTCTTCAGAAAATGAAAACAATTTGTTGGTTAGAGGAACAACTAACCTTAAATTAGAGGCAATAAAAGACCACAAGTCATTCAAGTGTCATATCAAGTGCACTGCCATACATCTGGCAAATATGGGACCTCAGGAGCAGAGTGTGGCAATAAAGGCTTTAGTTTTTTTCACAGTTTTTTTTTTCACTTTTTATTTGCTTATATTAATGAAATATACATTAATAATACAAAATAATGTATTGAAGCAATTCAAAATATGCTAGTGCACTTTTTATAAATTTGAATTCTGGAAAACGTGGCTGGTAAAAATTCAAGTGGCTGGTAAAATTGGGCAAAAAAGTTAATTTCCCACCCTGATCAGATGATTTAAAAATATTAGATATTGCCTACGCCTAGAATGAAATTCTAATTGCACAGTCCAATTCATTAAGTATAACCATCACAGTGCAAGTGAAGTCATGACAAGTTTTGATATTACCAACACAATTGCACCTCATAAAACTACCGTTGTTCTCAAAGAAGAAACTGCACAACATAAAAATTATGTCCCATAACCTCACCCTACACCAGCCTCTTTCTCTTCCTGCGTCTACTTTAAATCTGTCCTCAGGTCACCCCATCATGGATTATTAATGACAGAGGACTGTCAGCACCTGATCATTTCAGGTCATTCTGTCTTTATCTGCAGCGCTGCAGAATGACGTCAACCCTTCTCACTTTGTCCCTTTATCCTTTAGTAACAGTAAATAACAGAAGCTACAGAAATGGATTCGTGGAAAGAGCTCTTCCTCTAACTATTGAGATGAATCCAAAATAAAGAGAAGAAAAAAAGCAGCTCCCCTCTCTCCCTCTGGACGTCTGAAATGTAGCCTCCTTCCCTGCTTTGATATGGGCTCAGAGTACGGGGGAAGGCCCCTCAGGTAACCAGAGCTGGCTTTCAGAGAGAGACAGATGTGTCATTGAAGACAGCCAGCCATGACCTACGGGCAGACCAGACAGCCTGGGAGGCTCTCACAAACAACTACCAGATCTCTGCACCTGTTTTATGCTCTTACAATGACCCTGTTGAAAGAAGTTTCATTTTCAGCCTGGGAACTCTGAGAAGGAACTTCTTTTCTCTTTTCATTTGCTAATTTCAATCTTCACCCTCTGAAATTAAGCATGTAATGTTTCCATGTGGAAAAGAAATTATTAAATGTGTGTAAAAGACCCTGAAAATGTATTCTCTCTCAATCAACTTCTTATGGGCGAAAGGTTCCTACCTACATAAACATTTCCCAAAGCGTTGCCCTAGTTAACTGTTTTGGTTAATTAACTTAGGCAACGTTGTCATGTTTCTTACTGGTTTAAAATAGGCGGAACTTAGGAAAAAAAACAATGACGCACTAATGCACTAACTAATCGCAACTTAGCAATATAGGAATCAAAATCGGAGGACGGTTTGTGAGTTGCTTGCTTGTTGACCTTTGGGTCCTGTCGTTATAAAACCAATGGCGGCATTAATTAACGGCGGTTGGGCAAGCTAAGAGCGAGCATGGTTAATCTAAAAGTTGAGACTAATGATCCTTGGGATGAAGAAAATTATAGTTTCTGAATAAAGTTAACTTCAGTGCACTATTAGTAAGGGGTGATTACGGCAACACGCTGTGTAAATTAAACTACTGATCCCGGGCAGGAATGGAAAATGTAATGATGATAATAATATTATATCTTTTCCACTATCCAACTGCAAGACGTCCTTATGACAGTAATGAAGCCCGCGCTGCACTCCAGAGGATCAGCATACACTACTTTTTCAGCCTACGCCATCGTCACACTAAACCCTGCTGTCAGACACAAGCTATTAGATTTGCAGAACAGTTTGGCATACTGACTTGTGTGTGGAAGGGTGATTCGATAACTGGGGCTTTACACATTAGAGTTAAATGGGGTCATTTGGCAGCCTCTGTTTGCTCTCCCACTGTGTATCTCCGACAGAGATCAATGGGACTCATTCTATTCCATTGACTTTCAATCACATTTCTTCTTGTTCCCCACCAGCCAGCAACCACTGACTCATTACAGGGCCGGGTAAAGGTAACCAAGCCTCTGCAGCCAATGCATTATCGGCCGAATGCCCGTGGGCAAAACAATCTCATCCTGTTCATGGTGCGGTAATGACACGGCGCTGGTGTTTATGCAGTAAATTTGCCTGCCTCATTCTCAGCAGTAACTTTTGTTGTCAGATTTCAGATGTCAGATTATTATTATCATTGTGTTTTGTGTTTTTTGTATTGAATTCTTCTTTTCTCCATCTCATGCTGTATCGGATGCTGGTAACTTTAATTTCCTTGCGGGAGTCATCCCAAAGGGATTAATAAAGCTAAGTCTAGTCTAGATAGTACTGACTCCCTGAAATCCTACAGAGCTATCTGAATCGCTGATGTCATACTCTGTAGCAACTGATGAAGTTTCTAAACCAATTATGTACTCGTAATCCCACTACTATAATTGGAGAGCAGTGTGTTTGCTTGTGTGAGGAACGTGCATATACAAACGTGTTTTTTATTGCTCGATACCCAAGGAAAAGTCCTGTTGTGTCAAAATATACTAAACATTTTATTACATTTTTGATGTTAAATATTTGGCAGTCTGAAGCTTTTATTTGAAATCAAATTTTGATTTTGAGTGTCAACCTGAAATATTATTTTTAGCTATACCGGATATATAACAGAAGAAAAAAGAAGAGAGTCCGCAGCTGTCGGAGAAACAACACAGACAAGCTTTAATGGTGCGTTCATTTGCAACTTGTAAGCTCATGGTGCATTAAAAGTTATTGTAAAATACAATTCTGCCATCTAGTGGTTCTTTGTTTTGTCGTTTAACAGCAGTTGGTTGGTGAAGTTAATTAAGTTATTGTTATTACATTTAGGGGTGTCAATTTGGTTTTCAATTTGACCAAATGGCCTTAGCAATAAAACAAGGCATTCTTTAATGTTGTGACTGTCATTCAGGCATTTTGGCACCGGCATAAAAGAATCGTTTTAGCACTGGAATGAAACAAATAGAAATAAATCAACATTCCCAACCCTAGACACACCATTAGTTGTCTCATGTCACACAACTATCTGACTTTTCATCTGGAGTACCATCGGCAGAGAATGAGGTTGTAAATACTCATGCTTTCCCAATAACGCTTTCCACCTGCACATGCATTTGCTACTGTTGCTACTCTCTGGCGAGAGCGGCCCTGTTTTTCCTCCTCTCCCCTCTTATCTCAGCTTGGCTCTCTCCCCTGTCTGTCTAGCTTGTCTTGTGGAACTTTTTCTCTTTGTTCCCTGCCTGCTGTTTTCCTGAAATTTTCAACATGGAATTGATCAACTGGTCGCTCAGCGCTATTGACAAGATTTTTTCACCCAAACATGCTTCTCCGGGGGAGCCGTCGAGTCCGAGTGGAACATTCCCTGCAGGCTACGCTCGCGATTCCTGGGAGAATTGGCAAGCGGTCTGCCTGGACGTTCTGACTGTGGAAGACGTTGAAGATATTTGGATAATTGGAATTCTGTTGGTGGGGCTCCTGATCATCGGAGTCGGAAAATTGGTAAGACAGCCGCCAGCAAATTTACCCACCAGCTGTCTGGGGAACTTAAAGAGTGCCTACATGGAGTGATTGAGAGGATGAAGGTTTTACATCTGAGGGCTGACCAGTCCAGTGAACTGTCTCGCAACATCTCAGACCGGACCTTGGAAGCGCAGAAGGGGATTGATTCCATCAGGGCCCAGTCGGTGGAGTTGCTTCGTGCAACCACCGGACTGGCAGAGAAGGTAGATGGACTGACAAAATCACTACATGAGCTGGATGCTCGTATGACGCTGAGGTCGGTAACAATTGAGTGATGGACATTGATTCGGACAAATTTCCACCAGGTCAACCTAAATTGGAATGAAATTGCTTAAACTGTCCCCATCCAACCCCCATCCGTCTGACTGCCTCGATTCAAGGTTTCTCATTCCCTACCAAGCCACCTCAAAAATTCCCTTCATGTGTCAACATGAACTGTGTGTTGTCTTGTGTATCAAGTGTTATGTTGTGTACTGTATATCATGTTGCTGTCTGCATAAATCCTTTTCGAGAATGCGTGTGGCGGCGCTTGAATTAGCAGCGGCCCGGAGGCATATTCCAAACGGTATTTCGTTGCCCTGTACTTGTACATGTGTAATGACAATAAACTCTATCTATCTATCTATCTATCTATCGTTTGTTTGACCTTTCTTTTAAAATGTCCAAACAAACAATGCTGATTCACCGACTTTTTAAGTTGAGCGCCATTAGGACAGTTGGCAGTGAATGACACGGACTACGTGAATGAAGCCGCCTAGGGTTACAGGTAATTACACATGCTTTTTTTTAATGAAACTTTACATCTATGAATGCACAAAATGTAAAAACATTGTGTTTGTGATAAATAAATATTATGACCTGATTTACAAATATACCTGATTACAGCTTCTACACCAGATCCATCACTGAACTGAATGCCACAAAAAAAAAATCATCATCATCACAAGACTCCACAGGACTAAAACTAGATTAATTATTCCCATATTGTAAATGAGTATGTGTATGAGTATATGTAAATGATATTGTGTGCAGTAATATATGTATAAGGTGATAGCATGTACAAAATGCCACTAATCTTTATTACTTATTTTACCTTTATCATTAGTTTTTCAACGTGACAGGTGCGCATTTGTGTGTATGTGGTGTGAAAGCGTGTAACCCTTCTCTGGAGATTTCAATATTCTACATTAACTGCAAAAGGCAAGTTTTATAAGTAAAATCCCTGTTGTTTTATCAGACTAAACCCCGGAAAGGGGCTGTAGTTCTGTGATGTTGCAGATTTAACCCACAGTAGGTGATTTAAATAGATTCTGATGTCTGATCCATTCCAAGGAAATCCTTTGGCGCACAGTAAGAGACAAATTGAAACTTAATAGGAACCACTGAAGTATCTGTTAAACAGCAGTAAGCAAACATCCCTAAAAAGCTGATCTCACCTATTTATATTGCAAGTTTAACATTTTTATTATCCAGGTTTCTTTACACTACACAGTAAAGGTATGTGTTCCCTGTGCTGAGTTGTCCACACACACCTATCCCTCCATCAGTCCTGTGAGGCCAACTAGCTGATACCACTTTCCTGTAAGTAGGAACACAGTGCAAACCTGCTGTTAGGAGCCAGCGTTAACAACATCCCATCTGTTCCATTAGTTCAGCAATAAATGGTTTGAAGTCCATCTGAGCAACCACAAAAAGAAAAACTTCTTTTCTTTGGAAAATATTCTTAGGCCTACATGGCGGTGTGGACACAATGGCTGCCTGCTGCCAAGCACACAAACACAGATGACTTTTGACTGTCTCTTTGGCTTCAAGCGAGAGGTCATCTGGGACCACATCCTCCTCCTCTCTCCTGTTCTCTCTGTCTGTTGCACTGCAAAAGGTAACCCCCTTAATTTAATCTCCATCTGAGTACTTCAATTAAGTTTGAACTAATTTGAACCAGCATGTGATTTGTTCAAATTAGGTACAGTGTACTGGCCAGGTACAATTTCTTAAACAAAAATGTACATTATGTTTGAGTAATTAAAACCCTAGTTAAAAAAAAAAAAAAAAAAGGTTAAAAAGTTAAAAATTATATTGATATTTAAATAAATGATCATGAGAGTCCGGTACAGCCAGACTAATCAACTTTTTGTTTTGCTTGTTCAATGGTTGTTTGATAAATTACTTTTAAACCTATTTTAGAGAGGATTTGAATTTTTATTCTCAATTTTTACCATTTTGATTTCCCTTTAAAATCTCTTAGGGGGGGCCAAAAGGTCTCTATCATTGACTGTAAAATTAATTGACAGAGCATGTATGATGTCACCCATTGGTTTGTGGAGATCTGCTAAGAGTTGTAGAGTTGGCCATTACGGGTGCAGCCATCCTGGTTGCGGATGTGACGATTTTAGACAAGAACGAGGAGTGAGGGAGGAGCCCTTACACTCTACGTTACGTTACACAGTAGGCTCGTTCGAGATGAACTGCGCCTCGCCTGTAAAGTAGACGAGAGCAGGCGGCAGCAGCGGGGGCGGGGACAAAAAGCTGCGGTAAAGTCGGACAGTTTCCAGCCGATTCCAGCAGCCTTCAGACTGGACAGGAAGTGACGAAAACACTGTGGTGCGATTCCGATTTAATAAAATATAATCAGACCCACATATCAGCTGGTACACAGTCTCTAGTTGTTTGATTATGACAGAATAGCTGTCAAAGTGTTCTACATGCGATCTGTTGCTGATTTTAATTAACAACAGACTGTAGATGATCAGTGATCTGATCAGATTTAATCTCTCTGACTACTTAACGTAACTATCAGCCTCCCAATGTGTGTTCTGTACAGAATAAGTCTTTAAAGCAGACAAATACCAGCTAAAATCCCTCCGATTAAAAAATAATAAAAGGTTTATGTAAAACGTCATCATGTTGAGTCGATCGTGAACCAATCAGCTGTTAAATCAGCTGAGAGGCCGGCGTTTCCCAGCATGCTCTGGGTCCGCCTGGGTCCGCCTGGCTCTTGCAGTCGGTGAAAACCAACTGCGCCACCTGGGTCTCAGAACTGCGGCCGCCTTGCTCTCGTGAGATTATCGTTGCCCACGTGTGCATGACGTCAGAGCCAGTCGGGCTCAAGTCGGACACAAATCTAACCGGCATGCAACGGGCACCGATCGCCGGTGATCGATTCTGCGCAGACCTGGCTCATCTCGAACGAGCCTAATTTCACTGGCAATCATATCATAGCCACGCCCTAAACACCCCCTGCTTTATCCCCGATTTTAAAATCAACCAGACAATTATTCAAAAAAAATGATCATTCTGCGTTGCAGAAGACTTAAAACTAGCAATGGAGACCATAAACTCATTATGAAAATGTTAGTGAGGTAATAAATCAAGTTAGAAGTGGGTCACTTTCTCATGGACCAACCTCCTTTTGCAACCGCATGTGTCCCCCCCCCCTCAATTTGGCTTGAATATCTCTGTCTAAATCATTTATAAAAATTGAAAACAGAATCGGTCCTAAGATTGATCCTTGAGGGACACTTTTGGTTATCTTAAGATAATCAGATTTATAACCTTCAGCATAAACACATTGAGTACGATCTACAAGATAATTTTCGAACCATGCAACAGCCTTTTCACTTAAACCAACTGAACGTAGTTTGGTCAGTAACAATCCATGATCAACTGAATCAAATGCCTTAGAAAGATCTACAAATAATGCAGCAGAGTGTTGCTTCTTATCTAAGGCGCCAATAATATCATTTGTCACTAATGTAGCAGCAGTGATAGTGCTATGGCCACTTCTGAACCCTGACTGGAAATTATTGAGAATATCTTTGTCAGCTAAGTACTGTTTTAACTGTATATCCACAAGAGATTCCAAGATCTTTGACAAAACAGAGAGTTTTGATATTGGACGGTAATTATTCAGTTCTGATGAGTCTCCACCCTTATGTAGAGGGAGAACATAGGCTGCTTTCCAACTTTTAGGAATGGAGTTGGAAAGAAGACTCAAATAAAAAATGTGCGCTATAGGCTCAGCAATCATATCAGCTGACACTTTCAACAGAAAGGGATCCAGATCATCTGGACCCGCAGACTTTTTGAGATCAATGTCTCTGAGAGCTTTACGAACTTCTGACACTGAAATCGGTTTAAAATGAAAGTATTCCCGATTTACATTTTCAGTTTCAGATGCTGACATGGCAGGACATGGGACAGATTTATTGACGGTCTGATCAAATATGAATCCCGCCTGAATAAAGTGTTTATTAAACTGATTGACTATAGCTGCTTTGTCTTTTATTTTGTCTGAACCAATGAGAATCTGTTCAGGTAGGTTTGAGGTAACACGTGCACCTGACAAAGATTTAACTGATTTCCAAAACTTTAAAGGGTTGTTTAAGTTTTCTGTGACTGACGTCAAATAAAACTCAGATTTGGACTTTCTAATCATCAAAGTACACTTGTTTCTTACAGTTCTAAATGCAGTCCAATCATCAGAGGAGTTGGAGAATCTAGCTTGTGCCCACATTTTATTTTTCAAACGGATTAGCTCTGATAGGCTGTCTGAGAACCAAGGGTTGTCTTTACCACTGATCCTAAACTTTTTGATTGGTACATGTTTATTTACAATGGAAATAAAATTTGAATGAAAAAATTTCCATGCCATTTCAGCATCCGAAAACAAGGAGACCCTACTGAGATCACTGTAATACAGATCATGCAGAAAAGCCTGTTCAAAACTTTTAAAATGTCTTTTTAGGATGATGCGCGATTTTACCTTGGGAATTTTTGTATTTCTTACACAAGCGACTGCACAATGGTCACTGACGTCATTACAAAATACGGCCGTTGAGGTATATTTATAAACAGAGTTTGTTATGATTAGATCAAGGAGAGTAGATTTTGTTTCTGCTTTGGGATTTATTCTTGTTGGTTCATTAATAAGTTGCACTAAATTTAGATCATTACACAAGTCTTTAAAACAATCAGAGTTCCTAGAAAGCCAGTCCCAATTCATATCCCCCATAAGGATAAATTCAGAGTCATTAATTTCATGTAAGATTTGGGCTATAGATCGGAAAGCATCTTTTGAGGCAGATGGAGGTCTATAACACCCAACTACTGTAATATCCGAATGTTTTGAGATATTCACTTTCACGGTCAGAATTTCAAACTGTTTAGCTTTAGTTAGTGACAGGGTTACAGAGCTTACGAACTTAGATTTCACATATATGGCAACCCCACCCCCTTTGCCAACCCGATCAGTTCTATAAACTTTATAACCTTCAATAGAAATAATATCAGATACAGACTTTTTAAGCCAGGTTTCAGAGATAATAATGATATCAGCATTGGTTGCAGATATGGATCATATCCATTTTAGGGACAAGGCTTCTAACGTTTAAATGTATAAAACCAAGGCCATGTCTGCTTTTAAAATCTGAAGGAGTGGCTAAGGATTGCAAAATATTAGGAGGACCAGGAACAGGACCAGGATTGGGCTGAACATTACCAGATAACATCAGTAACAGCATAATCATACACCGCAGTTTTTGTTTGGCTGGGTAATGTTTGTCATTACCACTGTCCTCTTTAAACTGAGAAAGAGAGTAATCTGACACAATAAAATAGTCATTTAGCAGCAGTAAATTCTGGAGATACAGAGTCTTAAAGACTTGTGAACAGTTTTTTTGGTTACACAGGTTAATTTTATATATATATATATATATATATATATATATATATATATATATATATATATATAAAACCTTACCCCTTATGAGGTCATAAGGGGCAAGGTCCACCCATGAGAGAGAGAGACATCATGGCTTTCAAACGAGCCAAGTGGCAGTTGGTCAAGGACACACCCCCAGCCTCCACCTCGCCTTCTCAAAAGACAGAGACTCAGAAACGGCATGTTCTAAGGAAAAGCTCATTGTGGGACTGGCTCTGGTGGCTGTAATTCTGCACCAAGGCTGAATTTTGGGAAAGAGACTTCAAATATGGTATTAGGGGACCACTAAGGTCTATATGAAAGTATGCAAAGGGCACCATGTCATGTTAATAAAGTTATTTGTTTAAAAAAGCAGCCTTCTGAATATCTTAATTAGTAATTACGGTGCAAAATCAGTGCACAGTCCACATAGAAAAGGTTTTTTTTTCATTACAGCTTAAGAACTCACTATACAGGCCACCATATCGGTAATGTGAATTCCCCCCCCCCCACCCCCTCGCTTACATCTGTATCAAATATCACATATCAGTCAAGCTCCAGAAATATCATTCTCACTTAATCATAACTTTTTGTTAAAGGCTAAACCGTATTCAATTCAGCTGTCTGAATATTCCTAAAGATCAGGGATCATTATTCTGGTGTCCTTGATGCAAGGTCCTGCCACTCACTTACTTTGGACACAAATTAAATCATTTTATTAGCCTACTATTGGCACATTTTCTGTAGATTCTTACACTATTTAGTTTTTAATTGTCACTGGGAACAATTTGCAGTACATTTATAATTTATTTATTTAAGTTCTAAGATTTTACCTACAGTACATTTTTGCTAAGTACAAATTATCTGATGGTAAAAACGAAAGCACTTTTCACTGGGACCGGACCACATCTGGTAACTAATCTTCCAATGCGTGCAGTTAAATGAAACCCAACCTCCTCACAAAATATAAAGGTTTATAGCCATATTTAAGTCCTTTGATGTAAAAGGACATGTCATTGGCTGTCATTGGCTGTTTATTACTCAAAGTGATAGATAAATTGTTTTGGAATAGATTCGCATTATGATATGGCAAAACTGATGAAAAAGACTTATTTTAGTCTACAGTTCTTGGCACATGCCACAACTCACATAAAATAAGGTAAATATATGTAGCAGCGCCTTCTCCCTGAGCCCGTTGTCCTAACATTTGTTCATCTATGACATCTTTCCTTCCTTCTCCACGTTGCTTTTGGAAAGAAGGATGCACGAGGGGAGAGGCATTCATTAAGGCGGCATTGGCATCAAATGATGGTGTGGAACATAAAGTGAACAAGAAGAAAGAAAAGAGAGGGAGCAGCACAGATGAGCTAAAGAATCAAGGCCAGTTGAGAGGGAGGAGGAAGGAAAGGGGAAAGTGGGAATCGCGGCATATGGGCGAGGAAGTAATTGTAAGTGTGTGCGTCTCGGCACACATGCCTGTGCATGGTTTGCTCATAAAGTTGATGGAGATTGAGCCATTAAAGGCATTATGATCGTTCTGCTCAGGGGGACAATTGATGCCGACGCAAACAAAGAAAAAAGCATCTCAACCTGTCTCTTTGCCATTTATCATTGTTAGGATGACAGCTGCAGCACTCCCAGTATCCCCACAAAATCCCCCAAGTGTGTGTGTGTGTGTTTCGAAGAAACCCTCAGTCTCACACTGTATATTTCACAAAGGAGGCAATTTACGATGATGGGAGGGAGATAAAGCTCAGGGAGAGAGAGGCAAACACACAACGCTGTTGGAAGGGAGCAAATTTTATCTTGGCAGAGACCGGCTTGCCAGAGGGTCGATGTGTTTTTGTATTCCAGATGCTCATTGGAAAATGGTGCTGCAGTCTGGATTTTTATGTGAACATAAGAGGAGACAGTGGAGGGACCGTGGGTGTCCCACTGCACGGATGACTCTCTCTGTAAATTTGTGTACATGTGAATATTCCTCAACATTAAGAAATCTCCAGACATCTATCCAAACAAACTTCCATGGTGCACTTGTTTATGCTCACACACACTTGAATGTCTGCTTTCCTGTGTGTGTGCGTGCGTGAGTATGTTTGTATGTGCGTCCAGATCCCTCAGGGGCCTGTCCAGGCCATAGCGTTAAGCAACTGAGGGCTGAGTCAGTGCATTACTGTCATGGCAGATATATCCTCCGGCCTGTCCCCTGGCTCTCACTGCGAGCCCATTGAGATGCATTCAGCTGCAGCCAGCCGCACTTTGCGTGATGAGCCTGGGCAATGGCCTCAATAAGGACTGATGGCGCCATTTGGAGAAAAAGAGCGAAGGGGAAAGTAAAGGAATGGATAGAGGTAAGGGAAAAGGTAGGAGAGGAGAAAAAGTGGAGGAAGGTTTGCTAAAAGGAGGAGGTATGTTGAAAGGAGAGATGGGTAAAAGAAGGGTAATATTGGTGTACTGAGCAGTATGTGCACTCAAATGGGCAAATTGCTGGCCATTAGAGATAAACAGTCCTGTTCTCTGGCTACAGCCTGCTCAGACACCTATCATTACCCCGGTGAATTTATTATCAGACACTGTGGGGAAAAAATGAATCCATTGAATCAATGACCGGAGCCTCGTTGGCAGCTGAGTCCGTGGCACGTGTCATGGCATGCTTTTAAAACCTTCACTAATGCCTGGCGCTGCTGCTGATGGGATGGGAGGTGGTGGTGGTGGGGGTGCCATCTCATTAGCACTTTGGATCCATATAGTTGGAACTTATAAATAATTAGTAGTAAAGCACTATGGGGAGTCAGGCATGCTGCCATTTTAAAAGGTAATCTGCAAAAGGGTGATTTATTATACATGGAGATCGTTCACATGTCACTTGGTGTACTCAACACATGTTGGTTAGCCAGATAATGTTTTACTTCACAGTTAATCAGATGCTGACCGCTGGTCAGCAAATGAGCATCAATCTGCCAATACATTTCTGTCACATGTAACACCATAAATACATGTAAAGCTGGCCAATTAGTAAATATGGGAAGTGGTTAATGGCATCAATGAGCAGTGCCATGATTTCATTTTCAATTAGTCATCCTTGGTTTGCAGCCCTGACTGGTTAAATGCAAGCAAAGTAATAATAGTCCGTGTTTAACACAGGGTTTTGTGAAAATATGGGGGGGACCTCTGACCCTCAAGGGGGGTTTCGAGGGCATGGTCCCCTGGAAGAAAATTGGGTACATTTTAAGGTGAAATGCATCAATCTGGTGCCATTTAAGAGCAACATTAATAAGCTAGATTTATGAAGAATCTATGCTTTTTATAAACAATATATTGTTAGAAAACTAATTATATACAGTACATAATTATGTTTTCATAGATATGAATGTATCTAGTAAAGTTTACAACTGGACTAGAGCATACATTTGATTCATCAAAGACATGAAGCTAAAGTTGACACCTGTGTTAATTTGACAGGTACAGGTAGAGTACAGGGAATTCCCACAAATTCCCACTCTGGTAGAGTGAAAGTATTCTATTCCAACTCTCCCTACATCCCTATTAACGGCACCCTGATATAATAACTACATTTTCTAAATACTTATAACATGAGACATTAAGCACTCATCAAATCTATTCATTTAATATTATTTTTGTCAAACATGGACATTAAGCACTAGGCCTGCACGATATTGGAAAACAATCTGACATTGACATTTTTTCTCTGCGATATACTGTATTGCAATATAAAAAAAGAAAAAAGTAATTTTTAAAAGATGACAAATAGCTATTTGGTAATAATAAATCATTCTCGGCTACCGCGGTTATTTTGTAGGGGAGTGCATATACATAGAAGATCAAAATGAAAAAGTATCTTTTCTAATGTGAACCATTCTTTGTTGAACTTTAATGCTTTACAAACACCAAAGCAAGTAAGCGCTGTGACTCACATTACTCTTCTGAAGGGATTTCGGAGAGGGAAATTAGGTAGAAATATGCTGGTTGACTAGCATGATACCATTGTATTCATGTAATAATCAATCCAGGCTAAAGTGTATGACGATGACTGCATGTTGCTTCCTATAAAGTCCAGGTTGTGGTTGACTAGCGGGGCCAGCTTGTTAGCTCGTTAGTTTGATAAACTGATCAGACCTGCATGTCACGCGCAATAGCAACAAACTCTGTATCCAAGAACAATTAAATCAGTGTAAGTGACCTTAGACCAGACACAGAATTCTGTAGTAGATTAGAGTTACATTTCCAGCGTTGTGGCTCCAAACCCTAACGTTAGTTGGGACGGACTGACCCCTTGTTTCTTTAGGCTAACTACACTCACCGGCCACTTTATTATTAGGTACCCCATGCTAGTAACGGGTTGGACCCCCTTTTGCCTTCAGAACTGCCTCAATTCTTCGTGGCATAGATTCAACAAGGTGCTGGAAGCATTCCTCAGGGAGTTTGGTCCATATTGACATGATGGCATCACACAGTTGCCGCAGATTTCTCGGCTGCACATCCATGATGCGAATCTCCCGTTCCATCACATCCCAAAGATGCTCTATTGGATTGAGATCTGGTGACTGTGGAGGCCATTTGAGTACAGCGAACTCATTGTCATGTTCAAGAAACCAGTCTGAGATGATTCCAGCTTTATGACATGGCGCATTATCCTGCTGAAAGTAGCCATCAGAAGTTGGGTACATTGTGGTCATAAAGGGATGGACATGGTCAGCAACAATACTCAGGTAGGCTGTGGCGTTGCAACGATGGTCAATTGGTACCAAGGGGCCCAAAGAGTGCCAAGAAAATATTCCCCACACCATGACACCACCACCACCAGCCTGAACCGTTGATACAAGGCAGGATGGATCCATGCTTTCATGTTGTAGACGCCAAATTCTGACCCTACCATCCGAACGTCGCAGCAGAAACCGAGACTCATCAGACCAGGCAACGTTTTTCCAATCTTCTATTATTGTCCAATTTCGATGAGCTTGTGCAAATTGTAGCCTCAGTTTCCTGTTCTTAGCTGAAAGGAGTGGCACCCGGTGTGGTCTTCTGCTGCTGTAGCCCATCTGCCTCAAAGTTCGACGTACTGTGCGTTCAGAGATGCTCTTCTGCCCACCTTGGTTGTAACGGGTGGTAATTTGAGTCACTGTTGCCCTTCTATCAGCTCGAACCAGTCTGGCCATTCTCCTCTGACCTCTGGCATCAACAAGGCATTTCCGCCCACAGAACTGCCGCTCACTGGATGTTTTTTCTTTTTCGGACCATTCTCTGTAAACCCTAGAGATGGTTGTGCGTGAAAATCCCAGTAGATTAGCAGTTTCTGAAATACTCAGACCAGCCCTTCTGGCACCAACAATCATGCCACGTTCAAAGTCACTCAAATCACCTTTCTTCCCCATACTGATGCTCGGTTTGAACTGCAGGAGATTGTCTTGACCATGTCTACATGCCTAAATGCACTGAGTTGCCGCCATGTGATTGGCTGCTTAGAAATTAAGTGTTAACGAGCAGTTGGACAGGTGTACCTAATAAAGTGGCCGGTGAGTGTATATTAGCTTTAGCCTGGCTGGTAGCCGCTTTCTTCTTGTTTCTTTAGGCTAACTATATTAGCTTTAGCCTGACTGGTAGCAGCTTTCTGCTGGTTTCTTCAGGTTAACTATATTAGCTTTAGCCTGACTTGTAGCAGCTTTCTGCTTGTTTCTTCAGGTTAACTATATTAGCTTTAGCCTGGCTGGTAGCAGCTTTCTCCTTGGTTTTTTAGGCTAACTATATTAGCTTTAGCCTGGCTGTTTTTTAAGATGACTGTATGAATGTATTTCTTTTGCCAGTAGAGGGCACTACTGTTGACCAGTGGGGCATCTCATAATGTGACATATCTATCTATATCTATATATATGGTTATGTACAAGGTCAACAGGACACTAATAGCCTTCATCAAGAACTCAATGAGGCTGTGGAAAACAAGTCTGGAAGCCAACTCAAAGCCAATTGCACAAGTCACCAACAAGTGCGGCATATACCAAGGCGATGCACTATCCCCGCTGCTGTTCTGCATAGGCTTGAACCCCCTCAGCCAGATCATCATAAAGATTGATTATGGATACCGATTCCACAGCGGAACAATCATCAGTCACCTCCTCTACATGGATGACATCAAGCTGTATGCCACAAATGAGCGAGACATCAACTCACTGATCCACACTACCAGGATCTACAGCAATGACATTGGAATGTCGTTCGGACTGGACAAGTGTGGTTGCATGGTATCAAAAGAGGGAAGATGACCAGAACTGAGGGGATTGAACTACCAGAAGGCCGCATTGCAGATGTTCAGGATAGCTACAAATACCTTGGGGTGCCACAGGCTAACGGAAACCATGAGGAGGCAGCAAGGAAGACACAGCCAAATACCTACAAAGAGTGAGGCAGGTCCTGAAAAGTCAGCTGAATGGGAAAAACAAGATCCGAGCCATCAACACATACGCCCTGCCAGTCATCAGATACCCCGCTGGTATAATAAACTGGCCAAAGGAGGAGATAGAGGCTACTGACATCAAGACGAGAAAGCTCCTCACAATGCATGGAGGGTTTCACCCCAAATCCAGCACCCTGAGACTGTACACCAAGCGTAGCGAGGGAGGCCGAGGGCTAGTGAGTGTCAAGGCCACTGTCCAGGATGAAACGACGAAGATCCAGGAGTACATCAGAAAGATGGCCCCCCGAATATGATGGGCTTAGTGAATACCTCAGGCAGCAGAAACCCAAAGGTGAGGACAAGGAAGATGAAGAACGATCATGGAGGGACAAGCCGCTGCACGGCGTGTAGCACAAATAGAAGAAGTGGCTGATATCAAGAAAACCTACCAGTGGCTGGAAAAGGCTGGACTGAAGGACAGCACAGAGGCACTAATTATGGCAGCACAAGAACAGGCACTCAGTACAAGATTAATAGAGACTGGGGTCTACCACACCAGGCAGGACCCCAGGTGCAGACTGTGCAAGGATGCCCCTGAGACAGTACAGCACATAAAAGCAGGGTGTAAGGAAGGAAGTGCGTACATGGAACGCCATAACCAGGAAGCTGTCCTAGTGTACAGGAACATCTGCCATGAGTATGGGCTGGAAGTCCCAAGGTCAAAATGGAAGACACCTCCTAAGGTAGTCCAGAATGACCGAGCTAAGATTTTGTGGGACTTCAAGATCCAGACTGACAAACTGGTGATGGCTAACCAACCAGTCATCGTGTTGATCAACAAACAGCAGAAGAAGGCAGTAGTGATAGATGTGGCAATCCCAAGCGACAGCAACATCAAGAAAAAGGAACACAAGAAGCTTGAGAAATACCAAGGGCTGAAAGAGGAGCTCGAAAAGTTGTGGAAAGTAAGAGCACCAGTGGTAATCGGAGCACTGGGGGCTGTGACCCCCAAACTGGGAGAGTGGCTCCAGCAGATTCCAGGTAAAACATCAGAGGTGTCTGTCCAGAAGAGTGCAGTCCTAGGAACAGCTAAGATACTGCGCAGAACCCTCAAACTCCCAGGCCTCTGTTAGAGGACCCGAGCTTGAGGATGACACATGCCACCCTGCAAGTGGTGAGAGGGGATTTTTTTTTTTATATATATATATATATATATATATATATATATATATATATATATATATATATATATATATATATATATATATATATATATATATATATATATATATATATATATATATATATATATATATATATATATAGCTAGATATATATATATATATAAAAAAAAATTAAATTGCGATAAATATCGATATTGATTTAGCCATATTGCCCAGCCCTACTGTGGGCACATTTGGCATACTGTAGTCAACATGTGGGCATTGGAACATCATTTTGTCATTCTTTCAGGGTGGTAGTGGGTGGGTCGCCCCACCTCTACCAAACAACCTCCCACTACAACCACCCTGAAAGAATGACAAAATTATATAATTATGCTATGTATTCCAAAAAATAAAACAAATGTGCGAGATAAAGTTGTTTTCAAATATACAAGCAATTTGCTTCTTGTTTCTTGCTTTAAAGTTCAATTTGTTTTAACTTTGGGCAGGCTACATTGCAGCATCCAACACACTTTCACTATAAAATCAATGAAAATGGCTACTCCAGGCAGTTTGGTGAACATTCCTGTATAAAGTGGTTCCGAATTAGATGATTGTTTTGGGAATAGAATGACGAGTGGTACAATTTTAAATAAGTTATGACTTTTTGGAATAACATTGCAATGTCCAGATGACTACAAGCTAAGTGGGAATTGGTTAAATGTACTTTTATATTCAACAAAATGGCATAACAAAACAATACCCCATTGATAAAAAATTAAGCTAATAGATAATGCTGTCGATATGAGATATAGCACAACGTGGTGTCAACATAAAACACAGCGCCTTCAAAGCGGGGAGCAGAGTTCACTACATGCTGCAAAAACTACTAATACTTTTACTCAGTAAATGCTTTGTCGCTCCACAGGAATATTTTAATCCAATAATATAATTTTTTCTACATTTACTGAGTGCTTTGGTTGCCTAAACTTAACTGTTGCTGACTTTTACTGGCATAACGCAACTACCATGGCTCCTGAAATGGCCATCATCTGGCAGTAGCTGAACCCGGTCACATATTGGCGGCCTAAACAAATGCCGCTGGTAGCCAGCGTCCCGGAGCTCTTTAACTTACCTGCTGCCAAGTGTAATGTTAACTAGCATCACATGCAGTAATGTTTCTGTTGCCTCCATTGCCCGTTTCAGAGCATCAGGCATTTAAGTGGCACCAAAATGAGGCGTCGCTATTTGGTCCGGTAGATACCGGTTGTTGAGGCACCGGTGCTGTATTAGCACCGTGTCTTGGTACCCAACCCTACTGTTGTATATTGAGCTTTCTCTTCCTATCACGAAGCACTCTCGCACTCTCCAGTACACCAGACCAATCCCACCTCCCAGCAAACAGACCCACAGTCATTATGTCCCCATTAGCTCTTGCTAACGCTGCTGTCCCAAACAGTATCACGCCTAGACACTAATGTTATGACTATGATTATCATTATGTATTCTTGTTGCTGGAAAAATACACACACACACGACCTGGAACCCTCATTCCATTTCATTCCCTGCAATGAAACAAATCAAAAACTAGTTACACTGGCGTCTCTGAATGCCATCTTTGCTGCCCCACTGTGACATTACCATCAACTATCGATAGGAACCAGCCGGAAAACTGTCGACTGGGGGTCACTTCTGAGCTGGAGTCAATTAGTGGGGTGGATGACCTCTTCAGATCTCCAATTATTATCTTCTCACTAAAAACACTTTGGTTGATGCTAGTCTGCCCTAATAACATTGTAGCAGTGCTTCTAAGTAGAACTTATTCACATTCATTTAAGAGCGTGAATATGTGTGTGCATGTTGCAAAGCCCTTCAGTTGCTCAGTGGGGACTTACTTTACAGAATACACACTTCGCAGATTGTTTTTCACCTGTTGAAATGTTTTCTTGACAGGTTTCAATATTGTTAACCAAAAACAATGTAATTGCATTGCAACTTGCTCATGCAGCTGCAGCATGAATAGCAAAGCATAGCATTTACAAACATATGTTAACAATTGGTCACATGCCAAACATAATGTACTTTTTTTTCTATTAGAGACATTAAGAAAAAGACTGAGACCAGAATGTCAATAAAGACCCTTCCTCAGTGAAAGCTGCTCTAATAGACAGATTTGTTTTGTTCTCACGGACTTATTGAAGCACTGTGTTTACTAGTGTTTAAACTGTATGCTTCCTTTTCATATCTCAATATTGTTTACAAGAGCAAAAATGAAAGAAATAGAATGAACAAAAAGGTTTATATTCTGCTTTAACATAGGCTGCAAACATTAGCATGTCACCCATCTGTTTACAGGTGTGGGGGGGAGTAGTTCTACTGCATACGAGGAAAGAGAATACGTGGAATTAAAAAGACAATATCTACGGCTCTGCTACATCAAGTTTCTCATTTTTTTACAGTGTTTATATTGAATTTTCAATATTATATTACAGTTATTAAAAAGCACCACTGCCCCCATCCCAGGTCACAACAAAATCTCTCTCCCAACTGACGTATTACAAAAGCCAAAAAAACTAAAACAAACTATATGACAGTATCACGTGCACAGCACAAATGGCATATCCAGTAAAAATATGATACACACAAATACAAAAAACAAAAATTGCTCCTCTGCTGTCATCTTCCAAGACATGCCTCAATCCTTTCCACTTCTGGGGTTCACCACTTATTTAAATTTGAGGTATCCTGTCCCGCATTAGAAGCTCCCCTATGTGTCCTTTTTTTATTGGTCAAATTCCCCCCTTAGTTTGTTTTTTATGTACGTTAATTTCTCCATGGACATACATTGCGCCATATTCTTGATCCAAGCACCCATTGTAGGTGCCTTCATTTTCTTCCAGAGAGCTGTAGTCCTTTTTGCCTGTAGTATAGCAAAATCAATACATTTAAAGCTTTTTATTTTTTACTTCTGTCCAGACCAGGGTGGGAAATTAACTTTGTTGCCCACCAGCCACAGTGGCTGGTACATGCCCAATTTTACCAGCCATTTATATTTTTTACCAGCCACTTTTTCCGGAATTCAAATTTATAAAAGAAATCATATTTTGAATTGCTTAAATACATTATTTTTTATTATTAATACATATTTTAGCTCCAAGGTTTAAAGGCAGTACCAACAATGGACACACTGTGCTTAGGTAAAGAAGGTTTTTTTTAAAGGGAAGGTTTCTTTTACCATCTTCACAGTTGATGATGATCTACAGCCACCATGGTGGCTTTTTTTCACGAGCCATCCCAGGTGCACTTCCCCGGCTTCAGGTATGAGCTCTGAGTATCACAGACCCGTCCGTCGCTTTGTGTCCACTCTCTCTGTAACAATAGAGGTGAGCAGAGCGGCTGGTAGTGTAGCAACTTCAGTTAATTTTAGTGGACTCGCTCTGCAGTGGGTAGTGACGCGTTGCATCCGTGTAGACCTCCGATGAAGAGCAGCGTACAGCCTCCTCTAAACATTGTCAGAGACCAGAGACCCAAATGGGCCTCTGTGTCTGTCAGACGGTCTGAATGAGATACTACCATATCAGCAGAGCAATGCCATGCACAGCAGACTATATTACAACTCTCCAAATCTCAGACAGAGATGGGAGGAGTTATATTTTGAATGTGCACAAAGTTGTAAACACTATTGTGCTTCTCTAACCTCTGTGCATCTCTAAATGTAAATAATGCATTCAATGTTTCATAAAATGAACAAATAGTTAATAATAATTTTCCCAAAAAAAGTAAATACAGGAAGTGGGGCACAGATTACTGAGCCTTGGCACAAAGGTTAAAGGATTAGAATTTATGTAAATCAGTGGTTCTCATTCTTTAGAATTTCAGTAGTCTTAGCTGATCCCTCAACATTAATTTAACTTTGGGTCCCTGGTCCCTACACCAGGGACCCCTGGACCTGTTCACCACAGACCCAAATCTTTTCTGCTGTTGCTGACATATGCTACTGTCTCTTCATGTGGTTCATTATGTTTGGCACATTGTCTGGGTCAGTTCTTATATCATAAGTTAATAATGTAAATAATGTAAATGCTAAATGCCCTAATACCTGTTGATACTACAACAATGCAAAGGCTCTTAACCCTACAGTTTTGCACATATCATGTAAGACTTGATTTCTCAATTTTTTTGTACAAAACTCTCCATAAAGTGACATTTAATGGTTTATTTAAAAAAAAAAAAAAAAAAAAAAAAATCCTGAGGGGGGCATACCTCCAGACCTCCTTAGGGAGAGCCCCCATCCCCCCACACATGACAAATCCCAATTTAAACCCTGAAGGATAATGATGCTGAAAGAGCCAAAGAAATTGCTTTGTACGTGGCAAAATATGGGTTGGCCCCCCCAAATCTCACTCCAAGGTTTTGGGAAAAGTTGGCAGCTCTGCATATTTGTATAGATATGACCAATACGAATTGTTTGCACTTTGTGACGACGCGTAGGTTTGACAGTAAGTCAAACTTACTGTCAAACCTATGTTTGACCTTCCCGACGACCAGTGCATGGACTGGTCGTCGGGAAGGTCGGCTAACTATTCCCTCGTTTTCCCTTCGTCATCAATGCGGCACTTGTATTGTGTTGTATTTTTACCGATAATTTTCCTTTTGTCTGTACCTGGCACGGACTAGCGCTGAAAACCACTCGACAGAAGTGTGTAGTTGACGGAAATATGCGTGGTCAAAGCCCCGGCTGTGAACGGTTTAATTTCCCATAAATTCTTCACAATAAAAGCCTTTCATTATTTTGGTATTTGAATGGTTTTATTATGAAGCAGCAAAATCTGGAAATGCTGGGGATTCATTAGCAGTAACGCGACTCCACTGTGCATTGTTACTTAGCAACAGCACTCTTTGACTTAAGTTGTTGAATCCGTTACAAGGAATGTTTTACAATCCACCCGCCACTGATAAAATCTTGCGACAGTTGCAAAATCGATGGTCGCCAACTAAAAATTAGTACCCAGCTTTTGTCCGCTTCTGCCTGAAATCAAGGACCCATTTTAAATTATGATTTATATACGATTGTGAATCTGCCTCCGTGATTATAGTAGACTGTCTAATGAAGGTGTAACTAATGGAATGGGACAGAGCTTAGTAAAAGGTCAATAGGTAGAGTAGAGAACTGTTATTTTACACATTCACCATGGCCCATTATTGTTAATTCCCCCTTTCATTATCTCCTCTCCATAACCTCACATCTTGTTCTTTTCCCTCTTTGATCTCACACTGACAGATCTGCACTGCTGAGTGCACCCTTATTTTGTTAACAGTAATTGAAGAGGCATGATGTGCGTAAAATGCACCTGGACTCCATTTGTAATTTGTTAATTTGATTTACTTAGGTACAGACGGCACCTCTTGCTCTTGGCATCAAAGATGTCTCTTCTTATTCTTTCGAATACAAGCTTGACAGTGATAAATGCAAAGCTAGTTCAGTAGGCCAAAGTTCACCAGTTCAACTTTACTAATGTGTCAAACCTTCTACTCTCAGTTAAGTTGTTCTAAGATAATTTGTCTACCGTAGCGGGTTAAGTTTAGTTTTTCAGCAATTATCTTTAAATGTTCAGCGGCTGTGGAGAGAGGCTTCACTTTTCCTTATTTTTTTTTCAACTCATTAAATCCTCCCTCAGACTTCAGGCCTTGCAATTAATTGCTCAAATCAAAGCACAAATTGCATGCTGTAGAATGCACAACATTGGGAGAAAAATTTTTTTTTTTTTTAAAAAGCATCTCCAAAACCTTCCCTATCCCTCTCCGTATTCTCAATCTTCTCTTCACCTTCAGCTTTCTAATAACAGTCTTAAGTTGACATTCAGTTTTTCCTGGGGCAAAATACTTCTGCTGGGACTGTCTGCTTTCTAATTGTAATAATAATTGTGGTTCCACCTAATCTCAGCCGGGGCTGTGACCCCGGCCCGCTGTGAGCGCATTTGAGATAATGAAATAATTGCCCCAAATGCTTTTTTCCCCAAGCAGCCACGGAAACCAAAACCCTCAGACAAAGAGGCATCAACATTCATTCGGTCTCTATCAGCGGCGTTTTCCACTTTAATTGAAATTTAGATTGTTGTTGACCCCCTGGGCGAGGTTTGGTGGGCCAAGCCAAGGAGAGGGAGGATAGCACACAACTCTAATGGGATGGGTTGGTCAGAGAATGCCATCTATCTATCATTGTATGTGTGTGCATGCATGTGTTTGTGTTTTCATAAAAAGAGGAAGTCCATCATTTATCTTCCCAAGAGCTGCAGCCTTTTCTGCATATACAGTGGGTACGGAAAGTATTCAGACCCCTTTAAATTTTTCACTCTTTGTTTCATTGCAGCCTTTTTCCAAAAATCAAAAATGTTCATTTTATTTCTCAGTAATGTACACTCAGCAACCCATCTTGACAGAAAAAAACAGAAATTTAGAAATTTTTGCATATTTATTAAAAAACAAAAACTGAAATATCACATGGTCATAAGTATTCAGACCCTTTGCCGTGACCCTCATATGTAACTCAGGTGCTGTCTATTTCTTCTGATCATCCTTGAGATGGTTCTACACCTTCATTGGAGTCCAGCTGTGTTTGATTATACTGATTGGACTTGATTAGGAAAGCCACACACCTGTCTATATAAGACCTTACAGCTCACAGTGCATGTCAGAGCAAATGACAATCATGAGGTCAAAGGAACTGCCTGAAGAGCTCAGAGACAGAATTGTGGCAAGGCACAGATCTGGTCAAGGTTACAAAAAAATTTCTGCTGCACTTAAGGTTCCTAAGAGCACAGTGGCCTCCATAATCCTCAAATGGAAGACGTTTGGGACGACCAGAACCCTTCCTAGAGCTGGCCGTCCGGCCAAACTGAGCTATCGGGGAGAAGAGCCTTGGTGAGAGAGGCAAAGAAGAACCCAATGGTCACTGTGGCTAAGCTCCAGAGATGCAGTCGGGAGATGGGAGAAAGTTGTAGTAAGTCAACCATCACTGCAGCAATCCACCAGTCGGGGCTTTATGGCAGAGTGGCCCGAAGGAAGACTCTCCTCAGTGCAAGACACATGAAAGCCCGCATGGAGTTTGCTAAAAAACACCTGAAGGACTCCAAGATGGTGATAAATAAAATCCTCTGGTCTGATGAGACCAAGATAGAACTTTTTGGCCTTAATTCTAAGCGGTATGTGTGGAGAAAACCAGGCACTGCTCATCACCTGTCCAATACAGTCTCAACAGTGAAGCATGGTGGTGGCAGCATCATGCTGTGGGGGTGTTTTTCAGCTGCAGGGACAGGACGACTGGTTGCAATCGAGGGAAAGATGAATGCGGCCAAGTACAGGGATATCCTGGACGAAAACCTTTTCCAGAGTGCTCTGGACCTCAGACTGGGCCGAAGGTTTACCTTCCAACAAGACAATGACCCTAAGCACACCGCTAAAATAACGAAGGAGTGGCTTCACAACAACTCTGTGGCTGTTCTTGAATGGCCCAGCCAGAGCCCTGACTTAAACCCAATTGAGCATCTCTGGAGAGACCTGAAAATGACTGTCCACCAACGTTTACCATCCAACCTGACAGAACTGGAGAGGATCTGCAAGGAGGAATGGCAGAGGATACCCAAATCCAGATGTGAGAAACTTGTTGCATCTTTCCCAAAACGACTCATGGCTGTATTAGATCAAAAGGGTGCTTCTACTAAATACTGAACAAAGGGTCTGAATACTTATGACCATGTGATATTTCAGTTTTTGTTTTTTAATAAATATGCAAAAATTTCTAAATTTCTGTTTTTTTCTGTCAAGATGGGTTGCTGAGTGTACATTACTGAGAAATAAAATGAACTTTTTTGATTTTTGGAAAAAGGCTGCAATGAAACAAAGAGTGAAAAATTTAAAGGGGTCTGAATACTTTCCGTACCCACTGTACGTTTGTGATGATTAGCAGTGAAATTCACACACACAAACAGAGGGGATGTATTCCATTTGTCTCAGTAGCCGGCTCGATATCACCATGCATCATTTATCATGAAGAAGGCAAGTCCAGGCTCTGTCCAACATGACAGTGCAGCGCGGCCTGTTTAAGACATTGTGTGGTTATATGTGCTTCTCCAGTCTTGCTTAACAGGACCTGAGGGATATCAGTGGAGCTGTATGAACAAGCATCAGTGGTTATCCTGTTACTAAGCCATTACTCCATCTGGCTCTATTTTAGTTCAGTCTCTGTTCTGTACACCTGCCTTACTACAGGTAAATAATAAGTGGAACATTCCTGCAACAATAAATGTCTGTATAAAACAACTCACTATATGTCTCTTTAAGCAGTCAGTTCTTAAGCAGCTTAAATATTTCAAGTTAGTTATTGCAGCAGAAATGTAAGCTAATGTATCAGCTTTGCTAGCTTTGTATCAGCTGTTTGAGAAAACAAGCCTGAACATGGACATTGTAGAGAGTGAATCCAGATAATGGCTGATGCCTTGCTACAAAATTATTACATTGTCATGTCAAAGAACAATTTCCAGGCTTTGAAGAAAAAGGTAGTTTTTATTTTGTAGAAAATTATGCATAAGGATGCAACTAAATCTCATTAAATCATCTCCCATGGTTACCCATGGTATGGATTATCATGTATTTAGGTGAATAGGCACACTTAAGGCATATATTGGAGGTTTGCATGGGCAAAGTGGCAATTTTAGTGCAACAGAATATTTCTTGAATGTGCCTTTTAGTATTTTGGTGACTCTGAAGAGGGAGGAGAGGTGTGTCATCGAACATTACAGTGCAAATTTGGTATTAAAATAGTACTCCACCGATTTGGCTTTGCACTCATATAACATTGTAGGAATCACAATAGACAGTCTAAAATAAAAGGATCTCAATTGATGCTGCAGAACCAGAGTTATCATAAAAATACTGATTATAGTTGCCGTAGATAGATCCCCTTTCTTTCTCAAACTTTTTAAAGAGTCTACATTTGAATATGGATTTGATATTGATACTCCATCTGCTCACCACTCGCTGATGACTGCAAATTGCAGCATGAACTGTTGATTTTTTTTTTTTTTTTTTTTTTAAATAGTAATGTTATAAAATATTTGAATAATAATTCATTTCTGGCATCAGTTTTCTACCACATACAGTCAAATATGAAGGAACATCTGTACTGTACCCCACTGCATCATTCATGGGAAACACCATGTTTACATTATAGTTGGTTACATTTCATGCAAGCTCAGATACCACTGAGGGGAATCACTGAAACATGGAAGGATTCCTCAGAACTGGAGAATGTGGAAACTACTCCAATGGTTGGACTTGGATCAATATTTCTAGAGAAACAAGTCAATGAGATGTATTTATCTTGCTCTCTCTCTCTCTCTCACACACACACACACACACACAATTCAGAGGCATACATATGATTTATAGCACAATTAATCAAATTTTAATCACGATCTTGGTTTTCCACGATCAAATTTGCATGATCCAGCAATATTTTAAATGCGTCATTCCGTTCATAGAAGCTCAGTTTTTTTGGAAAGCCAATCTAACGCTCCGTAAACCACTGTCTGATCATGTGCCAATCAGAGTTTTTCCCTCCACCGCGCAGCTTAGTTTCTAGATGTAGACAGTCAAAGAGGACAGAGTAACGTGAGGAAAATTCCACAACAGATAGCAGTCGGTCATAAGGTTTACCAGTTTGCTAGTAAATGCAAAATTTTGTCCCGTCTGTGTTGTTTTTCAGACAACAGCAGTGACCAGTGCTAGTTTGTGTCTGTTAGCTCTGGAGGCTCTAGGGTGCTAGTTTGTGTCTGTTACGTCTCAGAGCTCTAGGGTGCAACTAACATTTTTCCTAGGTTGCACCGGTGCACCTAATGTCCTCGCATCCGCTGCCTCTATACTCAATACTAATACTAACTAACTTCAGTTCGTAGAGTACTAGCGTGTATGAGCCTGCTGGACCTGGGCGAGAGATGCGACCCATGGCCCAAAATATCATAGTTCATAAAAATGCAGCGCAGTGACAATACAGACATCTTATACACACGAGTGTAACGCCGCTGACCCGCCACTCAACCCGTGCTGGACACATTCGTAATGAGTCAGCTGTCACTAGCATACGGCCCTTGCACTCTCCTTCTCTCCCTAGTTCTTTTAATCCGATGTTGAAGACAAAAGGAGCTTTCTCAGAGAAACATTTTTTTTTTTTTTTTAAATATATCAATGGCTATTTATTTGAGTTGCAGCTGTATGCATGTACAAAATACAACTTAAAAGGAATGTAGCACAATATGGATGTGAAAGAAGTTAATGTGACAATAAAATTTGTTTTGGTTAAAATCAACAAATAATCGTGATCTCAATATTGATCAAAATAATCGTGATTATCATTTTGGCCATAATCGTGCAGCCCTACAGATGATATACATAATCTAAGATTAAATTATTACAATATAATTGAAACAAGTAGATTTTGTTGTCTATAAATCTTAACCTGACCAGTGAGACAATCTGCACATTTTTTAATATCTGTAGAGTTATTTATGGCTATCATGTGAGCATATATAGGCTTCTTAAAGTAGGAACATGAATAAACATGAATCAGAAGGAAGAAATAGAGTGCATGTGTTTATTGAAGACAGCCCATGTTCAATCACAGCATGCAAGTGATAAATATGTGTAATATTTGGTCTTTCAGGGCTGCTTCTATATTAAGTCTTCCACCACTGTGCTTAGCAAGGACAAAGACATAGCGTTTTTCTCTCTTTGTCCGATGAGTTCTGTGCTGAATGGCATTGGGATCCTGGTTCTTCCGCTATTCATCACACTAATTAAACTGACTGGGGAACAAAAGCCAATTTAGCCCATCCAGTTTCCTTAATTGCTTTTGGCACAATGCACAGATCGTCAAAGATAAGATCCATAGTCAGTGTTAGAACTAGTACAATTTTTAATTAGCCTCTTTTATGAAGTCATTTTCATAATGGCAATAAGAGAGAGACAGGGACTTTTAGTGACAACAGGGCACTCAAGTGAAGGAATGACCTAATTCAGATGAAGGCAATTCTTTCTTATACTCAACAATATTGCAACAGTAATACAGGAAATACTCCATAATTACAGTTATCAATCATGGTCGTTGTGCAGGCTAGATGACCCATCAAATTACCTTTTCTAAAACCTGTTTAACGTTCAACAATCTCCAATCTAATCTTTATCTAAAGATTAAAACTTATTGTCTACAGCTTTGAGCAAACACCTTCTAACCAGCTTTAATGACTGTAGTTAATTATAAATTAATTAAAGCACAGGTTGCTATGCCATTTTTAGACTAGACTTTTATGCAATGTAATATCTGACCTTTGTTGCAACGTACTGTACCACACGACATTGTCAAATTTAATACATTTATTAACAACATAATGTAACACTAACTTATATCTTCAGTCAATTGGAAACTTACGCAAAATAACCTGCCATCTAGTTTCTTTTGTAACTGCATTCTTCTTTACAGAAGATGACATTCAAGTTCACAACAAAACAAACAAACAAAACAGCCACGTCCATTAGGAGACCGTTTGGGCTTTAGCAGAAAGGGGGGGAGGGAATGAGAAGTTGTTGATGTTCAAATTCTTTGGCATTCGTATTTTACACGCACATAGCAGAGCTTGCAAACTGTGGCTTTTTTGTCAACAAAGCAAAAGTTGTCAATATAACTCACTGGAAATCAATAACACTTCCACACTGGAGACTTCAGTGAAAGAGGAGGGGGTTCCAGTTATGTCGATGTTTCGCCGGCATCTGCAGTGCTACCTACCTTTTGACTGGCTGTAGCTAAGTTAGAGAAGGTTGACTTGCAACATTTCAACACGTGTGTGTTTTTTCCGCTTGGCAAGCCGACCGGGGGGCCGACATGGAGGCGTGGCAGCATTGACGATTTGTGTTTGGATCGCTGCGTGGAGAGTAAGAGGAGAGATCCAAACACAGGCACGACTTTACAGAAGAAATGGGTCATATAACTCAAAATTAAACCATATCAATATAAACATTACTTTGTTTGTGGAGAGGCAGTGGATGCGAGGACATAAGGTGAAACCTAGGACCCTAGGTGCACCCTAGAGATTATACGAATGTCTAATCTGTCATTTGATGCCTTTTGGAGATTTTTCCATCTTTTCTTGGCTTCTTTATGCACATTAATAAAAAATTTTACCTGGGGTGCCCAACCTTTCGAACCCCCACCGTAGCCTAAAATGTTAATGATTTTAAAAAAATATTTTTGGCCTGCAACCACGTCAGTGGATTTAAACTTATGCTTGCGTTCAGAGTATAAGGTCTGTGTGTCTGTGTGTGTGTGTGTGTGTGTGTGTAAGCCTTAGCAACTGTAGCCTCCACTGTTTTATTAGTCATTGTCAGACAGAATGTTTGATAAATAAAATACTTTTTTTGCCAGTATCAGCCGGAGTAGCATGTCCACCAGGAGATTAAAGTGGTAAAAGTAGATTTTTTTTGTAATTGTTAGTGATTTTTTAATTGATTCATTGTTATGTATTATTTGAATGCTATATACCATTGTTGTGTATTTATAATGTTCAAATTTTGAAATAAAGTAATTCATGTTTGAGTATTATTGTTGTTTGTTTATACACCGTGGTATGGACTTTGGTATCAAGTAGCTATCATGTACTTTTGGTGGTATCGGATTTGGTACCAACTACTAGATTTTTGGTATTGTGACATCCATAGCTTTAAATTAGATTGAATGCAGGTTTAAGATTGCAAGCTTTGTCATGGAAGCTTATTACCCACAGTCTATGGGGTAGAAAAGTAAAAATAAAAACAGTATTGCTTAACTTCGGTAATATGACAATTCCCACTCTAGTATTTGAAAAATGATGAATGCATTTTTTTGGGCAGTTGATTTAACTTAACTCAGTTACAATTTGAGAAACTCGAGAATTGGTTTGTTACTTTATTAGTTCTGAAACTAAAGACATAGTTATTTGTGCTATTTCTGCCAAAACTAAAAGTTAAATTACTGTTTTCACAACATGTCTCTCTTACGTTTTACAAAATTATGAAAAAAGGTTTACAAAAGCAGAATGAGGAGTACTCAATACATTTAAGGACAAACTTTCAAAACACTTTCAATAACTACCTGAACAAAAATAAGCATCCCCACCAGCTGGGCATCTTAGAACATTATTAGGAATTATACTAGCTTTTTTTATGTTTCAAAACAGTATCCGGACTAAACTTTGTTGTATACACATCTGAGATCCACTCAACATCCTTTTATCTTAACTATTAGTCAAACTAATTCATACCTTCTGCCTTTATAACTAAAAACGTATGTATAATTTGATATAAATGAGGTTTGTTGACCATGAATTCCAAGAATAAGTGGGAAATCTATCATTAAACCAGCTCAGGTTTTTAAAAAAGCGCCAAAACCATGGAAAAAGTGACATAAATCAGAAAAAGTGACAAAAACATTGGATAAGCACAAAACAATGTTCATTTTCAATTTTGACCTGGAAGGACACGTTCATGGTTAACGGGAAGACAACACAAGGGTTAAACAAACACTAGCACATTTACACTAGCTTGAACAGGTGGCAATGAGTGTAGCAACAGTGTAAACCCCAGAACAAGAGCTACGCAGTACATTTAAAAGGATAGTAGAGCAGCTTTGAGGTGACATAGTCTCCAATTCTTAGCTAGCTAAAGCTATTATTAATTATTACTAAGCTACAATTAAGCCAACACAAGGAAACTGTAGGTCCATGTGCAAGACAACATGTTTACATTCCAAAATTAGTTAAGACACAGCAATAACGTTTCCATTAGCAAATGCAAATACCACAAAAAAGCTAGGCAATGGGCAAGTAGCGTAGCATATTAGCAGGAACTAGCAATAAACTGACGCCATGTCATCGCCCTCAAGAACGCGGGACGACAATAACATGAAAGCAGCAACAGCCACCTTCGTATTGTTAAAACACGCACATTAAACAGAGTCAACAGTAGGAAGCACAACAATAGTTAGCACAAGCAGCAAGCACTTACCTTGTTGAAGTGAAGTTGTGGTCCTGGCAGTTGAGAATAATTCCTTCAGAGTCGCTGAAAGCAGCAGGTGTCCACCTCGAAGTTCGTGTTTGTTCCTAGCAGCTTAATGAATAACGTCGGAGACACGTGCAGTAGCTAGCGGGGCTGGTGGAAAACAAATACCGCAAAAAAACTAGGCAATGGGCAGGTAGCGTAGCATATTAGCAGGAACTAGCAGTAAACTGACGCCATGTCATCGCCCTCAAGAACGCGGGACGAAATAACATGAAAGCAGCAACAGCCACCTTCAAACACGCACATTAAACAGTCAACAGTTGGAAGCACTTATCTTGTTGAAGTGAAGTTGTGGTCCTGGCAGTTGAGAATAATTCCTTAAGAGTCGCTGAAAGCTGCACGTGTCCACCTCGAAGTTCGTGTTTGTTCCTAGCAGCTTAATGAATAACGTCGGAGACACGTGCAGTAGCTAGCGGGGCTGGTGGAAAACAATATGCCCTTTCCAAAACGTCTGACTTTAGCAAGCAAGCTAGCTTATAACATGCTGTATAATTAACAGTGAGGTAGCAGTACAGCAGCAGGCCCGGCAAAGCAAACAGGGTTTAAATCAATTTTGCACAGTTTATGGTTCAAAATACAGCGCCCTATTATAAAGGGTGCGTTTAATTTATGTCTCTTCTAGTCCGTTATTTCATGTCAAGGTAGCAGGTCACTTCAGTAGCTAAAGTAGTTGGCAAGTTTGCTTTTATTTTCTTTTAAATAATATTGCTATTTTCACGTTTATTTTTACTGTATGTATTTAATGTAGGTTATATATTGATTGCCTAGTGTATTAATGCATATGTGTTCTGTAGATCAGGGGTGAAAAGTAACTAAGTAGCCTACTAATACAAATATAATCTCCTAATAATTGATGATTATTATAGGTAAAAATAAGATAAGACTTGATCAATGGGGGACATTCACAGGCTACCAGTTATTTGGCGACAAATTAATAAATTAAAATGCATTCTTTCATTAGCCCCACTTTTATCAACTGCAATATTGCAGGGATGTAGGCCTACACATTCATTAAATAATAATTATAAAAATAATATGATATACTGTATATTATTCTGAAATAAGACATACTGCATATAATGAGTTCTTTTACTTTTGGTACTTTAGATATGTCTTCACAGTTATACTTTTACAAAAAGCATAGTGCAGTGGTGTGACAATTTCACTCTTGTTTCTTTGTAACCTTTTCTGATTTTACTGTTTTCTATTTTCACTCTTACTATTGTATGTTGTGATTTTACTTATTTTGTTAAGCACTTTGGATACCTGCTGGTAGTTGTAAAGTGCTATATGAATACATTTTGATTGATTGATTGAAAGCGTGCCTTTTACATGTAAAATAGTATTTACACACTGTGGTATTGCTTTTACTAAAATAAAAAAGTTCAGTAGCCTATTTCTCCCATCACTGATATATGATACATTTTTTTTGTCTGTTCAAAATACTGCAAATGGCTTCCAGTTACAAAAATCTGTCATAAATCTATTTCCAGCTTCATAGACCATGTGACCAGTGGTGAATGTGATAGGCAGGCACAGTGGGGCTCAAAAGTTTGGGCACCCCAGGTAAAAATTTGTATTAATGTGCATAAAGAAGCCAAGAAAAGATGGGGAAATCTCCAAAAGGCATCAAATGACAGATTAGACATTCGTATAATATGTCACAAAAAGTTAGATTTTATTTCCATCATTTACACTTTCAAAACAACAGAGAACAAAAAAATGGTGTCTGCAAAAGTTTGGGAACCCTGCAGAGTTTCTAGCGTGCACCATCCCCTTTGGAAAGCTGAGACCTGACAGTGTCATGGATTGTTCTCAGTCATCGTCTGGAAAGACCAGGTGATGTCAGTCTTAAGGTTTTAAATGTCCAGACTCATCTGACCTTGCCCCAACAATCAGCACCATGGCTTCTTCTAAGCAGTTGTCCAGAAAACTGAAACTGAAAATAGTTGACGCTCACAAAGCAGGAGAAGGCTATAAGAAGATAGCAAAGCGTTTTCAGATGCCAATATCCTCTGTTCGGAATGTAAGTAAGAAATGGCCGTCATCAGGAACAGTGGAAATGAAAGAAAGATCTGGAAGACCAAGAAAAATATCAGACAGAACAGCTCGCAGGATTGTGAGAAAAGCAAGTCCAAACCCACGTTAGACTGCACAATCCATATAAATTCATCCGTATAAAGTACAGTATACCCACAACAATACATTAGACTACACCACTGTATGTTACCCTCCAAGTGTTTGTTGACAATAAATGATGAATGATGATTGACCTGATGGAGACTATATAGACCATATATCCTATATACTGTATACCGCCTAAAGGCCATAATTAAGCTGTGTATTTATGTGTGCGTGCGTTTGTGCGTGTGTGCCCCAGCAACTGAAGCCAAACACAATCCCACATACTCAAACACACCAGAACACCCATGAGTCATACTGAAAAGCACATCCATGCACATACATAACACAGATACACTTACACACATGCCAAACACACATACAGAAACATATTTCAGGCTGTTCAGGCCACTCACCATACATCCTGTAAGTACAACACCATGTGGCTATATCCTTCATTGCCCTTAGTCAGTTGCTTTATGACCAGACAGAACAGCATACATAACATGCACTTTGTGTTCCAAGGCTACAGCCCACATTTCCTTTGTTAAGAGCCAATTACATCAGGTTGACTGCTTCAAGGAGCTGCCTGTCTTTCCCACAGTCATTTGTCTCATACAGCCTGCTGTCACCTTATTTAACCCCCACTTCTTTCCCTTTACATATTCCTCAGAGACCTAATCCATGTTGTTATAAGGGTAAAATGTTTATGTTTGATATTAAAGATAATAATGTGTTTGACTGAGGCAAATACAGTCGCATAGATCTTATCCTAATTGCCTAAGATGTGCGTGGAATTCAGCTGAGCACAGAAAAGAAAATTGTCTCTGAAAACAAACGGGGGTCCATCATGGCTGTAGTACCAAAATAAAGAACAGAGCAGGCCCCTTATATTATCTTCACATCAAGGCTTGAGACAAAGCAAAGGGAAAGCAAATAAGATGGTGTGCCAGCGGGTAGCCATGCAGCCGGCCTCTCTGGACTGTTTGAAATGGCAACACTTCCTGAGCCTGAGTTTCCGCTCACTAAAAAATAATCACCCAAGAGAAAAAAAGGTAAAATGTCTGGGATGTGTTGATTTAGCAGATTTGTTGCTGAGGTCCTCAGAAACAGCCGTGTTCACCATAAAGAGATGGTATCCCACATCTCCTGCTGAAAACTTTATCATTGTCACAGGAAGCTGTGAAATCAGTGTAGAAAAAAATAAAGTCATATTTTTGCTCTTCTGATGTTCTCACGCTCATGTATCCACTTCTGTTTAGGTCAAAATGCGGACTCTTAGCAGTCAAAGCCACTGTGCAACTTTTGTAAAGGGGCACTCCACCAATTTTACACATGAAGTTCAGACTACTTGTTGTGACTATAGTGCTTATTACTGAGTAAAAACAGTTGTATAATGTCTTCTGTGGCTCAGGAAGGAGCTTTCCAAAGCTATTTCAGCTTGGGTTCAAGCATTGAAATGTACAATAGGAAGCCTGGGTTACAAACTGGGGCATGGGTTTAAAAAAAAAAAAAAGGAAAGAAATGTGGACCTTTACCAGGCAGGGCAAGTCTAACAAAAGACACAGTTGAGTTGCATTATGGGTAATGTAGGATCCAGCATACCACATTACATGTACTGTAGTTTCACACTGACCAAACAATATGATCTAGTGTGTTGTCCACTTCAAAAAGAGGGGGGGTTTCGCTTGTGTTTGATGTCCCGTGCACTAACTTTGGGCTTCACAGGACCGACATGCCACATGTTTTCACAAAAAAGTAAGTGTGTGATTTTTCTGATTTAAGTGAAGGAATAGAGTGTAGAAAATCAATTTAAGTTCAGTTCTAAATATGGGTGAAAAGAAAAGACAAATAATATGAGCATACAAATTGCGGGTGCACTAGTTTTATAACTCTGTATGTTCTGTGGCGATATTTCAGCTGGGTGTGCCAAATTTTATCCCCGGCCCTCCAGGTGAAAGGCTGTCCACTATGATTGTGCAATCAACACATGCACAATTTGAAGGTAAAATATGGCATTTGCAGTCCTAATTCGTGAATGAAATTGATTCCTCATTGACAAACTTTTGTTCCAGCTTGTTTCATGACCAAAGTTTTGTCAGTGAGGGAATAACCGAGTTTTGGACTAACTGATACCTGATTGGCTGCTTTGCACTGCACAAGCTGTTGAAAGAAAAATATGTCATAGACAATGAAGAAAGCCACACAGAAAAGAAAGAAAATTGAGCGAGTAAAATGAAACAGACCCCCCCCCATCCGCCATTGTATGTGTGTGGTAAAGAGGCAGCAATCTGTCCTAGGTTTGGAAAATAACAACAGGGGTTATTAAGTTTGCAGGCATTTGGCGGTTGATGCATAGTAATGGCCTCTCTAGCCTCTCCATTTTGAAATCTCATACATCTTTATGAAAGGTGGATATCAATCAAAGAGAAAGCTCTCTCACTCCCGCTGGAATCTTGCCACTAAAAAATGAAAACAGTTCATAATGTCTGGGTCAAGAAGCCGGCAGAAAATCTATTGGAGTGAGAACAAAGGTGGTGATGCAGGAAGTGAGGTTTAAAAGTTTTCTGGCAAATCGCCATTGAGTCTCACTTCTTTGAAATGAGCTTGGGATGGAGGACATTTTCAAGCCCAATTCTTCTTAATCTACAAGGAGACAGGTATCGACTGTTCCTCCGAAGACTGAAAAACACCAACAGCGAGAGAAGAGAGCCTCCAGGTAAACAAAGACATTTCAACAAATACTACTCCTCCACAATCTAAACATGTTTTTTATAGTTAACCACAGATCCAGTACCTGGAGCTCAAATCAGCTTCTTGTGAAAGAGAGAGGGAAAGGGGCACTGCATGCTGCTGCTGACCAATCAATGGTGTGATTAATGGAGCTAATTTTACCTGGACACTGTGGATCATTACTTCCTGCTCTCCATCGCCTCCTTCCTCCTGTCTATATGGACGTCAGCTTGGATAATGTGTTTGCTTCACTAATGAGAGTCCCACAGAGAGACAGAGGACGGTGGAGGGTAAAGCCACGGACGACAAGTCTTCAGGGACTGCAGCCTGGCACGTAGAGATGCTATCTGCAGCAGGCGCTGCGGCTCACACAGTCGTGACCTTCTCCGTAGTGTCCACCCCTGACAATGTGTTGACTTGAAATATTACCCTGCATACCTGTCTCATAACAATATTTCATTAGAGGTTGGAGAGTTTTTTTTAAGGCAAGGCAATTTTATTTATATAGCACATTTCAGCACATGCTACTCAAAGTGCTTTACATAACACATTAAAAAGCAAAAAGCAAAATATAAAAAATAAAAACAAAGATATTAACGAATACAAATGTAATACTGTATAAGATTAAAAAAATCATTGTTCAGTATAACAATTCATACAAGAATAAAAATCCAAGAGTAAAATTCACAGTTCTGTATTCAAATTTAATATTAAATAAAATAAAAGTATAAAATTCACTGTTCAGTATAAAAATTAAGACAAGCAACATCAAAAAGAAAGGTCTTCAGCCTTGATTTAAAAAAGCTGAGAGTTGGGACGGACCTGCGGTTCTCTGGGAGTTTGTTCCAGATATGAGGAGCATAGAATCTGAATGCTGCTTCCCCCTGTTTAGTTCTGACTCTGAGGACAGAAAGCAAAAGTATTTTGAAATCAATTCTTTGAGGCACAGGAAGCCAGTGTAAGGACTTCAGAACTGGAGTGATGTGATCCACTCTCTTGGTCTTAGTGAGGACTCGAGCAGCAGCGTTCTGAATCAGCTGTAACTGTCTGATTGATTGTTCAGGGAGACCTGTAAAGACGCCGTTACAGTAGTCAAGTCTACTGAAGATGAAAGCATGGACAAGTTTTTCTAAATCCTGCTGAGACATAAGCCCTCTAATCCTTGATATATTCTTAAGATTATTTTTGGGGCATATTTTCCCTTTATTAGATAGTGACAGTGGATAGACAGGAAAGGTTGGATAGAGATGGGGGATGACACGCAGTAAAAGGGGCCGCTGCAAAGGACTCATGGGGACCTACATGGGGCTCTAATGTAACCAAGTATATTTTCTCAAGTACTGTACTTAAGTACAAATTTTAGGTACTTGTACTTTATTTAAGTCTTTTCTATGCCACTTTCTACTTCTACTCCACTACATTTCAGAAGGGAAATATTGTACTTTTTACTCCATTACAATTAAAAGCTTTGGTTACTTTCCGAAAGTAGGATTTTTTTGCACGCAAAACACATGTAGTTTATAAAATACAATAGTTTAATATAAATTAAACTGTTCAGGTCTACAAGTCCAGGTAAAATCATTAGCCGAATTAACATTATCAATTTTCTAAAATGTTTAAAAACTTTCCAAGTGCTTTTACTTTCAATACTTTAAGTACACTTTCCTGATGCTACTTACATACTTTTACTTAAGTAACCTTTTCAATGCAGGACCTTTACTTGTAACAGAGTATGTTTGCAGTGTGGTACTAGCACTTTTACTAAAGGATCTGAATACTTCTTTCACCACTGGGACTAAACACTAAATTAAAATGTAGCCTACCTACGTCCTTACGTCCTACGACAAATTGTTATTGGCCTCAAAATATGAATTATGTAAAGAATCACTAAATGGTTACAATAGTTAGTAATCGTCATGGAATTACAGTTCTCACACACAACATATACAGTAGTAAAAATAGTAGACAAAAGCAGGCTTTCCATTTCTACCCGGCAACCACTGATTATGTAGCTAGCAGATTCTAGCTGCTGTCAACACATTCTCACTCCCATCTCGTAAAATACGGACGCTTGGTCAGGTGCCGTTGTCGCCGATTGCAGATTTGAGTCGCGCATGCGTGACTTTGCGACAAGTAGCCTACAAAATGCGAGAGACTTCTGTAATATCAATACAGAATAAAAATGGACCTACTCAACGAAGTTTGTTCACTGCTGGCTACAAGTTAGCAATAAAACACAACAAAGGCTGTCAGTTGAATTGTGTTTTGAGCTAACGTTAGCAATCAAAGAACCATAGATAGCTAAAAGGTTTTTGAAATGACTGCTAGCTTAGCTACAAGTTAGCAATCAAACACAACAAAGGCTCTCAGTCGAATGGTGTTTTGAGCTAACGTTAGCAATCAAACAACCATAGATAGCTAAAAGGTTTTTGAAATGATTTCCATCTTCTGTTATTGTTTGTAATGAGAAAAGTTTATTATTTCGTGGATTTCGCAAAAAAAAGTCTCCTTTAGCGTCATATTACACGCGAGTGGTCATCTCCTTTGACCAACCTCCCTACGCAGAACTTCCCCCTTACATACTACTCACTACATGCTGCTCTCCAGTATGTTCTACACACACGCCAAAGGGTGCTTTTTTTGTTGAATCACACACGGACAACCACTGCTCAAATGTCTGTATTTTACGAGTTCGGAGTGAGAATGGCTTGAAGCTGTAACTAGCTAGTTAACATAAGCCCCAGGAATTTGACTTCTTAACAAATCCTGTAACCTAAATGGAGCGCCACAAAAGACTTTGGACTCTTCACTCAGCATTGTTGAATTCTTGAAATCTAGGCTGTAGACTTGTGCTTTGACCTCCTAGCTTCTGTCTGTGCACGTGTATGGTCCCGTGTCTTGTGTCCGTCTCTTTGTTAATGTCTTTTGTTTGTTTGTGTGTCTTGTTGGTGAGCTGCGAGCAACGTTGCAGTTGTGTTTTTGTTGAGTCTCCCCCCCTCTCCTGTCTTTTTTTGGGGGGGGGGGGGGTGGTCCTGGGATGCTTTAATGTCCCAGTGTATTGTTTGTTAATTGTTTTAAATAAATTAATATTAAATTAAATATTTGATCCCCAAAAAATAAAAATAAATACCTGTAGCCCCAGAAAAAAGCAGTAACATGCCTTGGCCTAGAGCCCTAGACAGTATAACTGGGTTAGGTTAGCTAGTTAGCTGGACATGCTAATGTTTGCAGCTTATATTATTTTAGAGCAGACAACAACATTGTATAATCTGTTACTTACATAGTTGTCTTGTGTTTTTTTTGGAACAAACCTTGATACTCTTTATTCATTGGTCTGGATCCCCATTGCACGCTTTACCCTGACAGGTTTGCGATGCCTAGGTATGGTTGCTAAGCTACGATTGGACAATAGCTGTTTGGGATTTAGTAAACGGTCAATTAGCAGTGTAATATGCATGCCATTGGAAAACATTTACAGAAGCCATTATGAGATACAACCTTTTGAGTTAAAAAAAATTGAGAGTTGGTGTTTTTACTCATAGTTTGGGCTCGTGTAGTACGTACATTCAAAACACAAAATGCATTGTGGGTCAGATAAGGTCAGCATTGTCAAAGTCAAGGCTGATTTTGTCTAAAGTCTTGTAAAGTTAGTATTCTGGACAGTTATGTCCAACAGCAACAATAAGTAAAGTATATCTTGTCTTGAGCTCAGTTTCAGGTTCGTATGTGCACAGGCGTCAGTTTGGTTTGAAATGTGTTGGATACAATAAAGCATTTTTTTTTTGTCTCTTTCGCGCAGGTCATGTTTTGAAAGACGTTGTCCTGTAGCGTACTAATGTAAATGAAGAAAAATGTATACATTTACAGGAATGTGTAACATTACCCCCCAATGTTACAGTTGTTGCAGTGTTGTGGTTTTTCCTGTGGGGATTTTAGTTTTTTTTAAACTAAATTAAGCTTGAGGTTTTCGAAAAAAGTGGTGGGTACAAAGTGACTCATGACGAAATCTGATAGGTACGCGTACCCAGCACCCCGACTGGAATCGACGCCTGCGTATGTGTGATGCCCTTCTCTGTGAATTTAGGTTGTATGGCTGCACTGTTTGAAATTATATTATAAACAAGGAACTTCCTGGGGCTGGGTTTCTCAATACGACCCCTACAAAATATTAACTTATGACCCGTGCAGAAAAAGACAGAAAACATAGGCCCAGGGGGGCTTGTCCAATAGATGTGTGAGGCTGATGACATTAGTCAGCTGAGTGTGAGCTCTGTGACTCCATTACAACAACTGGATTGTGTCCTTTCATGAAGAGTATATTACTTTTTCTGGATCTAAATCACTATATTAAAGAGTCAGTTCAATATAAAAAACAAACACACTTTAACTGTATCTTTAGTGGTATCTATCTAGCCAAGAACATTCTTTGTACATTCATTGTGCCTTAATTCATAAATACAATGAATGTGAAAGGACTTTTCTTTAAGGTAGGCTACATTTAAAAAATAATTTATCTCATATGACCTCATAAGGAGCACGATTCCAGATCGGCCCATCTGAGCTTTCATTTTCTCGAAAACAGGGCTCGGTTTACACCTATCTCCATTTCTAGCCACTGGGGGACCATAGGCAGGCTGGGGGATCACATATTAATGTTAAAAAAACTCAAAGTAAAATTTCCATGCCATGGGACCTTTAAGTTGGTTTAAAAGTGCAAGGCAAGAGATTTGTATACCAAATACATTTCAAAGATTCTTTTTATAAAAAGACACCTATCACATGTTGTAAAAAAATCTGATTTCCATTTCTTTTTTGACTATAAAGCAGGTTGCGATGGTACATCATTTCTGTAAACGTATTAAAACTCAATTCACAGAGAAATGCATCCAGCCCGAATTCAGAAACGATGCCTTCTGCCACTGTCAGTACTTTCATACAGTTGTGATGTCATAACTGTATATATATATATATATATAGCTACGAAGTACCACTACAGAGCTGTTAAAGTCGTTCCTCGGTGCAGAGACTCTGAGAGTGCAGATTTGTAAAAAACGGAAACACTGACCAATTAGGGCAGAGTGGCTTGTTTTCTTGGATGGTGGCTTAGCGCTAAAACGGCAGATCGGGAATACAGGTATAATCAGACAGACAGTATGAGAAAGATTATGTTTTTTGAACATTAAAACATGCAAACATGTTCTAGTAGAAACCCAAAATACAAGTATGAACCTGAAAATGAGCATGAAACGGGACCTTAAATAATTAGTCAAATTTTTGTTACTTTATTATGAGTTGTTAATACTACTTAATACAGTATTTACTGGAGCAGAAGTTTCCAGACTCTTAGCATGAGCAATGTAGATAAATAGTAAAATATTCAGCTTCAAGCTCACCAGTCTGATTTTAGGTTGTGCCATATTGTGCCGTCAGTACCATTAAACCAAATGCTTACTAGGAGGGATAGCAAATGGACGCTACAGGGAGCAAGAAGAAAACAATTTCATTACTTAATTTAGGTCTGTTCTGTATTAAACCCTCTCTTTCTTTGTGTCTCAGTCCATCAGCCCCATACCACTGAAGTTAATGATGTGAACATAGCACACAAAACAGCAGTGCCGGAGACAGCTGGAGACTCAGTCAAAACATGGTGGGAAACCTAAACAAAATGTCAGCAATTTGACCAAAAAAAAAAGAAACTTATACTGTTACAACAATGCAGAAATACTTTCAACAAAAGCATAATGTCTCATTTGAGTGTTCTGGAATGTACAGCATGCCCTCAGTATGTTTTCATATGCATGTAGGTGTTTTTCCAAGTAGATTTCAGGGAGAAGGTGCATGGCCGAAAAACCATTTGGAACCAATGATGAGAATGATAGAAATTGGAAACAGATTAGGAGCCCATCTGGTCCGAGCAGCTTGTTCAAAGCCAGCAGACAGAAATGGGTATTTCTTTGTAGATACAGAGCCCAGTTTATTGCAGCAGAGAGGTGTCATTGATTTGTACTTTCAGTATTATTCTACATGGTGCTGTGTTAGAAACTTAAGCATTTCATCTTCCATCTGAATTCTCCTGTCCTTACAGAGGTGCTTTATTGCTGCGGATATATGAAGACGGTCTATTCTGTGGTATGAGGAGAAAGGCTCTCTACATCTGAATGGACCTGAGGGAGATTGGACGATGGCTTTCATCTGTAACACTGCACATAGTGACAGTAACTATTCTATTCTAAAAATCATGGCACGGCTCCGTTCACCTCTTTGAAAGAATGATAAAGGATTCCTGAATAGATGTGGGAGGAATGACATGAAAGGCTGACATATGATCAAGCTGTGAATGCAAAAAAAAATTGGAAAGTAAAGTTAACACAAACAAAAAATACATTTAGGTATGGCTCTTCTTGATATTCAAATAGAAAAGTTTAAGAAAAGTGTATCTAAAAAAATTCTTTCCATGTCATAGCGTCATGTCAGGACTGAGGGAGCTCGGCTGTATTTCTGCAGGGAATGGCGGCGGGTCACGACAGCGCAAGCATGAACATGGGTATGAACAAGACAAGGATGCATGGCAACATCTTTTCAAATGTATTTATTGATCAACAGAACGGAGCTTCCAAAGGCAGACTACAACAGAAGAATGATGCACAGACATTCAGTGGGGAAATGGAATAGAAATAATTGACATTTGTTTGAAATGGGTGTCATCAAAATGCCTTCCCAAACATGACTGCATGACCAGGCAGGACAACTGACCGTTCGCTAGGCTTTATATGCAATTCATAAAGATAGCGGTGTTAGGTTTTCCACTTAAAATTCACAGTTATTTAAAACAAACAATAACCTTGATTTTGGATAGAAGTAAACAAAAGCAGGCTTCTCATTTCTGGCAAGTGACTGTCCATTTTGTTGGCTGAAATACATAACTTTTGCTAGTGGATTTGATAAGCTAGCTAGCTAAATAAGCTAACGGCAGCTCTGTAAAATGGTTGTAAAAGCAGTTTTTAATGTTTGCAGTTGACTTGTTTTAAAGACATGGAAATAAAGAGAAACAGCATTGTTCTTGTATTGCAATGTAGGCTACAGCTAGTTAGTCCTAGTATAATATGAAAAAATGTAAGATTAAAATTATTTCTTTCCAAGACAATGCTCTTTAGCTGGTTAGCCAACATTATTGGGCAAGACAGATTTATGCATTCACTTTTTATATTACAAGGAGGCGTTGAGGAATTGGGACTAGCTTTTTTGATGAACGTAATGCAAAACAAGCTAGGCTGGTCGCTTGGAGCAGCACAGAGATGCTAATGTTAGCCTAACGTCCGCTGCAGCTTCCAAAGAGAGGAAATATGATGTGCTAGTTGTCAATTTACGTAAGCTAGTTAGTTAAGGATGTGCTACTTGCTATTGTAATGCTCCATTACCACTGTTAGCTAGTTGTCCGCATATGCTAATGTTTTTAGCTTATGTTAGCGCCGACATGGGACATTCCTTACAGTTTTGCTCTTGTGATTGTGTTTTTGAAAAGGCAAAATAAAAAAACTGCGCGCCTGGTTACAGTTGCTAAGACGGGACAGTCAGGGGAAGGGTTTAGCAAACAGTCGACTTTGACAACGTGTGAGCTAAAAATGAGGTACTGTGATGCTACACACATACAGTACACACATTAAATATCATCAAATGATCCAGCAAACACAATAGAAAGTAGCAAGTGGAGACACAAAGAATGTTATCTCAGAATATGGATGATCCAAGTGAACAGCCATTAATCGGTTTGTGTGTTTCCTTTACTCTATGTGTTTTAACCTTTTTCATCTGGGCTGAAGCAAAAGCTTGACCCCTGTGGACCTTCAACAAGCTCCTTTCAGCTGCTTCACTGTGCCAGCACTAGGATATGGGGGCCATTAAGCAGTGTACTGTAAGGACCTTGGTTAAATGAAAATGTATTACTTAGGTTGCCGTTGTAATCACTCAAGTTTTGAGCCAATGACAGCAGGAGGAGGAGGAGGGCTGACAAAAATAGAACCGTAGAAAAACAGCCCTGGCCAGTGTAGGTCAGTTTAGCACCAATATTTTAGCCTGGCAGTCACAAAAGAGGCTGCTGGGCGATCACAGGGTTTGTCCAAGCTCCAGTTGTAAGGTTGCTTGCAAAACACACACACACACACACGCACAAAGCATGCATAGATGTCAAGATGAAGAAAGATTTACTTTTTGTAAGCCAGACAGAGGCCGAGACACAGATCCACCGAGGCTGGGGTTTGTGGACCAATGTATTGCTTCTTTAACACCCACACTGCACTCCGCTCAGAGCACCCCGATACACAAATAGAAATAAAAGAAAGAGTGCTGACTGCTACAGGATTGGTACATACAGTACACAGAGAACATATGTGAAAACACAAATAGACAAATTGACACACTCAGTGTGTATTTACAGGGATGGAAAAAGAATAGACAATGAGTAGGAGCCTCAGGAAAAAGCACCGATCTAAACATAGCTGAGCATATAATGCCTTTGTCCAAAAGCAGAGAGGCAATTTCACCACTGAACAGTCCTGTGATGAAAACCAATGAAGTGTTATCCCTATGAGTGTAATTTCATCACAAACACACACACACAGTGGCTGCAGTTGGTAAACTGGCTTAACCTCACCTTCTTTGTTGTAAGTAACTGAATGTTAAATGTGTCCCAGTAAAGCTAAAAATGTTTTATATCTATGACTAGAATAAACAGTAGCAGGCCGTAGACGACTCCTTTTTTCACATTCAATCGGCAGTAAATGCAAGCGCTGAACCGCTGGGATCGTACATCTTAAGCACAGATTTTTATCATTCCACCCAAAATATAGTAGTTCTGGGAACTGAACACAACAGGACTGCTGAGCTCTCAGATCCAGATCAACACATACTGTATACTGGTGGTGTTTTTTAATGAAATGCTACTTTTGTATTTTTCTTTCCTACTGCTGGCGGAGTTCAGAGTTCACTGTAGTTGAAGCCAATATCCTTATGCACTGTAGGTTGGCCCTCCATCTCCAGCCAGGTTTCAAGTTGCTTAAAGTCCAACTAAGATCACATACCCCCCCAACGCCCCCCCCGCCAACACCTTTTTCAGTTCAAAAATAAAGTCAACATGTGTTTTGAAATGTGTTGGTAAAACTAAATGTGTATTAGTAAAAGGAAGAAAAAAGGTTGTTGGGAAAATGGCAGCCTGCTGGAGAGGTGTCTGTGTGTGATCGACAGCGGCTGGCAGGCTGAGTCCCGGGAGGGGAAGAAGACACAAAGAAAACTAAGTTGTGTTGGAGACTACATGTCACATGTCATGGACAGACAGCAGCGTTGTTAGTGGTGTTGAAGTGTAAGGGCCACACCAGCAGCTAACCAGATCCAAGTGAGTTAGCTTCTTTGCCTGCAAATTGACGTTAGCAGTCCCCTGGTCAATGTTTGTTTGGTGGCTCATCAAACATGCCGAGGTGCAGGAAGAGATTAGTTTATGTTTGTAAGTCAGATAAGAAGGAGACTTTAGCAGGAAAGCTAATGTGGTGGTTGTAAAAGAAGCATCATTGTAGTCCTATTGCAGTGTAGAGCTAGTCCGTCCCACTGTTGGAACGGTGATATGGAATGCTAGCAGCACGGCTCTAGGGCTTGCAATGTTGGTCTGTTGGTTGGTCCACCACTTTCCAGAGGGTTAGGACTGAAATATCACAACAATTATTGGATGGCTTCCCATGCAATTTTGTCCAGCTAGCCGTCGTGCCCAGTCAATATAACTTGATAACTTTGGTGATCCCCTGACTTTAAAGGCTCTGGACACCCCCACAGGGGTCTCCAGTTAATCTGGCTGATTAGACCTCTTCCCAGGACTCTGTGGGTGTTTTTAGATTGATTGATTGAGTGCTTCTTGTTAGAGCAGGAAAACATTTTGATTTGTGACCCACCAAAGCTCCGGCCCACCTTCAACCTGAGCAGAGGTCTAATCAGACAGAATGACTGAAATCACTTGTGTGGGTGTGTTCAGAGGCTTTAACTCTAGGTAAAATCTGTTTAAGAGTCAATCTTAGCTGTACTTTGTTTAGTGCTAATAAGCAAGTGTTATCACGCTAACATGCTAAGGTAAGATGGTAAACATTTATGCTGTACTAAGGCACATAACAGCATGGCTGTTCACTACAAAAAAATGTTTTTTTTTCAAATTATTTTGTGATGCCATGGATCTTTAATAATAAGTATCTTCCAGTAAATCACCATTAGGTCAGCTGGTTGGTACAAATGCGCGCTTGACATCGGGCGTTATTTTTTAAACCAAACCAATACCCCCCTGCTGTAGTGTGCACATTGCTTTAAGAGTTCGAGAAACACAAGCAGTCAGCCAAATCAGATGTAGGGAACACATATGTACAGACAGCATGGACCCGCACTGAACACACGTACTCTACACGCAGGTTAACAGATGAGCAGAGAGTTTGAAGGCAGCTCTTAATCATATATTGATCAATTTATTCATTCTGTCAGGACACGTTTCCCCGTTGTCCCAAAGTCTTACACAAGAAGTCATTGTGAGATGTCCAATTGGTTTTGACCAGAAAACAGAAAAGAAAGAAAAAGCAGTATGTGGTCATGAAACACACACATTCAAAGACTGCTCGCCATGACAGCGAGGACACTACATGTTTGCTGAAGCCAATTTGATTTTCCAATTACCCACCAGATTTCCCAAAGAGTTCCCAAATGTACTGTACCACTTGAATTTTTTTTTTCTTAGATTTAATTGTACCTGGAGGTAAGGGTTGGGGGAATTGGGGTACACTTAAAATAAACAAAAATAAATGCAAACAGTATTTTCAAGAGAAAACGTCCTCCTCAGCTGTTGAGGGGTTTCGAAGCCACGTTGAGCAGAACCGGTTGATGTACAGTAAAGTCTTGCATGCACGTTGACACAGGCACTGATCTTGACTTGGTGTCTCACGCTGTGGGTCCTTAGTCAGGAGACAAGAGCATTCTGGGAACTGTGAGCTCTCTCAAACAAGGCAGTCAACAGGATTCGTTAACAAAAAGAAGAAGAAAAAAGAAAAGGTCTGTCCATTCACAAATAACCATACAGAATGACCATTTTGGATGCACACTTCTTTAAACTGAGGGAATATGGGCCAAGGACAAAAACATCAAATCCAGTAACAAGCTCTCAAGCTCATAATTAGCCTGATTTCTGTCGTATGGAAATGATAGAAAGTAACAGTAACAAATATCTTATAACACAAAAAAATAGTGGCTTTACTCCAGAACCTTCCGACATCTGTTTACGATACAATACATTACTCTCAATACAGGCTGACCCTAGTGTATATTCTGTCCAGAATGGCTCAGCAAGCCAGTACTGAGAATTCTGGGTAACATAATAAAAACCATAAAATACCAATAACAAGAAGCTCTCAATTAGCTTCTTTTACAAACAAACAAAAAACAAAAGCGGTATACAAATAAAAAAAGAAGAGAAATCAACTCCAAGAACAGCAAAACCAAGCACAAGTAGTATGATGTATATTTAAGGCGAGTTAAAATATTGCAGAATAATTTGGCCCCTGTGTCTCAAACAGACTGCCACAACAGTCAGAGCTCCCCGACTCTTAATTGCTTCAAAGATCCAGGGAAAGGAAGGAAGGATGAACTGAAACGGAGCGAGAGGGGGAAAAAATGAAAAAAATAAAAAGAGATCCTCTTTGGAGAGAAATTGATTTTATTTGGTTTCGTTTGGTCTCTTCCTCAGGAGCGTTTTAAAGGGAACAGTGAGGACCCGAAAGAATAAAAAAATAAAAAACTAGAAATAAAAAAAAGAAGAAAATACAGGAAAGGGATTGACGATTGGTAATGTGATTAACTCGTGTTCATCTTTTTAAGCGCAGTATGAAGCGGGCGCGCACCAAGATCAGAAAATATAAAACTATTTTTTTTGTTTTTTTTACCAACCTGATATGACAGATGACAATGCAGTGCCCCGTGGGAAGAGTGTGTCCCCGTGAAAGTCCTCTTTCTAGATAAGAGCAGTCTGGCTATGAAATAAAAGTGGAATGGGATAGGAAGTCAAGTTTCTGAGATACAAAGTGATGCCGACCCTCTTTATTTTTTTGTATTTTTTTTACTGGGACTGAATGTTCTATCAGGCAGAGATCCCTGCCTGATAGAACGGTCCCTCTGCTCCCCTGTTTGTTAAAAAAGGCTGAGGATTAGCGGAGTCAGCTTTTAAGTCCTGGGGCCACCTTATGTGTGAGGGGCCGCCGACAGGCTGTCCGGTAGTTACTGCGGGTCTGAGCGAAGGTATCAGATCGCCCAAAAAGAGGAGGCGTGGGTGTGTCTTTTCACTAAAGATGTCCAAAAGTCCACTGTCCTCCTCTATGAAAGTGGGGGCTGTGATCCTGTTTTTTTTTTTTTTTTACCTGTTTCATGCTCTCTTTTTATGTCATCTCTCTGATCTTTCAGACCCATTCCTGCATGGAGCGTTTGCAGTACAGTATGTGGCGTGGCGTACCCTTCCTTTTGAACTGCACCACAGTGTAGACCAGCACCAGCAGGCACAGCGCGAGCACGCAGGGGATGACGATGGCGATGGCCTTCACCGTGTTCGCCTCGTTGTCCAGCTCGATCACCACCTCCGAGTTGCCGTCATCGGCTGGCGGCCGGCCGGGGGTCGATGGGCGTCAGGTCGCAGCCCATGAAGTCCTTTAGGATGGAGCGCGGGTAGCCCGGCTCCACGCGAAGCAACTGGTTGTTGAACTTCCAGTACTCCTTGCCCTTGTAGAAGTAGGTGAAACCTGAGGGAAGGAAACACTGTTATCTGAAGGTCATTAACACCTGGCTGAAAGGCAGCGTTTCACCTCTGACCATACCTAACTGTGATGTCACTGTGCACTAGGGCTGGGCGATATAGAGAAAATCAAATGTCACCTCAATGTCGATATTGCGACGATATTGCATGGTTATTTACACAATGTGATGTGTGATAAATATTCTCCAGAAATGGTTTAATAACTTAGTGGATAAAGGTAAATAATAGAAGAGCTAGAACAGTCTGAGTTTAGAAATCACTTTACTGTAATTCAGCCTGTAAAACCAGGAAAAGACACCACTTACCATATTACCATATTATCTAGTCTCACATCAAGATATCAATATAACGTCGATATATTGCCCAGCCCTATGGTGTACTGACACAACCCGGAGTACACGTATTTATAAGACGATCATGTGTTTTGTTGTGTAAAATCTTAATGTGTAAGTAACTAGTACAGAAAGTCATCAAATAAATGCAGTGAATAATACAAAGAGTATCATACAATAGTACCTCAAAAATGTACTTGGGAACAGTACTTGAGTAAATAAATACTGTATATTTTTTTCATTTTATTTGTTAGGGACCATGCACAATTTTTAACATAAACTTTCCATTTGATGCACTGTACCAGAGTTAGCCTTAGGCTAATTTACATCGGCAGTCCCTTGGCAGTAAATGTACTTAATGTTACATTCCTCCACTGATCTTTGTGTTGGAGCCATTTTGGTTGTTTGGTTTGCCAAAACACAACTCAATTATTTCTGATAAACAACTTAAAACAGTAAAATGACTGTGCTTTAGGTTGCTCATGCAGTATGACTGCCAAGCAGGGCAAAGTTTAGCTCAATTTTAATTCAGGGTGAGCATGTTTTTTCTAATTAAAGTAGGGCTGCTCGAATTATTTTGGTCAATAATATTGGCTACTCATTGACTTTGAAAAGATGTTGCAATTATTGAACTTCAAAAAAACCAAACAGTTAAACAAACCAACAATGAAAAGACCTTGAACTGTGAAATTTCCCTTAAAGGGTAACTACCGTTTTTTCAACCTGGTCAACCAGCTTGTATTTACCTTCACAAAAGTGATTGTTTTGCCACTGACAGGCTCAGCTTGATATCTTAAGTGTCTGACAACATTATGGAAAGGATCCTTTGACCTTTAAAACCTCTTTGAGACATTTCTGTTTAACCAGAAACAGCTCTGAAGTTGCTAGCGCTAAACCCACCAGACTCCAATTTAAAAAAAACAACATGGCATTTCACATATAAAATCGGTAAACTGTGTGTTTATTTCAACCAAACCTAGAGTTGTGATGGTTGGAAAAGTGGAAAGTAAATACTGTTTATTTACATTGAGTATGGATTTATGAATGTACGTTAACAACTATTTTATGTGTGAGCTAATATTATCTGTTCATGTGCGCTGCAAGAGTTATGTTTCTGTTTATTGAATGAGTTATTTAGTGCAACTATATAACCGAGAATGTAGTTTAAACTCAGTGATGGTATATCACTATTATTACTTTACATGCGTGTATTACATTACTCCATTAGGTTATTACTGTAGCTCTGTTGAAAGAAAACGTTGCACTGTACTGTCCTTATGCAGATCATGAACATCTGATTGAGTCTCGACGGCATAGACGGAACTGTAGGTGAAGTGGAAGTGGGTCAAGCAGGTAGCAGCATGTAATACTGTCTATTTACAGAGGGCATTTAAATGTATGTCTGATCGTTTCTTTGTTAAAGGTCCCATGACACGGTGCTCTTTGGATGCTTTTATACAGGCAATAGTGGTCCCTTAATACTGTATCTGAAGTCTCTTTCTCAGAATTCAGCCTTGGTTCAGAATTACGGCCACTAGAGCCAGTCCCACAATGAGCTTTCCTTAGTATGTGCCATTTCTGAGTCTGTAGCATTTGAGAAGAAGAGAGGGGGGGGCAAGGTGGAGGCTGGGGGTGTGGCCTTGACCAACTGCCACTTTGCTCATTTGAAAGCCATGATGTCTCTCTCTCATCATGGGCCAAATTCTCTGGGTGGGCAAAACAGAGAAAAGGAAAGTAACCTTGCATTTATGACCTCATAAGGAGCAAGATTCCAGGTCGGCCCATCTGAGCTTTCATTTTCTCAAAGGCAGAGCAGGATACCCAGGGCTCAGCTTACAGCTATCTCCATTTCTGGTCACTGGGGGACCACATGCAGGCTGGGAGAACTCATATTAACGTCAAAAACCTCATAAAGTGAAATGTGCATGCCATGGGACCTTTAACTGTTACCCCATACTAGTAGAAAGAGATATAGTAAAATAAAAAGTGTTTACCCCCCTCCCCCGACGACGATATCAGCGTCAACAGCAATGTTTTACTGTAAACATTGTCAACTGCCAATTTAGGGGACATTGCCCAAGCCTACTATTCCCCAATGAACTTTTTTTTGTCATTCAAAACACAAGACAAGTTTATTTGCAAAACCTAATGTGCAAAATAATTGTTTTTCCCAAATCCTTAGGTTTTGTGATCGTTCGTAATCACGATTAAAAATGTAAATAATTGCACAGCCCTAAATTAAAGTATTGGACAAACTTTGCGGTCTAAAAGTTCCCGGGGGCAATTGTCACAATGTCACACAAATTTATAAGACTACTTAAATTTATAAGACTACTTAAATTTATAAGACTACTTACACAGTGAGTCAGTGCTCATGTTTTGATTCCCTTCCACTTGAGTAAAAAAAAAATACACTTCCCTCTGTGTCTGGAGCAATGAAAATGGTGACAGAAGCTAAAAGATATTTTTCAAACACATATTACAACCATTCCATTTTGACAGTGAATAAATTGTAATATAACAATATCAAGTTTTTTGTCTTAATAAGGAATTTTGGTCTTAATATGACAATTTCCGTGTGCCTTATTGTGAAAATGCAGTGATATAGGTTTGTCCGTGTTGACATAATACATTGCTGCCTTCAGCAAGTTACTTTCCGAAACACTTTTTGGGAAAATATGTTCTGTGTAAAACTGAGCATGACAGCCTGGCTGTTTCATCAATCTGTCCTCTTCCTCGCTGGCCCCATTAACACTTTGTTTCTGGAGATTTATTATTCATGCATTCTGTTCTCTGGAAAAAATATGGGAGGAAATGCTCTAAAATTCCAGTCCAATGGCGAGATGGCTATTGTAAAAGCCAGCACTTCTTCTTAAATGACTTGTTAGGTGAAGATGGTTCTGGTGAGGAAGCGAAGTTGCACAGGACAAAGCTTTAAAAGATTCATCTTGGGAGGAGAGGACATGGTACGCAAAGGAAAAGGAAGAGCTCATAAACTCGCTGAATCTGTGTAGTCCCTTTGTATATGTCCTTTTGTGGATCAAAAACAGTTTTTTTAGTATTTAGAATGTAACTGTAACCCAATGTGTTTGCTATTTTTATCCAATACGTTTTCTATATCTGCGAAAACATTTTTAGCAAAGTCCAAGGACATCTGAGAGCAGCAACCCCAATTAAAATTCCTATCTATGTAATATTTTATATTTTTGGTGTTCATTGCCTATACATCGGGAATCTTATAACTCATTCATAAACATTAGGAAATTATAAAGATCATGTTGCAATGATCAGCTTTCTTGCCGAGAGAAGATGGAGCCGGGAAGCGATTAGCTCAGCCAAAGAATTAGCGTAGCCAAATGATTAAGACTGGAAGCTGAAGGAAATAGTTAGCGTGGCTCTGTCCACAGAAAGCTCTCAAATTACCACATTTTATGTCTTATATAGCGTCTTTTATGGTGATTTGCTTGCTATAACTATTTTACTGCTCCTAAAAAAAGAAAAGAGTGAGGAGCACTTGTAGTCAGAAATAGCTACTCTATACAACATCCTCTAAAACCACAAATTGTTTTTTGTTTTTACATTGCTGTTGTGTACAGATCCAAAGAGATACAATTTGTTAATCAGTGAGCTTTAGATCTGCAGGCAGGCTCATTTTTTTAACTGTGGAGTGGTCCAGGCTAGCTGTTTTCCCCTGCTCCCAGTCTTTATGCCAGCCCAAGCTTTATACTTAGCGTACAGATCATAGACTGTAAAAAAAGATATATACAATCATTGGTATAAACATAAGAGTGGTATCAATCTTCTTATAGCTTAATATTTACATAAAATATCAAATTATTCCTTTAATGTAAAACATGCACTGGACTTCCTTTCATGAAGGAAAACCAGACCAGTTACAGTCCTAGTAACATGCGGTTGTGCAGGAAATGTAACACACACCAATCTACACACACCCTTCCGACTCTCATTTAGAGTTCAGCCTGAGTATTGTGCTGAAGAAATGTAACCACTCTTGGGATTTTTTTTTTTCCTCTTTCCAATCTGGCACCAGCTTCTGCTACACTTTTCTCCTACATTTAACACAAATGAAGTGAAAAAAAGAAGTTATTTAGAGACTGAGAAATCCAGATGAAGCAACAGATAGATGGGCTTCCTGAGCACGAACACACATTACTGTGACTAGTGTGATTATTAAGGGAGGGAGAGGGAGGGGATGGAGGATGAGAGGTGAGGCAACTTGAGCCTTTCTGGGTTAGAGCTAGGTCAACATCGCCCTGGGGCCCCTACTCTGAAACGTGTTGCCTAACACACACTATCTTCGGCTGCAGCAGTAGACTCAATTAATGCCTGCTTATCTGGGTCAATGTTATGAGCGTGCCATTTGACACACTGTCTGCAAACAGTTGCCAAATGAACCAAATAAATGCAGGCTGACACAAATACCAGCAGAAATACACGTGATGCACACAAACACCCATCATCTCCTGGATATCAATCCACCCTTCATGCTCCGACTGATGCCCGCTCCACCTGGCCTGACCGGCAGACACGCCTGGCTACAGATCTGGCAGCAGATCCACGGAACAGATGGGCAGAGCATTCAGCACCACCTGCCCTGCTTTTTCCAACCCATGTGATGCCAGGACCAGGCCTTAAAACCCACCTTGCATTATACATCCAATGGGGAAAGCTTTTTTTTCCTTTTTTTACCATCTTACTAGCCTATGGGTGAGATCTTTGAGAGTCATAAATCCCGCCTCCTCACCCTCTGCCAGGGCCAACAGGCTTAAACCGGAATGAGCGCCCAGCGGTGGTCTTGTCCTTTCTGGTTTCCACAATCCTGCTCCAACTGGGTTTCATGGCACACTGAGCAAGATAGGCTGATGATGGAACATTCTGCTTGTGAAACAATTCAAAACTGACCTCTTTTTATCTTTCATTTGCTATACACAAACACTCTTTCAGTTGGTTTCCCCTGATATTGCATGTATGGAAGTGTGCCACCCACTAAAACTCAGTATAATAACTGGGGCAAATTTCAATCAATGCCACCCTGGTTTACCTCCAGCATAGCGTGTGCCAGGGACCAGCTGAAATCAATGCTGCCTGGCACATGAAGCGTGCTGTTATTGCCAAATCAGAGTATCGGGCAGGACAACGCGTACCATTGGCTTTGTCGACGAAGGCCCCCTGTGGCGAATCAGGCACACCTCTCCACACTGTGACGGGCTTGGGGTAGCCGGGGTCCATGGTTCTCATTTCCTCATTGTAACGCCAGTACCTAAACAGGAACAAAGGATGAGCAGCAGGAAGACAAAGCAGATCCTGTACGTCTAGGAATGCAGGGACAACTACGTTAACAGATGGTGCGTTATTTCATATCTTGTATTTTAGTACCACGTCTGAATATCTCTGTCTAGGCTGCTTTCACTTTGACCATATAAAAAAAACAATCTGTCTCTCACCAGTCCCCCAACTGTATGGAAGTGCAATACTAAATTGTCAATCATATGCAGCGACCTTTAAGCCACCAGACATGTTAGACCTCCACTACCGTCATAAAAACAAGAAATGAGGGAATATCTTTTTTAGTTTTAGATTTGTTTTGGGGGGCCTTTTGCCTACTAATTAATAGGACATCTGTAAACAGGAAAGGGGAGGGGAGAGGACAAAGAGTGGGAACAATGCACAGCAAAGGGCCGCGGGTTGGAATTGAATCCTGTCTGCCGCGGTATGTACTGAGCCTTGGTACACAGGGCGCACGCTCAACCAGGTGAGCTACCAGGGCCCCTTGTGAGGGAATATCTTTTGGAAGAATGGGGTTCATGCCTCCACCAGAGCTGAAGTTTTCAACTTTCGAAGTTTCCTTATTGTTTGTGAAAACAGTGTTCTTCCTTCATCTGCGCCCACCTGTCCCCTTTAAAGAAGTAGGTCTTGGCCACATCCTCCCACCACACAGCCGTCTCGATGCTCTGGGCCGGCATGCCGTGGCCGAACTGGCTGATGTCCTTGGGGTATCCGGACTGCAACACCGTGTCCTTAAACACCCAGAACTGCTTCCCTGCACATCAAGAAAGAAAGGGAAAAATAAATTACAAAAAGGAGGACAAGTAACAGCTGGGATTACCCTCCAGGAGCAACACAGGAGAAGGGAAGATTTAGAAGGACAGATACAAGCCTTGGAACAAATGGCAGGCAATAACCTGTTGCCTTGTATTACTGTATTTGATGTTGATGAGTCCTTAATTTAAAATAGGACACAGAGATGGTGACAAGTTCTCCCTGCCCTTGCTTGGAGGAACTCTGGGAACCTTTCAGCGCTGGCAAACTGAGCCGATAACTGCTCAGCTGAGATATAAAAAAAAGACACAGCTACGCCCCTTGTGTCGCAAAGCAATGAATATTGGTAACCAAAGAGTCACAGTAAAACATTTTTTTTAAAGTTTCCGAGCCCCAAGGAGCCAAACAAATACCTGGGTTCTCATTTATAAATGTGGCGTACGTACAAAACGGGGCTGAAAACGTGCGTACACCACTTCCCACGCAAATGTTGTGATTTGTAAAAAACAAACTTGAAGGCACTTGTGTGGTCCTCAACACAAACTCTGACCCATGTGTACGCACATTTGAGAGACCATAGGGAATGGGTGACGCAGATGGTGAACTGATGTTCTGCACAAAGAACATGTTACTCATAATATTAGATTGTAAGTATTGATGCCTCACACACATTTTTTCAGAAATCCAGCAGTGTTATTTGCGCTTGTACTTAGTGATTATTGTTCCATAAACACTTTGTAAAATCCTACTCAAATCTTAAATCAAAATTTGTTCTTGATATTTAATAACGCTGTCTCACCGTCACACCGTCTGCTACAGAGTGCAGGAGGATGAGATGGTCCGACTCCATGGATTACATGATAGCATCAAATACCCTACCATTAGATAACGGCACAACACAGTGGAAATAACTAAATATCTCTTTAATTCTCCACATATATCATGAAATGTCAAAGTCTGAAAATACAGCCGTTAAGCTACATTGTTACACTTAATGTCATCGGTTTGAACTTTAATACTGTTGGTGACAAAACCTGCATGAAGAAAAGTGTGTTTGCCTATTAGACTTTCATCTTCGAATTGTATCTCTGGGTGGGGGATACCACTAGTTGATGCTGTGATTTGACGTAATGCTGCATGATGGCACTGCAGGAGGACTACGGCAACGGAAGAATCAGGAGAGAAAAAGACTTCAGGGACCATGACGATGACTGGCTAATGTGCGGATTTAAATTCCCTAAAGCTGTGCTCTTGGATCTATTTACTGCATTGGGTCCAGTAGAGAGGACAAGTCGTTTAGAACCGTGCCATCTCGGTCCAAATACAGGTCCTCGCCACTCTGGGGTTAACCAGCTGTTTCCGGAAGGAACACAGACAGCAAAGTGTTTCATATGAATATTGTAATCTTTAACTTTATTACTAAGGCTTGGATATATTAAAGCTGTCCCCGAGTGCCTTACTGCCTGCCGTTTTAGACGGTATTATACATGTAGTCTGGTAGAACAGGCAGAAATTATAATTCGATTTCCAGCAATTCCTGAGCTTCAAGGTTTTTTTTGCGTTTACTCCACCAGTCGTCATGATTCGGTGTCACGAAGAACAACTGCCAGGGTCATTAACATACTGATCAGCAGTCATTAGGTGCTTGCATTGACTATTTATGGTTAAAAATGGGCGTGTACAGGGCAGGAGGCTGATTCACATACGCACACTTGTGAGTAATCTGTGATTTATAAAGAGAACATTGCTAGCAGATATACATACTCACAGTTTTATAAATCTGACATTTTTTGGCATATGACATTTTTGGCATTTGGGCATACACACACTTTAAGTAAGGATCCTACACACAGTTTTAGGAATGAGCCCCCTGAACTTTAGGATGTTTCTGGGAGGACTGTAATAATGTTGCTGACAAATCAAATAAAAACATGCAATATGCTCTATATTTTTAATTATATTACATTTTGTGAGTTTTTTTGTCTGTGTGTCCATCATTCTCTTAAACCCTCATTCCTGTGCAGTAATTAGGTTAAACAGCATGTTTTTGACACAGTGTGACCCCAGGAAGTTCTTTTCTCCTTCATTGGTGGAGGGTGCACCAGAAGGAAGTGGGCGGGGGGTGAGCGGAAGAGTAGTATGGCACAGGACAAAGAAAAGTGAAAAAGTTGGAATGACAAAAGTTAGAGAGGGAGGGGGAAACAAAGGATATCAAATATAATAATTATTTCCTGACTAATGTCATACACACTACGGTATTTTGTTTTATCAAACCCCTTTCAGACAATTTCATTTAATGAATCATTGGAAGCCTAAGGCTGTCAACATTCAATATGCCATGCAGGGGAAACTCATCACAGACTATGAAAATGATAATATCTGTAAAATACTTTTCTACTTAGTTTTATTAAAAAAATTGTCTCTGTCTGTGATCTAAAACCCCCAGGTAGAGACGTTTTGTTGGAGTAAAGATGGAAATTAAGCAGAGAAAACAAAAGGCTAAAAAAAAGGAAGGGAAAATAGGAATGGTGTGTATGTTTTTGCTAAACCAACTTTTTAATGAATCAGGTTTAATATTATTTTCTCTACTTGAATGGTAGCTTAACCTGACAGACTATGAGGGACCTTACCTTTAAGATGACCTGCACAATTTTCTTTAACAAATACCAGAAAGAAAAAAGCATGACCTGCACAATTTTCTGTTTTTTTTTTTTTTAATTTTTTTTTTATAAAAGGTTACATGTCTGACATTTAGCCTTCAGGAAGTGTTCCCACTATACGGTTGAGGTGAAGGAGGGAGATTTATTGATGGAAAGTAGAAACGGTAGTGGGGAAGGAGAGACCTGCAGTGGCCTCTTTTTGGAAAGGAAATTCCTGTCTTTTCACTTCTTTCTGTTACAGTGCTTCACTCATTCAGAGTCCCACTTCCTCTGGCCCTGACAGACACACACGCACGCAGACAGACACACACACACACACACATGCAGACAGACAGACAGACACACACACACAGATTAATAGACTCTCCCATCCCAAAAAAAAGCTAAAAATTCCTTCTCTATATCCTACATTTAATGGGATTCTCCTGTCTTTTATATATATATATATATATATATATATATATATATATATATATATATATATATATATATATATATATATAGACGGATGCTTTGATGTAGTGAGAGCCCCGACATCTGCGTGAATGTAGCGACTAATCCCCGCTTGCCCTCAACACCATTTGAAGAGTGTTATATAGCATGAAGATGTGTTACAAAAAGAGACCCCTCCTCTTTACACATGCCACGCACAAACACATGATGTACAGCCAAATAAATCAAAGAGTATGTTCTATGTGTGTACTAAAATTGTTATGCATGATTGATTATACGCACATACACCAGAATTTCTAATTTGATAAATTGCCTCGTGGCCAAAATGAAAAGCTTGACATGGACATGCCAATGCTATCATAAGTGCAATAAGCTAATGTCGACCGATTCCTTTATCTGTCAAGCTTTAATACGAAAACAACACCCCTCTCAGACATGTCTGCATGAGGTAAATGAAACAAGCATCCCTGTCTGTCCTCTGACACAAAAAGCACCAATCAAGCTCTGATTGGATCCGGCCTCCCAGGAGGAAAACGCACATTGACATATAGATCCTGATGCATGTGTTGGGTGCTTCTGTGTAAGTCTGCAACTGCCAGAAAATGATTGGATTAATTCAATTAAAATTCATAATGACTAATCAAATAGTTATATTTTGATATCCCCTAATTCCTCAAATAAAGACCAGTAGTCCGGTCTGGCCAGGGGCGTGGTCAACACGGACAAATGAAAGGAAAAATTAATGTTGATAATCTTCTAAGTGCCTAAGTTCTAATATAATGTGCATTCAGGTTTATTGTAATGTATATTTCTACCAATTTAATTTAAAAGATTCAACAATATATTCATGCTTTGTTTTTCTGGGTTACGGTAAAGTAAAGCAAAGTATTATTGCTGCATGTGTTACTCAGCCGAGTGTAGTGTGTTGTAACGTACAGGTGGCAACAGACGGCAGTAGCTACATTGGAAAAGAAAATGACGGACGGACAAAACAAAAATAGTTTTAAAGTATGCGGAGGAAAACTCGGGTGAAAAAGCTGCGAGACATTTCGAAATTGACCCCAGGAGAATCCGGGACTGGAAGAAACAGAAGGATGAGCTGATGAGGTGGGAGGAAAAAAGTTAGCTTGGAGCTAGAAATGAAGCAGGCTAGCTACCACCTGTAACATTCAGATATTTGTGTACTGTATGCTTTTATTCTAATCTACCAGCAATACTGTAGTACTTTTATTTGTTATAAATACCCGGTACATTTACAGGGTTCAAACTGACACAATGGGGGTGTTTGATTATTTCTGACCCACATTGCTCTGTCGCCATTCTGACTGTTGTTGTAGCTATATGGGGATATGTTTCTTAAAAAATGAATGATCTTTGTCCACTGGAACGCTACGGCTTTTCATTTAAAAACGGTTTATTTAAAACAATTACACTTATCAAACAGATGGAATTAGAAATAAAGACCTTCCTCTAACAGAAGCCTGCTTCAAACAAAAGCCGGGTACTTTCTCCGGTTCAGGTAAATAAAGGCCCCGGCTTTTATTTGAGGAATTATGGTATACAATTTATTTGAGGAATTATGGTATTTAAGTTTTAATTGTTCAAAATCTGTTTGTATGCTGTTATCAACATCAAGAACTTTGATTACATTGTTTTCACACAAAAAAATCAGAAGAATAGAATGTATAAGAAGATTAGAAACTTGGCACAAAGCTGCTCTGTAAGAATGAAGAACACATGCTGAATGTATACCAGTGGTGTCCGCTGGCTGACCTGCTCTGTGTTGCCCTAACGGCACTAAAGTAATCAGCGTCTCATCCATGACTTCAGCGCAAACCAGACTCTAAAGCCTCCATCTGTGCGTTTATTTTTGGTGAATTCATCAGACAAGGCAAGGTTAGAGGATATTCACAACCCCCTGGTTAGACGAGGACCTAGAGGGCTGCATTTTGTTTCCTGACCAACTTTCTTCCTAATATTTTATTCCAAATGCGGACAGACAGAATAAGGCCTTCTGGGAAATCAGCGCTGCATGTTCAAATGAAAAATGGCATTCGGTTAGTTTAAATTGTCTAAATCTGTGTGCAATCCTGCTGCCATACCCAGCCCGGTAAAAGAGCACGGTGCAGGATAAAACACTGAAATCAAACTTGTGGCACATACGGGACCAGCAGTCTGCATTTCCAGGAATTGTTTTGTGATGGAAATAGAAACAGGTTGGAGTGGAGATTTGTAGTTTTTAATCTCCGCAGACTTTCACTGTTCGCCTCCAAATCCTTTCATCAACACACTCTTTCTCCCTCGCTGTCTGTCGTACTCTCTGGAGTGTATGCAAATAGGAGTTTACAGGACTGCAGTGCTTGTTTGCCGTTTCTTTTAAGTGGCTTTGCGGCTTTAGACACAATTAGCTTTGAATCGCTCAGTTTTTGGGCTAGATTAGTCTAGATTTGATTATGTGGACTGATCTCTTCAGAAAGGTAACAAAAAAAAATAATCTACTGAAACAGACGTATTGGAGCTTTCTCGGCACACACCATGACAGTGATTTCCAAGAGTTCTGCATACTAATCATGTTTAGCTATGGTTGAAGATTTAAACTAAAACATATTACTAAACACCAGTCTTATTAAAAGTCAAAACTGGTGGATTATGGCGGATTTTCCAACCAAGTGAGCAGAGCATTTCTTTAATCTTCCACAGATTTACATTGAAATCCACACACACACACACACACACACACACACACACACACACACACACACAGCCATTATTAAAGATAAAAACCCCTTGTTTCTAAATACAAGCACAGATAGAAAACACATGCTTATACTGCAATACTTAACAAATAATAAATAAAAAAGACAACATGACAGCCATGTACACAGAACATATCTTTCAAATCCCTGTGAATGAATAATACAGACTGAGCTGGATGAAGATAAGTCCAAGCTTTCAGATGTGCCCTCAATGGAAAAGTGATTTACACAGCAGGCTGGTGACAACTGCAGGCTTTTCCCTGCCGTTATACGGTGTAGGCGCAACACCTAAGCATCTTTCCACACCGCCTAAGAGTATGAACGTAAAAACAATATGGAGAGAATCTAGATGAGCCTACACACGGGACTGGCCTCCGCCCGTTGTCTTCCGCACCCACATGATGGTTCTCGTGCACAGTGGCACAGCCACACACACACACACACACACACACACACACACACACACACACACACACACACACACACACACACACTAACACCAGGCATGCTGCGCACACAGTGGCAGCTGCAGCTCACACATCTGTCGTTTATTAAATGCTACAACCACGGGCTACAACCTGCTGGTTAGAGTATAGGGGTTTAGGGGCGACCGGGTAGCTTACCTGCTTGAGCAATCGTCCCATGTACAGAGGCTCAGTCCTTGCTGCAGCGACCGTGGGTTTGATTCCGACCTGCAGCCCTTTCCTGCATGTCATCCCCCCCCCCCCCCCCGCTTCATGTCTAAGCTGCACTATATGCCGCTCCTCCAAATTTTGCTTTAGTGATCTCTCCCTCTCTGTGACCTATTTTATATAGTCTACGGCTGCAACCGGCAACTACTAAGCTTCATGAAAATAATCGCGCAATGATGTCACCAAAATGCAAATTTGCGTATGCTGCCATTTTAACCTAAGCGCTCTTAAAACTCAGGGAAAACCCTGAACAGTGATGATGGAGGTGAAACACGTGAGCTTACCTTTGAAAAAGACAAACTTGCCCTCGCTGTTCTCGTAGACGGCGTCTATCTTGGGTGGCAGGCCCCTCCAGAAAACACTGATGAGCATGGGGTACCCTGGCATTACAGAGTTATCTCTCACCCGCCAAAACCAGTGATCCTGAAAGAGAACAAACCACACTGTTAGGAAACAGAGACACGCATGGTCAAAGTCACTTAAACATTTCTTGACACCAAAACAACAAAGTCCCCTGAACCGGGGAAAAAAAATTTAATGAATTCTGCACACTGTAACACAGTTGGCGGTAAATTAGAACATCTGATCAGCAGTAAACTGAGATCAGTTCCTCTCAACAACAACAACAACAAAAAAAGCCTGCATGGCGATGATCAACTCAAGCTGCTGCTATGATAGCCCTGTGCAAATGTACTTTCTCAGGTTGCCTGGAAAGCCCATGAGACCATCGCTACGCACACAGAACTTGAAGAACATACTGGGAAAACTATCAAGTAAAGTAACGGGGGCAAAGTGATAGCCAGGAGCTTTATGAGAAGCCAAGAAGTCTCTATTTCCTTTGGGGAGGGAGGGAGGGGAGGGGAGGGGAGGGAGGGGAGGGAGGGGAAGGGAGGGGAGGGAGGGGAGGGGAGGGGAACGTGAGCGTGGCCAAGTGGAAGGTGTGTCTTTTTGATGTTGGATGAAACTTGATGACAGTGGGAGCCGGGGGGAGACCCAGCTGTGAAAGCCATTAGGACACAGCGAGATGTCCCACCCTTTGGCAATGAACGGCCAATTGCGTCTCCCGAACTGGCTGAGCGCTCAGGCCAAAAAAGCCTGACCTCATAGTGAGGGAGGCAGAGACAGAGAGAGGGGGGACAACACATCATCACACCCTGCCTCATTGACAGTGAAAGCTAAATAAACAGCCCATTTATCAAACACTCTCTCCGCTGCTCTATTTCTCCCTCTCTGTCTAATCCAATTGTTTCTCTGGGACTCTCCTTTCTCCCTGGACTCTTCCTCTTCTTTCTTTTCATTTCCCTCTTGTCTCTCATTCTAATTCCTCCTCTCCTTCTCTCCCTCTCTCGCTCTAAACTGTACCTACTGCCTCCACAGATTTCAATTGTTCCAAATTTTCTTCTGTGCACGGCCCGGCCCAGTAATTGAAAACAGATCAAAACTGTGAAATCCGACCCATTTGAATCCCTTTGACTTTATACAAGAGAAAATGTTTGTTCTCCCAGCCTACTGTCCCACTCCCACTCTGAACGATAAAGCCGAGGCGAGCAGACTTCACTTCTAGAAGATTTTAGCCGACTCTTTGCAATTACAGGAACGCCTAGAATAATCACACAACTTTAGTCTTAGCAGAAGTTTATATCTAAAAATTGTTCATGTTCTCAGCTTTGAGAGAAAGGGCAATATGCAGGGGATGTCACATACTGTGTCATGATAATGCATGCAGAGCAATAAGGTTAAATTACCATACACTCTGTATAGGAATACAAATTCTGGACTGCTCAACGACATTAACAAACTGTACCTACTGATGAGTTTTGGTCGTTTGTGATGTGGAACGCAAACTGGAGAAAATGCCCTGCGAGTTGTGTGAGTTGGGAGTTAATACTGTACAGCACATCACTTTACTGCATTAGGTCGCTGGCCTGCTGAGTTGACTGGAGCTTCAGAACAGATAAATGAAGCTTTGCGTTTAAGTGATATCGAAATAAAAAGGTATTTGTACACATGTCAAGTGATGAAAACTTTACTTCATGGGTGCTCTACTTGGAGATTACTGTGAAACATAACTGGCAAAAACCCATAATGCAAGCAGAAAGGCTATTGATGAATTACTGATCGGGCCTACTATCGGGGCCCAAGTGACATTTCTTGTTGGAACGTCAATCAAATGACTGAAAGAGACTCTAAATTATTATACTATTTATTTTAGTAATAAATCATTTGAATGTACTTTCTCTTGTACAATATGACCTGTAGGTTCCTAAAAATCTGAACATCATTTATTTATTAAAAGGTAAGGTACATCATTTGTGACCAACAAGTTGCAAAGCCTGGACTCCTTATTTTTTTTATTTTTTAAATCACTTCAGAATTACACTTCAAAATGCCAACTAAGGAATATAAAAAAATGTTTTTGCTAAAAGAGAAGAATTTGTTAATGTGAGCAAAGACATGTTGATCAAGTGACTCACTAAAAGTAGCCTTTAAGAGCAGGAATCACATGGATGGTCAGAGAGAAAGAGCCAATTGGGAACAAGGATTAATAAAATCGCCCAGGATTGATAAAACGCCCCCAAAAAATAACTCAATACCAATGAATTTAAACCTCATTCAGGTCATTGGCGGGTGAGCATCTGCTGCTGCCGTGGGTGTTTGTGTGAGTGAAGAGGTGAATATGTTAGGATGTCAGTGCTGCTGACCTCTCACTCGCTTAATGTGACGCACACACTGGCTCAGCTTGACTGAGAGCAGAATGCAGGTGTAAATAATTCAAAGGTGTTGACGACTACGGTTGAAGCCTGAGAAACCCAAGCCAAAATCCCATTTTTTGAGGAAAATAACTGCAAAAAAGTTGTTTTATTTGTGGGTTTTCTCATCTGAAAGCTACTTCATTAACAGGGACAAAATTCCCCAAACTGCACTAAGATAACTACTAGAGCTGGGCAATAAATTGATATATCAATATCAAGATATGAGACTAGATATCGTCTCAGATTTTGGATATAGTATCGCAATATGACATAAATGTTGTCTTTTCCTGGTTTTAAAGGCTGCATTACAGTGAAGTGATGTTATTTTCTGATCTTACCAGACTGTTGTAACTGTTCTATTATTTGCCTTTAGTCTTTATATCCACATTACTGATGATTAATTATCAAAAATCTCATTGTGTAAATATTTTGTGAAAGCACCAATTGTCAAGCCCAACCCTAACTGTTCCTGTTGTAAATATTGAAGTATGGACCTTAAATGCAGTCACTACAAGAAGAAGCACAGGTTTAACTTTTCCAACTGCAACGGTTCAGTTTTATTACCGTTCATTCTCACATGGCAGCTTTACACGGCATATAAGCTTACTCTCTCCTGGTTGCAGCTTTATATTTAGCTTATGTGGTAGCGTTCTTGGTGCTCTTTGTGTTTTTAAAATTTTTTATTTCTGTGTGAATCTACCGATCTATAACATCTGAAAAAGACAATATCTGCATGAACTTGATACTGTAATTAACTACTTCTTAGCAATATTTGACCGAAAGCATTAAACGGTTTAGGGCCAAAATACATTTCTGATCTGCTGCCGAGGAACCATCCAGACCTCTCAGGTCGTCTGGGACAAGTCTGCGTCCTGTCCCCAGAGTCGGGACTAACCATGGCGAAGCAGCGTTCAGTGTTTATGCTCCACATATCTGGAACATACTCCCAGAAAACTGCAGGTCTGCTGCAACTCTCACTTCTTTTAAATCAAGGCCTTTCTGATTGATGCTGCCTTTCTTTAAGTAACTGTTCATTTCTTACATTGCATTCTTGTATTTCATATCTGTCTTATTCCATTGTAGCTATCTATTGTTTTTAACTCTTAACCGTTTACTGCTCTTTAATGTTTTATGTAAAGCACTTTGAATTGCCTTGTTGCCGATTTGTGCAATACAAATTAAGCTGCCTTGCCATTTAAAAATGTCTATTTATATCGGTAAAAACAAATCTCATCGGGGGCATTCAAAGTCTTTCACATCTTCTTCCGAAACCACTCAAACTTTTGCTGGACTCTCCATCTCTTTCCTCACAGTTACAAAAAAGGTGAAAGATATTGAGTAGAGTGGACAGCTCACTGCCTGCTTGGCCGCTGTCTTCTCATTAATTGATGTCGGAATCAAAGCTCGTCTCCAACATGAGCGGCCAGTGTGCACAAGTGGTCAATTCTGAACCGCAAGGCACCCTCCGGCGTCCCAGAATCCCCTGCTCTAAATCTGTCCATATCAAGGAAGGAAGGTCTCTCAGAGACTGGCGAGTCCGTTGTGATTACACTTAAGAGAGGAGGAGGACGAGGGTGCCGTTTCCTTTATTATAGACTTTCTCAGGATGACAGCTGGGCTGATGCGGGACGTGTGTGTTTTTTCTGTATTTTACCTGACTGCTGGCAGTGAAAGAGGCTTTGATTGCATCTATGCAATGGTCTGCAGCTACAAACTTTTGAGCAGGCAAACCAGGCATCATTTTTAGGCACTTTTAAATGACAATAGATGTAAACTCAATAAACTGACTTCCCAACCGTTTCTGTATCATTGCTTTCCAGAATATGTATTCTTTTAAGTTCTCTTCTTGTACTCCGTATCAACGATGTTTCCTTCCCGGTATTGTTCAGGTGACTAAATGTGGACATTTAGTCTAATCTGAGTTTTCTGTTGCACGACTAAAACAACCTTTGAACACACAAGTTCCATCAAAACAAGTTCGTTCCCGAGGCTATTTTGAAGAGGTGCTGTACAGCGCATAGTTGCCCAAGACAATTGTGATTGGTTTAAAGAAATGCCAATAAACTAGAGCACTTTTTTCCCATCCAAGAATGCGGTGTGGACTAGCCAGACCCTCCTGTGCAGCGCTGTGGAGGAAGGTCTGGCAATGTGACTCTACCATTCATGCAATGTACGTCCTTATGTGGAGTTTATTGTTCCATTAAGACAATATTAAGACTTAAATAGAAGTATATTCTAAGTAATATCTGCCTTAAAACCCAAAAGCCCAGATTGGATTTTCTGGCTCTACAAACGGACAAGACGCCAGCAAGCCATCAACTTAAATCCAGACTTCTAAATGTCTGCTGTATGATGTCTGAGACTAAATGTCCATATTTGACTACACTCTGAGCCTGATAGGAAATGAATGCACTCTTCGTAACTTGCTGTCTGGTCACTGTCTGATAGTTTAAGTGATAAGGTCACGGTCTAGTACATTTGTTGTACTGCAGGAGAAAATGCACTGTCCATGTCTACATACCTATACATTGAGTGATTCTCTGTCTCCTTTGGGACAGCATATGTTTTCAGGGTTCACAGAAAGTTGAACCCAAAGAGCCTGCAGCCATAAAAAAGTGGTAGCTGTGTAATTTCACTGAGGCAGTTACTGGTGACACTGGATCTACACGGCCACACAGATGACTGCATGAACCTTACGCGACCCTCTGTCACCCCGCTTTGAGAAAAACAATTGCCTGTAAAACTTGCACCTTAACAAGCATGACTCCTAACCTGCCTTTGTTGATTAACGTTCCTCGAATAAATCAGATACCTCTCAGCATTGTTGGAGACAACACTTAATACAGCTACTGTCCATGTGCAATAGCTGCAGTTCCGTTCAGGAAAAGGAGATCCTTTAGCTGTAAAGAAACGATAAATGTTTTTGTGATTCTTTTTCTTCAAACAACTTATATTTTTCAGTCAGGCTTGCTTATTTGACTTCAATTTCAAAATTAGGAAGGTATAACGCTAATAATTAAAGTGCCCATATTATGAAAAGAAATCACTTCTTCTGAGATTTGGGAAGGTATTTTGTGTCTCTGGTGCTTCAACATGCATACAAACTTGGGGAAAAAAACACATCCATGCTGTTTTGAGTGAGATACGGTTTCTGAATGTCCTCTGCCTTCACCCCCCGGGTGAGCTGTTCAAAATCAGCACGGCTTTCTACGTCCCTAGCCGAGATGAAGTGGCTGCCTGTAGCATGCTAGCGTTAGCATGCTAGCTCATTCTCAATGGAAAAACACTGCTACAACACACACTAGTTCACCATAATTTACAAAAGAACTACTTCCATATCCCTGTTCCGCAGGTATTCCACAAGTGCCCCTCGTTTAAAAGAAGTCTCCCAGCTAATCCTGCCTTGCAACTCCCAACAAAGATAGTATAGAAGTAAGATGTCTCACTCTGTAGCTAAAACAAGTGAGAAGTCTCACTCTGTAGCTAAAACAAGTGAGAAGTCTCACTCTGTAGCTAAAACAGAGACCCAAACACACAGGGTGAAAACAGGATCTACAACAATATGGTGTTTTGAAAATGAAACCATGTAAACCTATTCTGGTACAACCTCAAAAATGAAGAATAATATGGCCGCTTTAACCTTTTACCTCCTTTATTGGTAACTGCAACATTATCACTGAAGCTAAAGGGGTACTAATCCAATTTTACACTTAAAACAGCTTTCCCATGTTTGAAAGAATAACCCTGATGATGTCATTGGCTTTGGCTATAAACTTTTTTTTTTCTTTAACAGAAAGCCTGCGTTACAAATAAGAGGTGTGGGACTTGAAAGAAGTGGGTATTCTGGAGGCGGGGGTCCTAATCAACTATTGAGTTGCATTATGGGAAGTGTAAGATCCATCGTTTTTGCAGCTTGAATAATAGCAAGGACCAAAAGTTAGGATGTCTCTGCTGCACAGGTTTCTGTTTAGATCTCTTGCAACTTTATAGAAGTGCAGTACTACATCTACTTCTAAATCCTGCTCTGATACGAAATACATTTGCTTTCCTCCTAGTGCACATTGGGAGCGTGACAAACTAAGAAAAAGCTCTGAAAGTCTAGCACAGGAAAAAAAAAAAACTTTGGTTTAAACTTTCTGGTATCCTATTGCAAGATTTGATTGAGAAAAAAAAAACCTTTCTATTTACATGTAAATGTTTGTGGATGCAATCTACAAATCTGTAGACTTCAATATACTTTTAAAGACAGAAAATAAGCAAGCAGGAATAATCACATACAAAGTTTTGACAGACTAATCTTCAGAGATGTGGCATGAGTTAAAAAGTAATACATTTCAACAGTAAACGGTACCAGTCAAAAGTTTGGACACGCATACAACTAAGAAAACGTGTCCAAACTTTTGACCGGTACTGTGAATAGAGATGGTCCGATACCATTTTTTGCTTCTTTATACTGATTCTGATACCAGAACTTGCGTATCGGCCGATACAGAGTACTAAGCCGATACCAGTGTGTCATACAACTATCCCTGTATGGCTGTGATATGATTTATTTCTTTGTTATCGGTCTGTCTCAGGTTAAAGTTTTTGTGAAACATGAACAAACACAAACAATGAACACAACAAAACTTTTCTTTATCCAGTTTGACAGTCAGTTATAACAGAAAAAGAACATAAATAAACTACTTTAACATAGATTTTCTTTAGGGCTTTATTACGTGGTATATGGTATGGATTGGTGCATAAACTTCAGTACTTCCCGATACCAGCATTTTAGGCAGTACTGGAGGTGATACCGATACCAATACTGGTATCGGTATCGGAACATCTTTAACTGTGAATGCAGCTTTTGCTGTAGGACTGCTCTTTGTGAGGCAATTAGTCGATTATTCGGTGGTTTTGGTCTTAGCAGACTAAGATTTCTTTAGTCGATTAGTCATTTTTTCATGCTTTTATGCTGACTTATGCCTTATTTCCCAAAAAATTCTGATCAGATCTCCGGTAAACACAAGATTTTAAGTGGTGCTTTTGCATGATTCTTTGTAGAGAAACTTGGTTTTACACATCTGTCAATTGAATTGACTAATCGATTATACGACAAAACCGTATGAGTGTTAGTCAACTAAGAATGTCTTTAGTCGAGGACTTTATAGGAAACTCCAGTGCTCAATTCAGTGTATTTCCCCAGATAAACTCTCTCTAAACCGCCCCACCCCCTAAACCCCTCCTGTGGACCTCGGGGGCTGTGAGACTGCTGAGATCTCCGCTATAATGACTTGGCATTGACTTGACTCTGCTCTTCCAAAACAATCTAGTGGGGACAGTGAGTTTAGCCAAGCTGTGCAGGCCAAATGGACATACAACATGAAGTAACCAAGTAGACAATCAATCGCATCAATCAAGGGGAAAAAAATAAGAATTTACCCAATGGCAGAAACAAGAAACACAAATTCAAATAAAAACTGAAACCAGAGGTAAACCCCAGCTGTAAATCATTCCTATTCAGTCAGCCTAACAAATCTTTAGTCCAATACATAGACCTTGGCATGCTATGAAGGTAATATATCAAGCTCTATCAAGCTCGATGTTTGAGTAACCCAGACATCTCCAATTAGTACTCCAGCTTTATCTACCAGGAGGAAAGAAGGCATTAACTGGATACCACAGTCTTCTTGGAGAAAATTGGCTAAACACTCACTGAGAATCAAGAAATATTAGGACCACCTGCTCCTCCTGTGAAACACACTTACAGAGTGGATCCAAGTCAAACCAGTGATCCCTTTTTGATTTCACTTTACTAAACACATTTGATTCCCTGGGCGAGATGTGGATTATACAAAAAAGGCGAGCAATGACTCATGATATTACTGGTGGTCCTAATGATTGGAACACAGTGGATTTACAACTGCACTTTCATATGTTCTGAAACAAATCATCCCTCTGCGTCAGTCTTTCCCCTTCACTCCTCTACACCTTTGGAAAAATGTGAGCTTCTTAAGGCCAACAGAGAGAAAAACTCATCAAAAGCCAAAGCCCTGTTCACATCGGTGCTGATTAGAGCCCGACCGATATATCGGCCGATATTAGCCCTTTCCTGATCTTTTTTTAATTTTACAAATATTAATTCATCAGAATCATTTATAATGACAAATATATGATTCTGATGAATTAATATTTAAAAAATAAAAACGGACTGTCAACCATGTTATGAGCGTTGGCGTTGCATAGTCTGTCCACCAGAGGGTTCTCTACAACGTCCCTGTTGGCAACACAAAATTTTTTATTTTGTTAATATGTTTTTGTTCAAAGGACTTTAAGTTTCATATCTTAAGTTTGGATTTTTATACATTTCATTTATCAAACCTTTACTATATTTAGATTTTCCTCTGTTCTGTTGTAACAATAAAACTAATTATCATATTATTTTAGTGAGAACTAAATACAAATGAGTAATGTTACGGAAATCTGTTTATGTTTTGTAACGCGTTTCTGGATTTGTTCTGAAATATATATCAGCATATCAGATTTTTAAATAACCAAATATTCGTATCGGTATCTGCCTTAAAAATCCTTTATCGGTCGGGCTCTAGTGCTGATGCCCACTTCACACTCCTACTTCATACACTTTACCGTTTTAATTTTAATTTTTGTTTACATATACAGAACTCTAAAATGTGCCTTAAAATTTGGATTTCAGACATGTCTGTTTATATCCTTTGCATGTTGGTTGTTTTTTGAGTTCCAACACTCCTCTCATCTACAGAGCACATACAGTACAGTAGTACTGCTACACCTCATTGTCCTTGTTGCTTATGAGTTAATTATGGAGGCCTACATTTTATTCACAGTATTAATTGGAAAGCTGGCTGTAATAGGCGGAGAGTTTAAACAAGAGGGGGAGCCATGCTGTTAATTGCTAAAAGCAATTTACATTACATACACTGTGGATCGGCCTCCGCAGTGTGCTAAGAGACTCATTTGACACACTAAGGGATGTGGGAGTTATTATCATGAACTAAGCTACAGTTGTCTAAAAATAAATCCATAAGGTTTCTAAAAGTGTTTTTAGTAGAGTATCAGTGCAATGCTAAAGAAACAATAGCATATTAGTAAATCCAGCAAACCAAAATATTTGGATTTACAATCAGTTGCTGAAAAGCTGCTCGCAGGCCATACTCAGGTAATATGAAACATATGAATTGGAAGTGCCTTATATTTAAAGCGCATAATAAAACTAACACCATCATTTTTGTGTTGCTGTGAACTATAAAAAATAAAAGGTAAACAGTTACAAACAGTTACATTTGGTGACACAAGAGCACCTTGGCAGTGACCAGGAGGTGAAGTGAACTAGTCATCCACACTCCCTACTTTGGTCTGTACAGGGACCCAACCCAACTCAGCTACTGCCACCCCCCGAAGATTTTTGAAGATATTATTATTCCCACAAACAGAGACAGTGTAAACAGTGCAATTTTGGATAAATACCTTCACAGGTAACAGCTCTGGTTCCAAGCTGGACTAATGTATTGAGTATAAAGAAAACACTCACAGAGAGGGGTGAGAGAGGAGAGCAAGGTGTTTTCCCCCTGGCTCCACAAGCCTATCTATTAACCATTGAATACTATCTATTTATATCCCCAGAAAAAGACAGTCACACTCACATAAAGCACCAGAGGCACTCGTTTGCCTTTCTGTGGAGAACACAGGACATCTTTGTGTTGCCCCAAGGTTTTTCTCTGTTGCTTACCGCATGTTGCCAAGGTCTTGCGCTCACGAGCTTAGACCAAGGATAAAGATGTATTAAGGGATATGTGCAGACATTTTTTTCTCTTGCATGAGAATGAAAACCAGGCTGAGATTGTTGGGAGAGCAAAAACCTGTGCTGCACTGTGCATGTCATGGTGTTTCCTTTTTAGTAAAACATCCCTTTCTCCCAAACTCCTGCTCAAATGGCTTAAAGTAATCTGGAAAGAGCTCCTTTTAGACATAATAGCTGCTTTAATTATGCACTGGAATACACAGCCACTCGTTTTAAGATAATTTAGGAGAGTCCGCCATATTTCTACAAGCTATTTCCACAGTGTCAGATTTTCTCTTTTCTACTAACGTGTAGAAAACAAAAAAACATGAACATCATTTAACATGAAGCAGATTAGTTAGCAGAACAGCTCCCACTCTCTGTATAGGTAATCCTTGAAGCTTTCTAGCAAGCTCTCTCTCTCTCCACAGGGTGTATTCAAACCCGCAGGCCATTTCCATTGGTCAGATTCAAGGGATGAGTCGATCACGTTACACGTAACAGCTGTAAATCTCATGCAGGAAAGGACTCGCTTTGGGCATATATTGTTGGTTTGAAAATATGATATGAAACTACCCTTCAACAATATCTGACAAGTTTGTGTGGCCTGTAACAATTGATTGCTGTGCTCTCACACCGCTAAGAAATCCAAGCATGGGGTAAAACAGCTCCGGGGTTAATAATGACTCTGCAAAACAAACAAAAAGTGAAAACGCCTCGGGTTTGTTTTGATATAACAGACTCGTCACTTACCTTGAATACAAACATTTCTCTCCTCAGTATCGCCAGGGTGTTGAAGCCACCATCGCAGATGTGGGGTTTAGCATTGGGATGGGACGGCCTATCTCCTGGGGGCAGCCTCGGAGGTCGTGTCTGCCTGTCTGGCTTGCGGGGGTCTGATGGAGGATGGGAGCGAGGAAGGGGTGCCGTTGGCAAAGGCTTGGTGGGCTGGGGAAGCTTATCAGGAGGCCCTGGAGGCAGTCAGAGGAAAATATCTCACTTGTCGGGATACATAGAACTGCAACACTTACCATTTGCAACCAGAGATGTCTGGGGGCAAGTGGTTGAATTTGGACCACACCTTGTCATACCTTACTACAGAACAACAATATACTGTAAACACATTGCAATGGATGCAGCTCAGTGCATATGAAAAATATTGAATGTGAAGTTTTCAAAGGTAAAACTCTCCTTCAGCAACTGTAAACCAATCTCTTAAAGGAATAGTTTGATATTTTGGGAAATGCACGTATTTGCTTTCTTGCTGAGAATAAGATGATTAATACCACTATCATGTCTGTACTAGGGGTGCACGATTCAGAAAGTGTCACAATACAATATCAATTTTTAGGCTCCAGATTTGATTCAAAATCAATGAGACTCAAAACGATTCTCAATTTAAAAAAAATGATTCACAGTATGTAAATGTAGTTACTTTTCCCATGTGATAGTATATATGCCATTACATTTTTTTTTTTTAAATGAATAGATTTTTGGGATTCTATGAATTGATATAGAATCTTTAGAGCTTGAATCACAATATGAATGTGAATCAATTTTTGCAAACCCCTAGTCTGTACGCTAAATATGAAGCTACAATTAGCAGACGGTTAGCTTAGCTTTGCACAAAAGCTGGAAACGGAGGGAAGCAGCTAGCCTGTTTGTCCAATAGTAACAAAATCCAATTATGAGCATCGCTAAAGATCACTGAATAACACATGACGTTGCCGGAGTGATGACAAGACTCCAGGAAGTCACTGCGACTGGCCAAAGAATTGTCAGGACCATACAGATAAAACAGATTAAGACCTAACATGTAAATGAGTTAACTTTAGAGGTAGTTGGAGGATTGTGTTACCCTAGGACAGAGCCAGGTTAGCAGTTCTCCCCAGTCTCTATTCTTTTTAAACTATTCAATCAAATGAAGCAAGGGAATATTAGGCAAAGAAGAAAACAGATTTAGGACAGAGATAATAACTGTAGCCCTGAGCAGGAAAACTAGTTTATATGAGTGTATAGCTATTTAGGGTTGTAAACGTGTGCAAATTTAGTGTGAAGCACTTTCATAATTACTGTGCCATTTACAGCCAACAAGCCACCTGAGCTTGCAAGAGAGCCACATGTTTAAGCCAAGCTACATTTATTCACCAGTAACTGGACCTATGTTGGCAAAAGATGAGGTAAGATATGAAGAGGAAATAGCAACAAGGAGTTGAAGACAAAGAAATAACACATGAGAGATAAAGGAAACGACAGAAACGGAAGATGAGGTCATGCAAGATCAACACTGCCAAGTCTAGTGATTCAGCTCACCAAAGCATAATATATGTTAAGATTAATAAAACAGACATAAAGCATAGGCTATGTTATAAAAATGTACGTACTGTAAAGATAAAAATGTCCTCGCAAACGGGAGGCCCAGACATGCCTTGGCGTCATTTCACATTCATGATTTACATGAGAGAAAGAGGGCGAAGACATACAGAGGAAAAACAGAGCGAGGCCAAGCAAGTGGGTTGTGTGTCTGAATAATTGAGCACATGACAACCCATAAATAACACACTGTAACTGTGATAACCAGGATATGAGTTGGCATGTGTTGACTGGGGCCAACGGATGCTGGAATGGTGGCATGTATAAATCATAAGTTTGAAATCTACTGTAAACATTCAGGAGTTATGAATGAATGAATGAATGATTACCTGAGTTCACAAATTGTTTATAATTCAGTGAATGAAAAGAGGATTAAAAAGGAACTGAATGAACAACCAAGTATTTAACTAAAGCAGTCAATCTATAATTAGCAATTAAACAAAGAAATGAAAACAAACCACTAAACTAGTTGATGCACTAGCTGGACATGGGATAAAGAGGGAATGCTGCTCTGCCAGACACCCACCAGTCCGCACAGAGATTTCATTCACTGACTAAATTAAATCCCCTGAAATCCATCCCAGATTAGTGGATCCAAAGCCCTCTGCTGTTATGTAAGTATTGGTAGGGCTCACAGTCAGATGGGCATGTAAACAAACATACAAAAAAAAAAAAAAAAAAAAACATATGACAAGGAAAATTAAACATGGCAAGCATCTGACAGATTTGGGGTCTTTCAGCCTAATTTTATCCACTACTCCACAAACATTTTACCCAATGAACAGGATATCGTCAAGTCTTTATGTTAGACCAGTGGTCACCTAAATGCTATCAAGGCCCGAGCCAATCACTGCAGCAGCTCCTTTCACTGATTAGTACACTTTAAACCAAAGAGCAGGAGGCTAATCAGGCACATAGATGGAAACCAATAGTCTAGACTGAAAACAAAGGAGTCTGAAGAACCTTTCTGAGTGTCCATAAAGAGGTAATCAGGCAATTCCATTCCATAAAATCAGGGGGGTTCACATGAGTTGCAAAAAAATAATAAAAAGAATCTGATTCGATACAGCAGAAGATGCGATGTCCTACCTTGTAATCCCTAAAATGGGTCAAGATCCAAAAAACTGGATCCTACAATTCCCATGATGCAACTTAATCCCTCCCTGATGAGTGGTAAATATGTAAGCATGTTGATTTGTATGTACACTAACTACTAAAACAATGTACTATTAGTATTATATAGAATTAGTATGTACTATGGATTTACGACACGCGCCTAAGTAGGCCTGCACGATTAATCGTTATAAAATTGCGAACTCGTTCCACCCTGTTCACGATTTTATTTTTAAATAACTTTGAATTTTTGTTTTTTAATTAAAAAAATTAAGTATGACTTTGATTCTCATTTAATTTCATCACAAATGCTACTACTTTCTTCTATGAATTTTATAATAGACTGTATAAAATAGGTTTTAAAGTGCAATACACTTTGGGAGAAAAAAATCGTAGCAGAGAAAAGTGATTTTAATTGAAGAATTATAAATTCTAAGCTAAAAAATCGTGATTCATATTTGTTCCAGAATGGTGCAGTGTGTTACATACTCAAACACATTTATACATTTGGTTTAGTGTACTATTAGATTCTTTACTAATGTACTATGCAGCCAAAGTGCCAAATTACTGATTACTGGCCTTTTGTATATCTAGGTGCTGAGAGGAAGTTCAGTGTAATTATCAAAATTATATGGTATTTGGAGTGCTGCTTGTGTAAACAGGAAGTAAGCTATTCTATTTAAAAAAACAAAACAAAACACTGAATAATTCCGCTTTTATGTTTTATATATGATCTGTCTTCATTATTTATAATTACTTGCTGCTAACAGTTTTCATGTTTTGAAGCCAATACATATCCCGTGAAGTTTTGGCTATTAATTATCCATGATAAATTATTATGGCTTAGTAAAAAGGAATCGGATGAGTATATGCAACCAACAGCCATTTCTTCTCCTACTATGACCTTAAGGTAAAAGCTGGATGTCCAAAAGCACAAGAGTGATTCGATCCTTGACATCAAGCGCATCCTACCCCTGTCAGACCTTTTCTTCCCACAATTCCTGCCTGGCTCCCACTGACTGCAAATCAAAGCAATAAAATTCAACACCTCATTCCCATTTACACTTCTACACCACCTTTCTTTGTAAATCTCTTACTCCTTGGCTTACTCACCTCACCCATAATTCTCTTCACATTCCACTATACGTCTCTTTATTGGAAACCCATTCACATCTGGTGTTATTCAACCTTGACGCCGCCACCCTGTAATTCATCTAAACTGTCCCTGTTTAGCCTTCACATTGCTGTTGCCACGAAGAAGAAAGGAGGCAAACTAATGTTGGGAAAAAAAAATAGACTGAGAGACGAGCTGCCATCACTTGTCCTGCCCTTCAACTCTTGGTACAACAGCAAGGAGGAGGGAGGGGCGGCAGCGGAGAGGAGTTAAAGAGAGAGGGATGAGGAGAGATTTGATCGCTTGCCCAGGTCTGTCACTCCCAGAGGGACAAGCCCTGACCATGTAAGCAGATGGCAGGTTCTTTTGTGCGTGTGTGTGTGTGTGTATGTGTGTGTGTGTGTGTGTGTGTGTGTGTGTGTGTGTAGCCATTCATGTGACAGACCGTAGTTATCTCAGCGGAGTGTGACTGGTTTACAGCCTCAACAGCTGTATGGGACAATTCTGTCACTTCCCACGAAGTTGTTTTTGAACTTGGATGTCAAACTGAGGTGGAGGGCGACAACGTGGATGTACAAAATTCATGAATCTAAAAACAATGGGTTCCTGCACAACAAATTACATTGAGGAAAAAAAGCACACGTCTAAAATTGAGGTCTTAGCAGCATCCGCCATGATGTAACACTAATACAACTCTGAGAGTGTCAAAATAAAGACTACACTGATTCTTACATAAATCTGTTACAGTCAAATTGAATTTCACACTTCTTAAACACCAGCCCCCAGAGCTACATCAGAAGCACAGCAACAAAGCACAGCAATCAGCAATCAGCGCCAGATGTGTGTCCACAAGAAAATGTGTAGGTGCTCTGAAGAAGAGCGTTCGCCTCCTTTGATCTTTAATTGAAGTCTTGATCTGAGATCTGTGTTTTATCTGGTTATCAAAGTGATCTTGTGCTATAACTGGGTTAGAAAAACATAGAAAATACATTATTCCAGTTATGATGACAAATGTCAAGATCGCACACACCAAATAGTTGCTGTGAAACCAATTTATTTCAATTGAACACCAAAAATTGCTGGATTTGCTTGCAGGGGCGGATTCGATATAAGGTTTTATTTTGGTTAAAGTTCAACTTTTGGTGAACTAAAATAAGACCTTAACTAGACTGATAGGTCATCTATACGTCTGAACGAAGCCAGGAGGCTTACCATAAATCTTCTGGATGCCCAGCAGGTCGTCCATGGGCAGTTTGAAGTTGTCAGTGTCCATGTACTGGTAGAAAGGAGCCATGATGGCTGTGGGGTCGTTGGAGTGTTCAAGGCCCAGCGCGTGGCCGAGCTCATGGACCGCCACCAGGAACAAATCGTTACCTAGAAACAGAAAGGTAGAGGAGAGACAGAGAAAAAGAGAGCGCGGTCTGTTATTGCTTTGCTCCACTTTAAACTAGTTTGTAGCACTTTATATATCGCTCACAAGTTGCACCTGTTCTGGTTGGCTGTGCCAGTGTGGCTCCTACAAAATAACGTTTTGTACTGCCTGATTTAAATAAACAGGGAAAAGTTTCAGGCTAGTTCATGGTTTGACAATAAAATGTGCGGTCCTCCTTGCTACAATATGTATCCAAACATATGTGAATGTGTGTGTGTGAGCATAGATAATCCACGATTTATGCAACCCATGAGTGGATTATGTAGCGAGCCACAGGCACTTATGGGAAATATTACACAGCCTTTTACACATGTACACACACTACACTACACGCACACGCACACGCACACGCACACGCACACGCACACGCACACGCACACGCACGCACACACACACACACACACACACACACACACACACACACACACACACACACACACACACACACACACACACACACACACACACACACACACACACACACACACACACACACACACACACACACACACACACACACACACACACACACACACACACACACGCACTGTGTAATTAGTCTGGAGCTGTGGTAAGCCGATGACTACACTTGGTTGACCTTTTGACTCCGAAGCCCTCTGTTGCTGACAGCCAAACATCCAACCAATCCCGAATGTATTAGCTTTGGATATTTGGGATTTAAAGCCGCCCCTCCGTGTCCCATTCAAGTTCTTCAACTTACGTCACTGGCTACCAAAACAACAACAAAAACCACTCCTCCTCTCTGATGTTTGGCCAATTTGTCGGATCCAACTCATAAAGAAACTCATCATCAGTGTTGAGAAACACATGGGTATATAATTAGGGTTAGACTTCTATGTCTTATGTAGAATTTATAATACTCCACTGGCTGTCTGTGGGAAGCTATTAATGTGATTCCAATGAGACATCTCAGAATAAATGTACTCTTTCATGAATAAAACGTTATGGAAAACTATGAAGGCGTTAAAATCACCAGACACTAAACCTTGGTAAAAAAAATAGGGCTTTTTTAATAGGGATTTAGAATTGAACAAGTCAAATGTTTTGCACAAGATCTAAAATCCTCTATTTCAAGGTTTGTACTCTCTCCGCTGCCATCTCTCTTAAGTTTTACCTTTCCCTCTCTTTCTTATCACACTGAGAGACTCGACGGGAATGAAATAGAGCATCACTTATTCATTGCAATTTGTACTAGTGTGAGGCACTTATCTGCTGCAAATCTGTCACATGAATAACGCATCAGCAGATACAGACAGTGATCCAGATCACTTCTTAGCAGGTACAGTAAAATGCATAAGAATTTACGGGCCAGACTACCACAGAGAAATTGCCTATTTTGATATTTGACTGTATAAATGTCAGCGAGTCTTTAATAAGGTTGATGTAAAGGACTTCATTGCACGGGTGTAAAAGGACAGACAGACTGAAAAAGCATTACTCTTCAGCCAAATGCTTCCAATGAAAGTAGATGGATAGTAAAAGTACAGAAACTGAGACAAAATGTATGCAAGGTTGTAATATTGAAGTGTCTGGAGATAAGAGTTTATAGCAAATGAAGGGAGGCACAGAAGGGAAGGGAGATAAAGAGAAGAGAGAAAAGGCTCAGTGAATTAGCAATCGCTTCTGGAGGAAACAGGGTCACCCCGTCTTCAGGCCATTTCCTATGGTGGCAGTGGGAGCAGTAGTTTCAAACATCAAAATAGCATTGAAAAAATTAATTGTGGTACAGAAGCTAGTGCAATTATTGTACAGAAATGTGATAACTTTATTTTTTATTTTTTTATAAATGGTAGACGTGTGTCAACGCATTCAACTACAAAAGCATTTCCTGAAGGAAAATGTCTGAGTGCTGTGTGCACTGATGCAGACTGGAATCCTTTTTGAATGACTTTTATAAAATCTTATTGACTCTAATGTATTGGCTGAGTTATAGATGTAATGGAAGGGAATGGAGGCTTTCAACACTTCCGCATTAGACGTCAATATATTACAGTAAATATTGAAACTGATAATAAATGATGATAAACTACACATCAGTTGGGGTGTTCAAATGAATCATTGCATCGATGCATCGCGTTTTGGACGTGGAGGATTCTGCATCGATGCAGTGACAGACCGTAATCCATTATTGCCTACTGATGTTGCCAGTTCATTTTTCTTTTGCTGCTTTTTTTGTTTGTTTGTGCCTTTTGTTTGCTGTGTTCAGACTCCACTACATTCGGGAAGTGCCTTTTAAGAACAGATGCAAAAAAAATGGGGGGGTTCGGGATATCGAATCGTATCAATCGCATTGACAATAATAATCATAATTGAATTGAGACCAGGGAGGACTCAAACCCCTCAACATCAGTGCAAGTATTTGGAGATTTTAATTTGAGTTTCTAGTGTATACAATTGCTAAGATGTACGTACAATAGGACTCCATAATTTTAATGCACTATACAACTCGTAATAACTCATAATAACTGTGCATGTCATCATAGTGAGCCTACACAGTTCGTCAGTGTGTTTGGAATGTGAATGGAGTTCATACCGCTGTGTTATGCTGTAATCACAAATGGACTTCCATGGCTTTTAATGCATTAATGCATAACAAATAATAGCGTTAATGAATGTTATCAATAAGAAAAATTATAGCACCCATCTACAAATAAATATGCATTATTTGGGATATGAATCATTTTGGTATCATTAAACCACAGAAGCCAAATCTTTCTCATTAAACATGCAGACAAATGCAGTAGTACAGAACCAGTGCAGGTCCTGCTACTACAGATGCTCTGGTTACATCAGCTACACGAGGAAAGGGATGGACATGTCTGTCTTTTCCATCTCTGTCTGGTTCTTTCCCTCAACCTTGAGTCAGCCTTTTTGCCTCCTAGGGCTATTTAATGTTAGTGTTGTCACTTTGTTTCCATTAGATCTGTAAGTCCCGCTGTAGTGGACAGGGACGTCCTGTGTGCCCCGGGGCCACAAACAAAGCCAAGGAGGTTTATACTGCCTGGCTAATTATCAGCTGGATGGACGGTGTATCCAGAGCCTACACAGGGGATGGTAGAGAGTGGAGAGAGACGGTATGGGGTAGAGGTGTAACGGTGTCAATTCAAACCTTAATGATCCAATATTATCAATACAAAGTTTCAAATATCAATACATATTGTCATCTTTAGAATGCGCTTTATTTTGAAATTCCTACTTTTTCTTTTTATTAACAGGGTGGTTTGTTTTTTATTTGAATGTCTGAAAGAGCTCAGTAATGAAATTGTCAAATTATATTTTAGTTGCTTTTTGTAAATATATATAAATGGAACTGATTGTGTTAAATAGGCCTGTGGTATCATCTTGTATCAGTCGCAGGCCCCCGAATTGAATCGAATAGACATGGTATCGTATCAGACTTTGTGACATCAGCAAATATTGTACTGTTGATTTACATCCTAGTATAAGGCAGACAGCAAAGGATGAAAGAGATAAAGAGGTAATGCGAGGGCATAGTGTACAAGAAGAGAAAAGAAGCAAGATGAAAGCGAGAGACAAAGTTACAAGAAGGAGGAAGAGATGAGTGGGAGACAAAGACACAAAAGAGTAGATAAATAAAGAGATAAAAATGAAAGGTGAGGTAAAATGAAAAGAAAGGGCATTTGGAGTGAAAGCTGCATGAGGAAAAAGTGGGGGAAAACAGGATGATAAAGAGAAGGGGAAAAACTAAGAGAGGAAAACGATAAGGCTCGGGACTATTTGTTATCTTGTGAGATGTTCCAATGTTCCTGCAATCACAAACGATGGGGATGATGAATTACACAACAGTAACCTTTGACCCTGTTATTTGTAACATCACCTTCCTGCCAGTGGCTGAACCTCAGAAAATAAAGCAGGATGCAGTTGAAGAAAACAGTTAAAGAAAACAATGCCTGGAGATGAAATACATTACTGTGTGATAACCCACTTGAGGGCAACAGTCTTTTTGGAAGTAGGGGAAACGTCCTATATTTTTAGCATAATCTAGCCATAGTATAGCTCATTCTCGTCTATACTATTTGCTGGTTTGAGCAAGAATTTAGCATAATAGGAAGACATCCAAATAAACTATTGCATTCATAAAAGCTACATTTGATGAAAAAATAAATAAATCCAGACCCGTTAAATTAAGTTTTCCCCCATGTTAAGTGGGCAATGATCATAGTGGCAGCAGTCTGCCGACTCCTCAGGGTAGGTCAAGGTTGCTGCTAATGAGATAGTGCAGCCAAGAAGAAGAAAAATAAAGAAGGGAAGATAAAGTGGAAGTGGTGGAGGAGGAGAGTCACTGGAGATTTATGATGAGAAGTAGTTCTCCCTGTCTTTCCCCATAGAGTTGCAATAAAGTAAACAGGGGTTGTGATTAGAAACCAGAAACCTCCTCTACCTGCTCTTTCTCCATAATTTACTGGCTCCCTGCTCATGCCACTGCTGCTACAGCCCATCTTCTGGCTGAGGGCACATGTGACATGAGAATACTGAGTTTCAGACGTAAACACACAGAGACAAACACATGCTGGCCCACAAATCAGATATGTGGCCCTGGACACCGCTGTTCAATTGCAATAATAGCTCAGGTTGTCAGCGCAGGCCTCCGGGGGCCTGTAACCCTCTCTGCTTCCTTACCGTTTAACTAAGCGCCCGTGGTTCACTCAATACATGACATCTGATGTCAGCTAAAAGCATGGCTGACCGGTAGGCTGTCCACTTGTTGGCTGCTCTATTCTTCGTTTTTTTTCCCCTCAGCTTTTGGATGCTCATATTTGTTTTTACATATTAAACTAGTAAAAGCCCAAAAACAAATCTATAACAACCTCCTGTTCTACAGATAAGGACGCCCAGCAGAGACTGACCTTTCTTACTCCAACCTTTCTTAAATACATAAATACAGCTGCCACAACTGTTACTAATGTTGTCTCATTGCTGTCGTTTTTCCATCCAAGTCTAAGCAAGCATAAGCACTCTCTCTGTCCCAGAGGACCTCAAAGGTTTCCCATTGTTCAACTCTCACAGCTCCCTGGGTGGTTGACACTGCATTTTCAGTAATGGTCTTGGAAAACCTTGCACTGCATGATCAAGTAAATGCAAAAAGGGGTTAATAGTACCACTTTATGGGCAGAGGTTACTAACCTTTTCTTCTGATGCTCCCCCATAGCCATGTGATAGAAATCAACCTTATTTCACAGAAGTGCAATAGGGTTTTACAGATTGTTCATGCAGAATCTCAGAAACATTGAATAGAAGGGTCACACCTTATCTAAAACAGTTCAAACGTGAAAATTACTCAGCCAGTTTTAATTAAAAGAGGTTTTTAAAAAAGCTAAGATGTGAAGTAGGTGGTGCACTGTCCCTGACACCGGCTGAGCGCTCAACAGCGGAGAGCAGGAAAAGGAAAAGGAAGGAAATCAGCTGTTATCCACCAGCTGAGGTGAAGTTCACAATACTGACACTGGATGTTTTTTTTTCTCTGAGCTGCTACGTCATCAGAAATCAGAGCAAACTTCTTCCGGAAGGAAGCTGGAGATATGTAAAGTGAGAAGGAAAAGAAAGACAAGGTGCAGAGAAGTGAGGGCACAGCCGTCCATGAGTGCTGTGTTGTACTGACACGCTGCCAGAGAATCTCAGCCCAGTGGTTCAGTGCCTGGCTCAGAGGGCCCTGGGCACACACAGCTCGGCTGGCTGTCAAAACACAGCTATGTAGCCGACTTGATCATTGTGAAGCATGCAGCTAAAGTACAATGGCTGCATTTGGCTCGATTCACTTTCACACTGTCTGCTTCTAACATACTCTCACAAGACAGAAACACACAGTGTTCCCATTGGTGCATTTCACCAAATCAACTTAGAGGACCACCAAGGATAAAAATAGATAGATAAACACTTCATTTATCCCCAGAAGGAAATTCACGTCACAGCAGCAGTACACTAACAAAAACACTAAACAATCGACAAAAGTGCAGGAAATCAGCACCAAGGTTTTCACACGTGAAATTCCAGGAACCAAGTTGGAGTCAAAAGGTCATTCCTTTCTGGTTTAATGTGGTCAGAATTTTAGTTTAAAACATTGTTAGTAGATAATGTATTTGCCCTGCCACCAATACTCAGTCTACAAATAAAGTCTACAAAAAAAGACTAATTGGTAAAATTGGTAAAGTTCATTGAAATTCCAACCCTTCACCCCATGATATTTGAAAAACACCAGTAATGACTAGTGTTGGGTACCAAGAAAATCCAAAAATTACCCCAATGCGTCATCAGATAATAAGGAAACATGCTAAGTTGAAATACTGTCTTTCCTGACAACAATGCTAATGCCAGTTTTTTCTCCTTTTGAAATTTCCATTTCGTGACGGATTTTCTATCTGTGCTTTGGCCTGTGTGTTGTTATCAACTGGATGGGAAAAATTGGACAAAAAGGGCGGAGCAGGAGCGGAAGACGCACCTAAGCCGGTGTTCTGGCTTCAATGGCGCAAACCGCTAAAGAGGGAACGTTGCCGATTTTCAACCCTTCTGGCGTGAGTCATCCATTGCAGACATTTTTAGGCGGCCGGACTGTTCCAATTAATTTTGTGTGAAAACACACAGTGTGAGGGTCAAAGTCTATGCTGAAAGCATTGATGTTTAGCCACGCCCTGAAGCATGCCCTGCTTTATAATCAATCCAAAAAAAGGGGGGACCATTACTTACAAAATGAACATAATGCAAGACTTGAAAGTAGCGATTAAGGCCATAAACTCATTAGGAAAAAGTTTAGTAAGGTAATAAATCAAATGAGAAGTAGAGTCATTTCCCCATAGACTTCTATAGAAACAGGCTTCTTTTGGAGCCTGTGGAGTCGCCCCCCTGATGGAAATGAGATAGAATGAAGGTTTAAGGCACTTTTGCACTGGCTTCACTTTCCAGGCCCGGAAATTGCAGCTTGGTCGGTAATTGGAATCAGCCGGTACCCAAAGCCAATCCCTACTAGGTGTATCCCTACTGTTAGCAGTCAACAATGCAGTGCTAGTGTCAGTACCATGCACTATGCATTGAACAACACTATCCTATAAACAGTCTGTTGCTCCATTTGCTTTCTCCACTTCCCTCTTCTTCTATCCCTTCCCTATTTGCCGGCCCTCTCTCTGTGTTCCCCTTGCTCTAAGCTGTTGACATTGGTTGAGCAACTGCTGTTGAATCTATTATACTTAATTCTCACAAGCTTGTCAGAGAACAAAACTCCGGCTGATGGGAGCAACATATGTACACTGGTGTAATTATTTATTTACAGAGATTGCTACAGACTGAAATTTTGTGTGGAACATTGCCAGGGATCCAAATACTGGCCATTCCAGTGGAATTGATGTAAATAAACCAGCAAAAAAAGGAGGAAAACAGTGCTGCCAAGAAAAGGACATCCTTTATTCTTGTCATGTTTATCTCTGTGCCGCACCTGTGAGCGAGACAGGGATGTGTGTACATTTTCATTGTGATCATTAATCATTGATAATGCATTCGCAAGCAATGGTTTGCACACATATCTGCAACTGTGCCTATGGACACAAAAAACAGCCAAACAGTACTTCAGTTATTTCACCACAAAAATGCTGGAGAAAACATTCTCAGCTCAGCTTGTATCAGACTGCGATAATGGTGACAGAATTTTCAAAAAACCTACAAAACCCCAAAGGCCAGAAAGATATAGCCCAAATACACTTTTTATGTGAGTTTTTAAACATACCTTCCTCCTTGGGTCTTTAAGATATTCTGCTCAGTTCAGCAAACAAGTGATTACCACTGACCAATAAATCCTCAACTTTTACAAACGCCTGGTTTGCTGCATACCTTCTTGGGGAAAGAGGGAAGAGAGAATACATACATTGTAGACAATGGAAAAAGGATTTGAATTTTTTACCCAGACATTTAAAAAATAATACATTTTAAAGCTGTAATTGCGGTTACTGCTTTCAGTGCTAACACTTTAGCCGAAGCCATTCATTTTCAGTTCATGCCCTTGAATTGGCGCCAATTTCTATCATGACTTCCACTGACACTTCCAGCTAAACTTATCCCCGACACTCCAACTGACATTTCAACTCCTCACAGTGCTTGAACTTCAACAGAGTCTCTAACTCCTTTCAGCACTTTCACCCCAACTGATACTTCAACTTCCCTCAGCGTTTACACCTGAACTTTTGTAAGCACTTTTGTTTTTGCTGACATTTCAATTTCTTTCACTGGTTGAATATCAACTGTCGCTTCAACAAAAACGTCATCCTTCATCGTTTCAAGACTGGTTCAAACATTCAAACTGTGAGCATACACATTTTGTTTAGAAAATGCAGCCATTTCTAATTATCTGTTTTTGTGCAGTAAGAGTAAGTGTTCACTGCGTTTCCCCTCCTTGCTTTTATGACTCGATCAAAAGGACCATTGTTAGGTAAGCCGTTCTTCCAGAATGCAGAACAATAATCTGATATTTACAGACAGATGCCGCCTTTGTGGATGTGTCACAGATTTTCTAGCCGGAAGTAATCTACGTAGGTTAAAAAATTAAAAAAGCAAACACATTTTCACTTAATGATTTAAATATGAACAAAAGAAGTATGAGCTGCTCAGTGGGTCTCGATTCTGTCAATGCATAAAAAATTTAAAAATTTTCCCTTAGAAATGTTTAACATTGATATTAACATTGTTATTTAATCCTTTCAGTACAAAAATGGATTACACATCACTAAAGACACAAGTGACATTCCTCAAAGCGATAAAATGGGTTTTCTTAGAACGAGGCAGGGCTATTTACACTTTTTGTTTGCAAAGGACTATGGGTACAAGATTATGAAAGCATCTGACTGAGTAGTGGGAGGGCAAGCCTCCCCGGGTGCGTGATTTATTTGTGCGTGTGTGTGTGTGTGTATTCATATGTGGGGGCGGAAGAGAGTACTGCCGCCCACGTGGAAGTTGATGCTGCTGTCAGTAGGCGGCCATCTATTTCTAGTGGCAGCCTGGTGGGCAGGAACGCATGGTGCTATCTCTGCTTTCTTTCTCTTCATTTAATTTCTTATGTGCAAAGTGGGAGAGCAATTATCTCTCTTAGAAGTAATATTCATAGTTGGAAATTAAACTAACAGGGTGTGCTAACCACCAAAGATTTTTGGCACACAATAAAGAAGCTATTAAAGGTGCCATATCTACCAAATCCAAACACTACTAGTAAGTGAACACTTTGTAGCCCTTATCTCACACCTGTGTCACAGCTAATATTACTCAACATTTAAAACCACATTTCCCAGAAACTCTGTGGCTTTCTGCCACAAAAGCAATTGCTGCACCTCACCCCTCAAGTCACCACCTGCCAGTGCTGCAAAGTCTGAAATCCCTAGCTCCAGATTTGCACCATTAAGCTGTTTGTCTCTATGTATTTACTATACAGCAAACAGATTTTCCGACACAGGTACAGGGTGCTAGGCTTCTCAGTACTGGTCTCTTATAATACAGATGCCTCTAATTGTGTGGGTTTGGATTCTAAAATTGTGGTGGATGATGAGTGAAGACAAGGGTTTCTAAAATAAGTGAGGCTCCTCCCTACACTTACAAACATTTATATAATTCTTGCAAATAATACATGAGATTTGCTGTATTATTTAACCCACCGAGAACGAAAGACGCACCATTGCATCCAAACGTATTTACTATTTTAAATCATATATAACCTAAGACTTTGGTAAACTTAGTTCAAGCACTGAAACAACTTGTACAATACATCAGCAAAAGAGATTTGAGGAATTTCAAATGTTTCATCTTTAGCGGCAAATTCTCTCTCTACACATTGCTCTTGAAAAGAATAAGAATTGGCATCACTATACGGAAAGCTGAGTTTGATCTGAACATTTTGATATCAAACACATGGGGATCAGTTATATGCAAATACATTTGAAAAGGTACATTTATGTAAAAATGCCCTTAGACCTTAAAGGGTTAAGTAAAGTTTCAATGGTAGATAATATAGTTTTTGTATATTTACTCAAAAGCAGCGAAGATGGCAGTAGTTTTTCCTTCCCTTAATCATCTCTGCACCTGTCCTGTCAGGCCATGTATGGCCAAGCACGGCCCCAACAACCTCCACCAATTACAGGTTACCCAGGGAAAAAACATGCTGCTTCTCCTTGAACATACTGAGCTTCATGTATTATAAAGGGAGGGTCACAATTTGAAATCAAGTCACACTCTTGAATTTCAAATTAAAAAATAGAATCATCAATACTGCCATGTCACGTCTGTGACCCAGAAAGACTTTTCCCAGAGACCTTACATGGCTAAAGAAACTTATCTATTTTCAGCTGATATTTTTTTGAGGGTACATCAACTTACCAGCCCAAACACTTCAAGGGTCCTTCTTTAAAACATCACGTGGACGCACATTTCACATTCTGCCAAGCAGAAAAAAAACACACATGTTCTGCTTATAGCTTAATCCTGACTAAACCGCAAGGTTGAATTTCAACCTGCATTCACATTTTGTAGCCTAAATAGAGCTTATATTGGACAAGTTATTGGAATGCAGAGTCACAGCCAAGCTGGCGCCAAAAACGTGACGTCATGAGAGTGGCATAGCTATTTATACTTGCACATGGTGGTCGCAATGCTAGTTGCAGTCTGCTCCTAAACAGAGGTAGCGCTAATGAGCAAAGGCTACCGATTTTGATATTTCTACGGACTAGAAGAAGAAGAAAAAGGTATACAAAGGCAGAACTGGCAGCAGCATTGCCGTCAATGCTTCAATTTGATTCAATGACTTACTTCATCGGATCAAGCCTTTCATTCGCCATAAAAGAATTCTTCTTAAACCAGTAAGTTTACAAGAGAGAGTCAATCTAGTCAGTCTGAGAGTCTTGGCATCCGGTTGTCTGCAAAATCGTGTTTCCACTTTGTAGCGTGCCGATGAAAAAAATAGAGTGGTGCGGGCCCTCTGCTAGTGCATTGAAAATACTGGCGCGCTAGCGAGAGCTACGTCATTTTGACGTCACATTTGCGAGCGCCACTTCGGGTGCGGCTAGTATACCAACAGCTTAAGACAGCTGTGATGCAAACATCTGCCTCGGCATTGTAGGGCTTTTTTTTTTTTTACTTTATTGACAAATTGCAGAATTTCCAATCGACTAAATATATACGTTATGTTTACATTATGTTGTTAATAAATTGCAAATCAACCTGTGCTTTAAAAAAATAAATGTAAAAATTGCAAATCAAACCATGACCTTAGAATCAAAAATGTAATAGAATTGAGGATTTGGAGACACCCCTTTGTATTTTCATATCTCACAGAAATACAATGTGCTGTATATTTTAAAACATTATCTATCGTGGTACAGTAAATCATACTGCATCAAGTATATTCATCATGGTCCTGGACTGGATCATGTAGTGTCTTATACTGATCTGTTTTACTGCCTGTGTCCTCCCATAAACTCTTCTACTTCCAGTAACCCAACCATCAATAGTATTCCTACTGCCTGCCCAAATGTAGCCATGCTGGACGTCCTCAGGACTTGCACATATACACATGCTCCCAGTAAAAGATTAAGATCAGCTCCTGTGGTAAGAAAAAACATCTGATAGAGCGAGGTAGCGGCAGAGTGGGGGAGATAGAGAGGGACAAAGATAGAGAAAGGAGGACATAGAACAGATTATAGATCTTTATAAAACACGCTACACGGTTTTCTGAGAAGCTGAACGACCTTGAAAGAATGGAGAATTTTATTTTTTTTTACTTTTCTTTGTTTCCCTTTAATTGAGCAAGAGCTTGGAGAAAAAAAGATTAGATCTGTCAGTATTATAGTAAATGGGTTTGGGACGTTAAATACCTGGTCTAATTTAAGAGAGTTCATCCCAAAATACACTGAAAATATACTAATATTCCTCTTGCCTGTGGAGCGATTTAAGATAGCAATGTTGGACCATGAGGAACTACGGTTGTCAGATGTAGTTTTCTAGAAAGAAAATAGTCCTTACATGAACATGCTCACAATCAGGTCTGTGGATTACCTTTAGTAACTGCGTCATGATTTCTGGAAAGAGACATGCTGTTGAGTTCTTCAAATGTACTTTTTTTGGCGTAGAACAACACAAACTGAGTGCCATCTAGTTCCATTATATTGGATAGAAGGCAAACAATTGTTTATTTTGGGCTGAGCTGCCCCTTTAAGACAGAGAAGGCAAATTCTCCTTTATGCAGACGACACGCTTCTTTTTTTTACTAATGAGACCTGAAACGTCTCTGTATTAAAAGGTAACACATCCAGGTTAAAGGTAACACTAGGTAAATGATGTATGATTTCATATAGCTGGGAATCAAATAGAAAAACACTAGCTAGGTTTACACTTTTATATTTTCAGTTTTTTTCATTTTATACCAATACCAATTCAAATCTGAATTCCACTTAAAATAGTTAATGGATTTCACATTATTTTAACAAATATTTTTCTAAGAATTTCAGGTCAGAGGTGTTACAAAATAATAAACTTAATAATGCATTGCAGATCACCACAAAACATTGAGAGTACACTGTGATACATACTGCATATTAATTGGAATGCACTCAGGTTTCAGTGAGATATGAGGCTGTAGTTTCTTCACTCCCACTTCGCTAACATTTAAAAACATCTGGAGACACATCAAAAATAATGACTCAAATAATGACTCGACTCCTTAACATTATCAAGCCGTGTTAAGAACAAAAAAACAAGTTCCCAGTTGGCATCACAAGCCTCAGCCAAACACAAGACACAGAACATAAGACCAAATTATAACTAAAGAAAAACAAAAATACATCACTTGCACAAATGGAACAACATGCAGCGCCAGATTAACTGACCTTAAAACCTGACAAAAAACTTTAAAAAGACCATGACGAAGTACAGACTGAATGATCGTAGTCCGACAGCAAACAGATGGACTTCCTAAAACCTTGTCCAACCAACATAAAGAGACATTCTTTCCAACTTTTGGAATAATATACACTGGCATTTGAAGGTCTCAACAACAAGGAGAAATTACTCTTGACTCTGGGGTAGAGCCGGCTGTTAAATATGTTCCTGTCTGCCATAAAAATGGACAGAAAGCAGGAAATAACGTGAAGTAAATCAAGCAAACAAAGTGGGGTTCTCTATTTATTTATATTGCTTTATTATAGATAAACAAACAGTCACCCACATATCTGAATCGGTTTTGTTTTATTCTCGTTTTTGCCAGTGTTTTTTGTACTCATTATTATTTCAACAGCTTTAACAGTGCTTTGGAAACACACCATGCGACATGCCAACTAAGCCCACTGAACTAAATTGACAGTATGAGTGTGAGAGTGACAAGGGAGGAACAAACGAAAAAGAGAAAAAGAAACAGGATGGAAAAGAGTTGACTGCTTCCTCTTCATCACCCAGTAGGAGTAGCAACCTAAAAATAAACCTGCAAGGACACCATATGCTCCTATGCTCCACAACCTCTCCTCTTTATCCCTCATACTACCTGCTCTGACATCCGATTTTCTCCTCTCTCTCTTATCTATTCTTCTGTTTTCTCTCTCCTGACAGTACCCTGCATCAACACAGTCTGCTCCACATAACAAAGGTTGCACTGTCCACTGCTAAGAAGCGGTAAATTGATCTTTTACGTCTGCTGGTTAAATCACTCAAAATGAAAGCTGCTTTGAATGTACAATCAAGTTACAGGATTGGACGTCTATGATAAACCGTTGTGCCAATTATTGCCAGGGAGCCTAGCTTTCTCCCGCGACCATCAATCAATCAGGTGATGCTGATCAACGTTGCGCGCTCCCCCAACATCCCCTTCCTCAGCCAATCGTACCTCTGTTGTTGAGTGCCCCAACCAACCTAGCCCCCGTTACCTAATCCCAATACCTGGAAACATAAATATTCAAATTCTTGGCATATTTCCCCTCCTGGTGACCGTTTTTTTTTAACTTCTTTGGCTCATTTTGGGGGCAAGGGAAAATAATAAAGACCTTGAATCTCATTTCCTGTGTGTAGGTCTGGCTCACATGCTGTGTTATGTTACATAGTTTTCCCTGACTGGAGGCTGTAAGTCTTTGAAGGCATACCAGGCCTTATAAGTCACCCTCGGGTGAGACTGGGTGTTTGTGTACAATCATGGTATGCAGTGGCAGTGATGAAACTTGTTTTTTTTTCCTAGGTGCCAAGCTATTTTTTGTGTTTGTTGCAAAATCCAATCAGCCCCAGTGTGAAAAAAAGTCAAAATGGAATCTGTCTTATCTATTCCTGTGTACATTGCTTTGATTTTTTTTTTCACAAAGAAAAACACAGAGGCCTCAGCCCACAAAGATGCCCTTGTGATAAAGCACGGACGAGTGCCTGCTTCTTTGCAGGAAAACTGGCAAATAGAAACGCATCCTGCAGATGTACTCCCTTTCAAAAGTGTCCGTGGCACGTTGAGCTCTGATGAAAAGACAATGTAATCATCTCCATCTCCAGTTCCAATTTTTTACTCTTATCCTGTTAAATCCCTCCACAATCCTCTCCTTTCTGCCCTCCAGCACTCTGCATCCCCATTTTACCTTTGTTGAAACATTTTCCGCATTTACGTTTCATCCAATCAACCTTCATCTACCCACTCTTCCTGCATCATTTTCCGATTCAACCCCTCCCCCATCACGCCTATAATGTCCTTTGTTTATTCCTCCATGCATCCATCTATCCTTCCATCTATTGATCCCTCACAGCTCCATCAGTCTCTAAAGCCAAGCTGTCAAGGAATGTAGGGCAGCTACTGTATAGGTGTTCCAAGACCACTTCTCTCTGTTTTGCCCCCAGGAATGTTGCACTCTCAATGGGGTTATTGTCTTATCACCTACCCCCGCGCACTGCTTCCCTGTTGTCTCTCACTGTGCATCATCCTGGCAAAGATAAGCTTGCAGCTATCACTGTGCAATCCTTAACACAATGTGTGAATTCTCACAGTGTAAGATAAAATTATACAGACAGAGAAAGGGACGTACAAACAAAAAAGGGATCCAAGGACAGACCATGTCGGTCAATGCGTTTCTTTTTCATACATGACTTTATCCCTCTTACGCTGGGTTTTCACAGGCAGCGTTTTTCAACTGCAACTCCCTTGTTTCGGTCACGAGCAGCAGATTTTAAGAGGAATCGTGTCACCAAAACAACATGCTGACAGAGTGTTTAGCAGACAATGTGTTGTTGGTTTTGATATACTGTATGTTTTCTATAATTTTATATCTGACCTAACACAACTGGTTGGTAAGTTTTCTACTCCAGTCACACACGTTGCTGCTTAAGAAGTTGTGTTTAGTTTAGTTTGAATAATGATATATTACTAGCAACAAGCTAAGTTGTCATTGCTACAGTGCTAATGTTACTGCAGTGCTGCTACTACTACTAAAACAAATATATATAAAAACCCAGGAGGAGTACCAACTGCATGGACAACCTTTTGCCAAGCTAGCTGTTAACATCTCTGTAGTCATACCAAGACGTATCATAAAGTAAGCTATAGGAAAATTATACATTTTTTAATTTGCACATGTAGCATTTGTATATACAGTACACGGTAGAATATATTGGAGGCACATTTGCAAGTCTCTCATTAGCTTCTGCTCTCCGGAAGCGGTGAACATCCGAGCACTTTTGCCGCCGTCAGGGGATTGAACCTTATGTTCTCATAAAGGGACAAACTGAATCGCTCTGCTCTGCCGTTATTTCAGCTGCCTGTGGAAACCCAGCGTTAGACAGCTCAAATAGAAAAAGGAAAAGCGCTGGTCCAGCACTGGCAGCCCACTCACTCTGACATCCCTCCATTTGTGCTTGAATAGGTGAGCGTGTGTGTGTATTTTTGTTCTGTTCGTAGTGAATAATTTCCCCACTGGGGATCAATAAACAGTATAAATTAAATGTATTATAAATTACTTCTTCTGCCAGTTGTGCAAAATTTGTTCCACTTCGTTAACAAGACCAATCTGATATGAACACAGTTTGATTATGATGGAATAAAACCCACAAGCAGTTTCCCCCAAACCAAAAGTGCTTCTCTAATCCACTGTTGGAAATGTGTGTTCATTTAAATATTGCATTTCCCTCAAAAGAAAGCTGCCTTGTTAAGGCAGCACTAAATGCTTTGTAGTGTACAAGAGAAAGAAGGAAGGGAGAAAGGGTGGAAATAGTTACATTTGTCGGTTAGTCTTCATAGAAAAGGATTTCTCCAAATGATTCTTCACTCTGGTGCTCTGAACTTTTTTTCAGGCATGATATGTTGCACATAAAAGCTTCTGGCGCAGGGGTTTGGCACGTGTGGTGTGATCACGGAGTCCACGTCAACCATAGCACTTGTTTAGTGTGAAAAAGAGGCAACACTGTAACACAGGTCTGACTGAGGATGAATGTGAGATTCACTTCCCTAGAGAGCTTTCGCTATAAAAATGCCAAGATCACACTGCTGCTGTTGTCACAAACAAAAACTAAACTATTTCCTTAATTAGTAGTAGGACCAGTGGACGGCTACACATCCAGCATCCAGGAAACAACTTGGGGTTCAGTGTCTTGCTCACTTCGACATGTGGCCGGAGGACCCCAGGATCAAACCGCCAATCTCATTGTTGAGGGGCGACCACTCTACCTCCAAGCCACAAGCCACCCGGACTTGAACCTCAAATGCTGTACATCTGATCTTTACCCTGTGTCACACACATATCCTTACATTTAAGAATGACACTAGTCAATTGCAGGCAGTGTGCTTGGAAAATTACTGAAACGATTAAACAGAAATAATGATTATAGTATTATATAATAATGCAATACAAAATACAATAGATCAATCAGCTCATAATGTCAACTCTACACGCACGCAATACTGCAAATATATACAATTGTACAGTATATCTACTGCTGACAGAAGCTAATTCATATTCAGTTCTATTGGTTTATATGTAGATGGGGACACAATCACATTAAAAGACCAGACTGAAGATTAAGAAAGTCTAAAGATGAATCCAGGCGCTTATATTGATTAGGATTCTGATTGGTTTGCTAAAATATTATGAACGGCTACAGACGAATGTCTAGATGAATGTGAAGTAGCAATACTGTAGTCACAAAGGAAGATACTCGGGGTTCTACAGAAAATTGCAACTCTAAGGTCTAATTACAACATGTAACATGTTGAGAAACTGTTGTACTTGTTTCCAGTGGGAATCAACATTTAGCAAATCCTCAGATCAGTACCACTTTATTCATTCTAGTGTGCTTATCTGCCTTTTTTATTGTGATTGACTTTGTTGACATCACACCATGTTCTTTTCTCTATGACAAAAGCAATATATATATATATATATATATATATATATATATATATACATACAGTGGGTACGGAAAGTATTCAGACCCCTTTAAATTTTTCACTCTTTGTTTCATTGCAGCCTTTTTCCAACAATCAAAAAAGTTCATTTTATTTCTCAGTAATGTACACTCAGCAACCCATCTTGACAGAAAAAAACAGAAATTTAGAAATTTTTGCATATTTATTAAAAAACAAAAACTGAAATATCACATGGTCATAAGTATTCAGACCCTTTGTTCAGTATTTAGTAGAAGCACCCTTTTGATCTAATACAGCCATGAGTCGTTTTGGGAAAGATGCAACAAGTTTCTCACATCTGGATTTGGGTATCCTCTGCCATTCCTCCTTGCAGATCCTCTCCAGTTCTGTCAGGTTGGATGGTAAACGTTGGTGGACAGTCATTTTCAGGTCTCTCCAGAGATGCTCAATTGGGTTTAAGTCAGGGCTCTGGCTGGGCCATTCAAGAACAGCCACAGAGTTGTTGTGAAGCCACTCCTTCGTTATTTTAGCGGTGTGCTTAGGGTCATTGTCTTGTTGGAAGGTAAACCTTCGGCCCAGTCTGAGGTCCAGAGCACTCTGGAAAAGGTTTTCGTCCAGGATATCCCTGTACTTGGCCGCATTCATCTTTCCCTCGATTGCAACCAGTCGTCCTGTCCCTGCAGCTGAAAAACACCCCCAAAGCATGATGCTGCCACCACCATGCTTCACTGTTGAGACTGTATTGGACAGGTGATGAGCAGTGCCTGGTTTTCTCCACACATACCGCTTAGAATTAAGGCCAAAAAGTTCTATCTTGGTCTCATCAGACCAGAGGATTTTATTTATCACCATCTTGGAGTCCTTCAGGTGTTTTTTAGCAAACTCCATGCGGGCTTTCATGTGTCTTGCACTGAGGAGAGGCTTCCTTCGGGCCACTCTGCCATAAAGCCCCGACTGGTGGATTGCTGCAGTGATGGTTGACTTACTACAACTTTCTCCCATCTCCCGACTGCATCTCTGGAGCTTAGCCACAGTGACCATTGGGTTCTTCTTTGCCTCTCTCACCAAGGCTCTTCTCCCCCGATAGCTCAGTTTGGCCGGACGGCCAGCTCTAGGAAGGGTTCTGGTCGTCCCAAACGTCTTCCATTTGAGGATTATGGAGGCCACTGTGCTCTTAGGAACCTTAAGTGCAGCAGAAATTTTTTTGTAACCTTGACCAGATCTGTGCCTTGCCACAATTCTGTCTCTGAGCTCTTCAGGCAGTTCCTTTGACCTCATGATTGTCATTTGCTCTGACATGCACTGTGAGCTGTAAGGTCTTATATAGACAGGTGTGTGGCTTTCCTAAAGCCATCCAAGGTCCAATCAGTATAATCAAACACAGCTGGACTCCAATGAAGGTGTAGAACCATCTCAAGGATGATCAGAAGAAATAGACAGCACCTGAGTTACATATGAGGGTCACGGCAAAGGGTCTGAATACATATGACCATGTGATATTTCAGTTTTTGTTTTTTAATAAATATGCAAAAATTTCTAAATTTCTGTTTTTTTCTGTCAAGATGGGTTGCTGAGTGTACATTACTGAGAAATAAAATGAACATTTTTGATTTTTGGAAAAAGGCTGCAATGAAACAAAGAGTGAAAAATTTAAAGGGGTCTGAATACTTTCCGTACCCACTGTATATATATATATATATTTATATTTATAGAAAGCAGCCGCTGTATACTGTGTATCCAAGTCTCCCCTAAAATACCATTAGCTAATCCTAATAAGAACCTCATTATGCTGTGTGTGCAAAAAAATCCCACTGAATCTAACTGTTGAGTAATCCTCTAGCCCCAGATGCATGAGTTGCAGTGTTAACAAAGATCAGACCAACAGTGTACTTGCGTGTGTGTGTGTGTCAGAGGGAGAGAGAGAGAGACAGAGGGAGAGAGAGAAAGAGAGGCAGAATGTATGTGTGAGTACTTAAACATGTGTACGTCCAAGTGTTCATTGCCATGAAGACAGGGATTAAACCTCCAGTGTGCATCAGTGGTGTCATCATCCAAAACAA